>CM076579.1:447771973-448301973 GCA_034641835.2 Pinus albicaulis | reverse complement strand
CAATTTAGACAACTATAGCGTTGATCTATTGCAGTTTCAATGATGTATATTGGTTCATATTCCCTCCAACTCAAATTGACTATGGCTAGGTTTTACGGTTTTGTTTCTTTCATTTCTCATTTGCCTGGAAACTTACAAAGATCCCTCTTCGTTGCATTTATCAATTTCTATAGTTCTTTGTATGAAAAGAAATTATGGTATGATTTGTATTACATCATTTGAATTTCCAGGGATACTGTCAAACCTACACTCCTAATATACTGAGGTAAATGGTCTCATTTCCCATTTTATTTTGTTTCCATCATTTTATTTCTTTTTATTTATTTGTTACAAATACTATCCATAGAAATAGTTTAGATATTTGGTTTAGTTATTATGTAACTTTGTATTAATCTATTTCTATCTCATAAAATCCACTTTTCTCCTCTTTGCAAGATATAAAATTTATTTGAAATTACTCAGGAATTTATGTATGGCTCTCAAGAATTTCCTTGCAGCTAGAATGAAAGTACTCCTCTTCCTCACTTACATTGTTCTCATAACATCTCAGAATTTTGAAACTAGGTAGGGTTTCAGTCATCTAAAAGTGAACTCTCATCTTATTGAGTTGTTTATTTTGGTTAACACATACCATCTTATTTCTGGGTTTTTTGCTATCAGTTGTTTTTCTATATGTTTAATGATTTCACTAGAGTTATTAACTGACTTTCCCTAAGTCTAATTTTCTCCCTCTATGGAGCAATCATTCTTCTCTGTGATTATTTTATTTCACGTTTTACAGTGAATTTCTTATTTCCAATTTAATGGTAGTTGTTGAATTCGACACAGTTGTTTTATAAGTGGATTAATAAAAGATAAAACCTGTCTCCTCTTACGATGAAAGGGTATACAAAAATGGTTACCCAATTTTCGATTTCTCCACGGGGCAGGTTTATAAATTACTTGTAAACTTATTCTACTGATGCCATAAATTTCTTACAGTAACAAAGTATCTCCTTCCATTATTTAAATAAAATTATTATTTTTCAATCTGATGCAGGGCTAGCCTGCAAAAACCTAGAATATTCAAAAATACTATTCATATAAGAATGCATTGCAATCAATACCCGATTAAGAATCCAATCTGGGTAATTTCATACACTTTTCAACTGCGGAAGCTATCTCTCACATTTATGGTTTTATGGTTATAAAACCATGACTATTAAATTCAAATCATCCAACTCAGATTTAACCATCTTCTCATTTAAAAACCCCATTGATTTAAATTCCCAACCAAAGCTTGAATTGTACATGCGTCTTTTAAGACTTCCAATCCAATTAACATTCAAATGCTCTCCTAAATCAGACACAATACCTTAGTTTCCTCATTTCCATCACCAACATTCACATGGGTTTTTAATATTGGATACAATCAAAAGTCAACAGACAAATGCGCCCTTGGTTTTTTTAACAACTTAACATTGTTTAATTGGATCCAATTCGTATGGAATTATACATTCCACTGTTAACCATCCTCTATGGTTTATGCCAATTAACAGTTTGTCTCACACACAACTTATACTCATCCAGCACAAATATGAATCTGGCCATGGTAAAAACAAATGTGCTTACCTTCAGGAGCACTTATGCACCTTCACTACTTTCAATTTTGATTACTGCTTCAACCATCGACTGTCACTCAAAATTTAACACAAAAATGCTGCCATTCAACGTAATTTCTCTGCAATTCAACGCAGTGCAAATCCATTCCTCGGACGCCTTCACCTTGGGATGCTCTTACTACAATACTGCTCTACGTTTAATTTGATAACAATGTGGTATCACAACTGATATTCGTGTCTTAACCAGACGCCTTCTTTCTCATTCAACGTTTCAATTCATCCACATTATAGAATAGGAATTCGATGTCTAATTGACTCCAGAAGTCTTCAGATTTCTAAAAAAATCTAACTTCACAATAACTACAGTGCTACACTGTTTCACGCCTCTTTTCCATCGCTTTTCACACTCCATGTATGATTTGCTGCCAAATCTATGCACTGACCATCAACGCTATCAACAAGGCTCGAGACCTTGACGTTGTGTTTCAACAATTTTGGTTCTGATATTCATTGAACACCTCACCCTATGTTAAAACTTGGAATCGACTTCAATTATGCTGAAGTCGAATTCACCTCTCCGCTCAAACTCAACGATAACCATGATCCCAATAATTAGATCCAGGAATTATTACCACAAAAATATATTGCTGAACATCATCGTAATGAACCTCGGCTTCAAACTTTACATAAGTTCCTCTGCGTGAAATGAAACTATACTAACCTTGAAATCGACCTTCCAAAGCCGATTTTCCAATTAAAATTTGGTTTCAGTATTTCTTGGATTTAAATTCTGCGTTGCAATATTAAACTACGCCCTTGATTCTGGCTATGCTGCCAATCATATGTTTGATCCACTCCTTCAAACGATCTCCCATAGTCGATACTTCAATTCATGTATATACATTTGACCAGAAAACGCATACAACATTTCTGTGTTATTCTTCACAAAATTGGCATATCAAATTCCCCAATTACATACATAATTCACTTCAAAATCCCATTTCAGAAATAAAATATACAGTTTCTCAATCAATCACCTAATATATATATATATATATATATATATATATATATATATATATATATATATATATATATATATATATATATATATAATCAAACAAAATAATGACTTACAAACTCTTTATAGAATATATTCGAGATTCAGGTTTTTTAATCGTGGCGCGGTGCTCCCTAAGAGGAAACACTCTCACCACTTACACTCACTCTCTCCAACTATTCAAGTGTATTTTCCTCACAAAAACCACTCATATTTATACATAAATAATGCATTTAATTCACTCCAAAATCACTCCACCTAATCCTCAACTAAATCTATATTTTAGGTGTGGACTCAAAAAAGTCCCATACATAGAATTCCTAATCCCTAATTTTTGTCCTAATCTATTTCTCTCATATCCTTTTAATTAATAAAAGAATATTTACAAAATCCTCACTTTATCTCCTGTTTTATTAAAAATGACAAATTAATTAATAAAATAATAAAAATCTCACACCCCCCTTTATTACATATTTACAAATGAAAAATGGCCTTGATGCTCCTGCATCACAATCATTATAGTAATTTAGGGAATTTTTATGTCCAATAGTGTTCTGCAATGAAAGGTTAATTTATTCGCTATTACATATTTATGTGCGTATATATATATATATATATATATATATATATATATATTCAAATTTCTACTTTGCATTTATGACCCAAGTCTCACTGTACGTATAGATCTACCCAAATTTTGATATTCTTTGTATGGGTAAGATAGCCTTACTTTCATATTAATTTCTCTCTCTGTTAATTTAATTCAAAGGGTTGGTTTTTTCATGACTTTGACAAAGGTAAGAATTTTGTTTTAATTTACGACTATACTTTATGTAGTTTCCAAATTTGTAATATGGTTGTACTAATGCTCTGAATCACCTTAGCTTTAATACTTTTACTACATACACTACATACTATATAGATTCTAGTTAGAAATTTCATATATAATATTAAAATGATATATTCAGATTCAAAGATGTTATAAGAAGATTTTATTCTAAGTTGATTTTAATTTCGTTAATTCTCAGAATCCAATTTCCTTTTTTATACTCTAATTCTAGAAAACCCCTTTTTCTAGATTTGCATAGTTTTCCTCAACTATGTGAAGCTACTCTATACGAAGCTACAACCATTCGCTTGGGTAACAAATTAGATAACTCCGCTTATTAATTTATTACAGTATACACATTAATTTAGTCTCTTCTTATTTTTTGAATAAAATATTTTATTCTTTTCATCTAGAGGAGGAATTCCACTCATTCAGACTCCTTAGATAGGTAGAATTTAAAATATTATTAATTATACAATTTTTCTATATTTTACTAGTTCTCTTGTTCTTCTTGGGGCTATTATAACACAATTATATATTTTTGTACAAGTATTTTACATTTCCTTCAATTTCAATTCAGTTACTTTCAAACACAATCAAAATATTTGATGACACGTTTCGTCTTCTTCCAGGTTAGTCATCCAAATATAGAGGTTTCAGCCATCTATATATATTTTTTAACAAATTAAATTCTACCCTTTGTAGTTGAATTATTAAATGGATGACTTTAAGTCAATATGTAAATAAATTGTTGTAATTAATGGTTTTAATTAATTTTAAGATGGTTTTATACTCACCTCTACAAGAGGAAGGTACTATATGTAAGAACTATTATATGAACTTTAATCATATTTTCTTTTCAGTGAATATCTATCTCTATATGCATGAATATGCTTAGAATTTATTCACTTTATCTCTGAAGTATTTGTTTCTTGTTCATATTTATAATTTTTCTATTCCACTTATAGTTTACCTCTAAACTGTGTATGCATAATTCAAATATATGTTTATTTGATTACTAGATCCATAAACTATATTTTGTTTAGATATTTATACTATTTGGATATTTCTCTTTCATCTCATCTTCTCGATCCCAAGTACTTTCCTCGGGTGTAAAGTGCCTCCACTGCACTTTCACCCTAGCTACTGTTATATTATGAAGCTCAATTTATTCCCACCCTAGTATATGAAATGGATCTGGAAGAAAATCCCCTTCTTTTTCCACCTATATCACAGTCTAATCAATCACATGAGTAGGGTCATGTGCATACTTTTTCAATAAGGAAACATGAAAATCATTGTGAACCTTAATATAACTAGGTAGAGCCAATATGTAAGACACTGTCCCCACTCTTTATAAAACTTCAAATGGACCAGAGTAGCGTGATGCTAATTTAGCACATCTACCGGCATATAATGTACTTTTTCGAGGCTTAATCCTTAAATAAACATGGTCTCCCACTTTGAATTATATGTGAATTATTTTCTTGTTTGCATAACTCCTTTGACGATCTTGAGTTGCTTTAATATTTTGATGAATATTCTTCACAGTTCATTCCATTTCCTATAGTGCATCTTGTCAAAGAATTAACTTGTCCTCTAGTTGACTCCAACTGAGTAGAGTGTGGCATTTTCAGCTATTTAATTGCACAATTTTTTTCATGAACAAATTGGCTAATTGATTTGTGCCAAAAGTAGATTTCACTGGTAAAAAGTGTGATGCTTTAGTTAGAGTGTTTACTACCACCAGTATACAGTCATGTTGGTACTTAATTCATGGAAATCCGGTAATGAAATCTATTGAAACCACTTCCCAATAGGGACAGGATTGAGTAGTCCTGCAGGATGCTGGTGTTCTACTTTTATGTGCTCACATTCCAAAAACCTTGCCAAATAATTAGCTACATATTTTTTCATACATGGCCAAAACATATTCTTCCTCAATGTTGAAATTATTTTTTGATAGCTAGGATGACATGTATAAGGTCTCTTATGGTATTCATCTAAAATGTTTTTTTCAAAGATGTTACATGAGGAATATACAACCTTTGTTTATAATAAATCAGTCCTTACTCGTTTATGGTATATCCTACAACTTTATTTTTTTGTAACTTCTCTTTCAATTTTACATATTGTTGATCTTGCATCAACACTCCATGAATCTATTCATCTACATCAAACTTTACACTATTCCCTGCACATGTCAAAATTTGATGAGGATTCCAACTCAAAGAATTAGTAATTTTGTTTTCCTTTCCTTTAATGTGTTTGATTTCCATATCAAACTCACTAAAGAAAGCTAACCACCTGGCTTGTATAGCATTTAGATCTAGTTGGGTAGAGAAGTATTTCAAACTTATGTGATCTATCATTAATATGAACTTCTTTCCCAACAAATAATGTCTCCACATCTTTAATGCATGTATAAAAACACCTAGTTCTAAACCATACACTTTGTTATCACACTCAAAATTTTCAAAATCATGTTTATCCTAAGCCCAGAACCCACATATATAATATTTCAGGGCTTATTACTTTATAAACCCATTTATTATAAATTCTTGGACTTTATGTTATAAGCTCTACCACCCATCGAAAAATAATGCTATATATAACTTACTATTATATATAATACATATCATATATACAACAAGAGCTTCTCAAACCATTGGTGAGAGCCCTTATGCCTCATCACATTTCACCATCGCAAAGTTTTGTTACAAAAAGCTAATGCCAAACTTAAAAAATTGCCGATGCAAGATGAGGTGGGACCCATTCTCTGCCATGTTTGCCTTCCATTTCATTTTTATTGAAAATCATTTAGTTTACCATTTTTTCCACCTTTTCATTTTACCTTCCCACCTTTACAGTTTCATTAATTTTCATTCCTTGATCGTTTCATTTACCACATCGTATCACCTTGGCTTTACTTTTGTGAGCACCCGCAACATAGTTATTTTAATTGCAATGTGGTAAGTCAAGACCCACCTTAGCAGTTATTCCCCCGCTTCATATTCATTGCAATACTTTGATATATCGTGATATCATATAAAATCCATAACACTTACCATTTTTAACCTCCCACCAATTCATAAAACTCTGCCATATGCCAGTGGGTTCCTCTTCCCTTCACATTGCAAATTATAAAATTTAACCCTCGCATGTGATAGCTAAAAGAAAAAAACTTTGATCTGCGCTGTAGTCTAGTCCCACTTCTTCCATGCCACGTCACTCATTCCCTCCCCTGCACATCACACTTCGCTGTGTTTAATGTTTACATCCCTCGCATTTATAACCTAAAGCATAAATTTTGTGAAGTGCATGGATGCAATGCTTGTTCAGAATTGAGATTTGAAAGATTTCAAATCTAGGTATATTGGTCTTCACGTTATTTTGTTTATAAAATGGTTTTAACACAGCAAGAAGATTTCGGGTGACACAAAAATAGAAATCTCGATGCTGGGTAGCAAAAGCATTCAACATTGTGTCCATAAATAATATCTGTAATCTATCATCTCATCTATTAGTGTATCACCGAATTGAGGTCAACATCCTAAACTACCTCACTATATCAGCATATTAGCAACAACACAACACAGGAAAAAGGGTTTAATTTAGCTCAACAGTCAGCAAATGTCATGGCCATGTCTTCATTTCCTTAAAAATAGGATGATTGTTTTGTATTTCAATAAGGGAATTTATTCATTTGATGATGGATAGTTCCATTCAAGAAACATAGCTACTTTTGATGTAATTTTGCACTCCTTTATTTAGTATTTTTAATAGATATAACTAGAGTTATATTAGGAATGTAAGTCTTTAGAGGCTAGTTGTCTTTTTCTGTTCCAAGAAATTAGTTTTTAGTTATGTTAGCTGTCAGAGTTAAGGTTCAGTGATCTAGCATCCTATGCAATGGAAAAGGAGTCTATTTATAGACATAAACTCTAATATCACCAGGTTGGGAGATGGTTACTTGACACTACCATCATTGTAATATCTTTCTATCAATAATATACATCTGCAACAACATATTTCAGACCTGAGATTCTTCTTTGTATTCTTATGTATGTTTCTTCTATCGGTATTTTATTTTCTTTCTATTGTTCTAGTTGCATAATCACTTGGAATTCATAATTACATGCTCCAACTTCTTGTATACATCTAGTCTATTGTTTTATCATGTTTTATTAGTTTGCTTATGTATAATCACTTGGAATTCATGGTGACATGATCCAAATTCCTATATAAATATAGTTGGTTGTTCTATACTTCATGTTTGGTTTAATAAGAATACAATTACCTCATCTTCCATGAGATAAGTTAACTTATGACTTAGTTTTAATATTGACTCCATGCCCAATGGTAGTTACTAGTTTACATCTTTCACCTATACAAAAAATTCACATTCAATCCAATTTAGAGTTAGCCATATTTTTTCAATTTTTTCTTTGAATATCCTTTATCCTTTTGAGAGAGCCCTCTTACACTAGAAAGGCTAATTTCTAGTTAAAATTTGGTTTGAAATAGATACTCCAAGTTGACCATTGAAGTAGCCAAACAGG
This sequence comes from Pinus albicaulis, assembly GCA_034641835.2. Classification (NCBI taxonomy): domain Eukaryota; kingdom Viridiplantae; phylum Streptophyta; class Pinopsida; order Pinales; family Pinaceae; genus Pinus; species Pinus albicaulis. The sequence continues at coordinate 448,293,921 of CM076579.1, read as the reverse complement.
ACTCAATTTGGTGATAACACAATGAATAATTATGTTCATGCTTCATCAATTTCTTAACTCATAAGCTATTACTAAATTATCTTGTAGTAATAATACTCCTAGCCCTTCTACACAAGAATTTGTACATGCTACACATTCTTTGTTTGGATCCGAAATTTTCAATATGGGGGAAGTAGTTAACTTCAATTTTATTTGCTCAAAACTACTTTGACACTTTGTAGTCTACTCAAACTTTACTCCTTTTTTCTGTAATGAAGTGATAGGATAGGTTAATTTAGAAATTCCTTCAACAAACCTACGGTAGTATCCATAAATACCCATGAATGCACGTATTACTCGTACATTTGTGGGTATAGGCCAATCCATGGTTTCTTGTACTTTTTCTTGATCTAGCTCTAATCCACCCTTCAAAATCACGACCCAGATATTGAATTTTATTTTGGTAAAATTTGCATTTGCTGATTTTTTTCATATAAATGATGTTCTCTAAGTGTTTGTAGTGATATCCTTATATTTTCTTGGTATGCTTCTTCATTTTTGGAGTACACTAAGATGTCATCAATGAACACTAATACAAACTTGTCTAGATATTTATGTAGAATAATATTCACTAAACACATTAATGTAGCAGGGGAATTTGTAAGTCCAAATGGTAGGACTACAAATGCATACTGTACACATCTAGTTTTGAATGATGTTTTGTTAATGTCTTCATCTTTGATTCTGAGTTGGTGATATCCAATTTTCAAATCAATTTTAGAGAATATGGTATCTCGTCTTACTTTATCAAATAGATCATCTATCCTTGGGAGATGATATATGTTCTTCATAGTTAACTTATTCAGTTGTACGTAATCTATACACATTCTGAATGTGTCATCCTTCTTTTCGACAAACAGCATAGGTGCTCCTCAAGAAGACACACTTGGTATTATGTACCCTTTGTCTAACAATTCTTGTAATTTATGTTTCAATTATAGTAATTCGGGAATACTCATTCTATAGGGTGCCCTGGAAAATGGGGTAGCTCTTGATACTAGTTCAATTGAAAATTAAATGTCTCTTTTAGGGGGTAGATGGGGGATTTATTTTGGGAATACATCCATGTACTCCCTGATCACTGGTAAGTTTTATACAACCTATTTTTTTTTTCCTTGTCCCAATTATTCGACTTGTACAACATACACTTGACATAATTTTCTTGTTTTTATTTTTAATTGTAATGCAAAAATATGGCTGACAAATATTGGTTTTGGCTTTCGTTTGACTATTACAAGTTTTCCTACTTTGTCTGTGTAATATGTTGTTTTTTCTAAGCAATTTACTATTGCTTTCTATTTTTCCAGCCAATCTATTCCTACTAACAGATCATAAGATCCTAGAGACAAAATGTTTAAATGGAGTTCAGTTTCATATCCATTTAAAATTACAACAGTTTCTAGAAGTTTATGGGTCACTTTTCTCTTTTTTTCTATAGCTAACTGCAATAACCATGCTTGCTGAATTTTTTCTTATTTTAGCTTAAATTTTTTTCCACTATCTGTGGACTAACATAACTTAGATTTTCTTCTGGATCTATTAAAACAGAAACAGGTTTTTCAGTAACCATACCTTCAATTTCTATCATGGTTGATTGATGTTCAACCTATCGATCCTCTAATGCAACAGTGATCCTAGGAATGTTTCGAGAAATGTCATTTACTGTAGTTGCCTCTCGTACTGCTTCAATGTTCTAGAATTGTTTTGTATTGTGTGGGCAGTCATGTAACATGTGAGGTTCTCCACAACCCCAGCACTTTAATGGTTCTTTCACTTTTACAATATTTTCCCTTTTTTTGTTTATCGCCATTTGTTTGGACTGAGTATGTGATTGTGCTAGTTATTTTTCTCCGCTCTTGTTAAATTTCTTTCTTTGATGGTTTTTCCCAAAAAAAATTTAGATATGCTATTTTTTATATTTTTATGCTTGACTCTCCTTTTCCTTTCTCCTTATTTTGCCAGTTTTTCAGCTGATCATTTCTGCCTTTAAACTCTTTATATCATAATCTTGCTTTTCGAGCAGCTTCATCTATTTTTTTTGGATTATCAAATTCAATTATTTCTTTATAGATGGTAGGTAGGCAGTTAAAAAATCGTCGTACTTTGGCGTTTTATTTGTCAGTTGTCCTAATCAAAGCTCATGAAATTCCTTCTATTTGTCATCATAATACCTCTAATTCAGGTATATAGACTTGAACTTTTCTTAAAAGTATTCCCAGGTAACAGTTTTTTCATCTAGCACATGAACCATTTTTGTCTCTTCCCACCAAAGTGTGGATTTACCCTGTAGTTGGTAAATTTCCAATCTAGCTTTCAAATTACTTCTGTATTCATATACTTGGAAGTATTTGACCATGTTCATGAGCCAAGCCTCTACATCTTCCTACTTTCAACCATCAAAATTTGGAGGTTTGATTTTGTAGAATTCCTCTTATACTCATTTTTATTTTTGGATTTTTACCTAGATTATTCCCCACTCTTAGGACCTTCAGAGTTGGGTTCAACTTATTTTATCTTTTTGCATGGTCTTCACTCTTGTGACTATATTGTGAGGTTAATTAAATGATCAACCTCTCTTGCTCATTACTAACCTGCAACAATCGTTCCTTGGTAGTCCTTAGCTGAACAATTTCCTGTTGCATATTCCTTATCATATGCATAAATTGAGCATTTTTATCTAGTGGGTCTCTCGCACCCCAGAAATCTGTGTACAACTCTTCTTCGTTATTCATAACAGTAGCTGTAATTACTCTTGCACTTTAATCACTGTACCTAAAGTTTAATTAGTATACAAAATTCTGAAAAAAATAATTAAATAAATAAATAAAATAAAATATAAATAACTAAATAAAAATAAAATTACTTATTTTTCATAGGAGAATTTTTTTTGTTTTGTTTGGGGGACACATAGGCTTAGTGTTTTCAATATTGGCTCTAATACAGTTTGTAACAACTCCACTTACTCAATTTTGTTTTTCTAATTATATCATTTCATAATTCTTTTTCGACACTTACATCGTTGAATATTGTCGCAATAGTACAACATTGAAGATTGTCACTAGTGAACTTTATTTTTGTTCTTATCTTTGCTTGATACTTTATTTATCGGTAACTTCATTTGTACACGTGGTTCACATTCATTACCTTTGATTCACCAATGAATCATCCTTAATTTCTCTTGTATACATTTCATTTAATTTCGATGTCAACTAATGTATACATCCAAAATTTTATTTCATACCCTTATAATATTAGAAATATGATATATATATAGTATACCACAATACTATATATATTTATAATTCTAAACATAGTGAATTTACAACATAATTAACCACATATACTCTCTAGCCACTATTCAATTTTCAACCTGTATGATATAGATATACGTGTATCTTAAACATTTTCACTGACCATCGTAATTAACATAAACTATATTTTCAAATGGTTTCGAATATATATGTGTCATATTACATTTAGTATCCCTTTCACATCTTAACTTAAATCAACTCTATGCACAAATCCACATGCATATTAATAAGCGAATGAACTATGGATAACCACATTCATAATGTATTCAATTTGGTACTATGGTTTTAATCATTTCATACCAAACGTTTTGATTAATATTCTATACATCTATCCCCATAAAAATTTTACCTTACCCACTTCGTACCTTATATATAAATGTATTCCCAAATTCGAATGATATATCCATATTACAAAACCTTAATCATATGTGTAATGTTGGTGATTGACAACTATGGTCTACGGATTTTTTCATATCCTTCGTTTGTATGAACATAATGTATGGTTCATTTATAAAGGTGGATAATATCTATGTGCACTAAACTCAAATGGGAGGGAAGGTATAACTCATTTAATTCTTATCGTTTCGATTTTCCAATGCATTTAATTTTTGTACCTCTAGCACCTAAACATCACATGGAATTTTTTATGGTTTAGATAATTGTAGGGTTGATCTATTGTAGTTCCAATGGTGTAGATTTGTTTGTATTCCCTCTAAGTAGAATTTACTATGGCTATGGTTTACGGTTTTGTTTCTTTCATTTCTAATTTGTTTGAAAACTTACATAGATCCCTCTCTTGTGCATTGATCAATTGATCTAGTTCTTAGTATGGAAAATTATTATGATACGATTTGTATTACTTCATTCAAATTTCCAGGGATACTATCAAACCTACACTCCTAATCTACTCAGGTAAATGGTCTGGTTTCCCATTCTATTTTGTTTCCATTGTTTTCCCATTGTATTTTGTTTCGATCATTTTATGGTTCTGTATTTATTTGTTACCAATACTATCCACATAAATCGTTTTGATATTTTGTTTAGTTATTATGTAATTGTGTACTCATCTATTGCTAGCTCATAAAATTCACTTTCTTCCTCTTTGCAAGTTATAAAATTTCCTTAACTTATTCAAGAATTTATGTATGGTTCTCGAGAATTCCCTTGCGGCCAGAATGAAGGTATTCCTCTTCCTCACTTGCATTATTCTCATAACATCTCAACATTTTGTAACTAGGTAGGGTTTCATTCCTCTAAATGAGAGCTCTTAGCTTAATGCATAACATCCTGTTTCTATGTTTTTTGCTATCAGTTGTTTTTCTATATGTTTAATGATTTCACTCGAGTGATTGACTCACTTTCCTGAAATCGATTTTTCTCCCTCTATGGAGAAATCATTCTTTTCTCTCATTATTTTATTACACATTTTACAATGAATTTATTATCCCCAATTTTATGGTAGTTTTCGAATTAGAGACAAAAATTTTATTAGTGGATTAATAAAAGATAAACCTGTCTCCTCTTACCATTAAAGGGTATACGAAAATTGTGACCCATATTTCAATTTATCCACATGCCAGGTCTATAAGTTACCTGTAAAATTATTCTCTTCATGGAATAGAAGTTTTACAGTCACAAAGTATCTCCTTCCCTGAGTTAAATAAAATTCTTACTTCAATCATCATAGGAATTTAGGCAATTTTTATGTTTAATAGTGTTCCGCAATGAAACGTGAATTTATTCGGTGTTACAGATTTATGTGAGTATATATATATATATATTTCTACTTTACGTTGACAAAGAGGGTTTATGACCCAAGTCACAATGTACGTATAACTCTACCCAAATATTTATATTATTCTTATGGGTAAGTTATCCTTACTTTCATATTATTGTCTTTTTTTGTTAATTTAATTTAGAGGGTTAGTTTTCTTGTGACTTCGACAAAGGTATGAATTTTTCTTTAATTTTCGACTACACTTTATGTAGTTTCCAAATTTGTAATATGGTTGTAGTAATGATCTGAATCATCTTAGCTTTAATACGTGTATTACATATGCTACATACTATACAGATTCAAGTTGGCAATTTCGTATATAATATTAAACTGATATATTCAGATTCGAAGATCTTATAAAAATATGTTACTATGAGTTTATTTTAATTTCGTTTAATTCTCAGATTCCAGTTTCTTTTTTTATACTCTAACTCTGGAAAATCCTTTTTTCCATATCTACATAGTTTTCCTCAACTATGCCAAGATACTCTATACGAAGCTACAACCATTCACTTGGGTAACAACTTAAATAACTCTTATTATTAATTTATTACAGTATACACATTAATTCAGTCTCTTTTTATTTTCTGAATTTATTATTTTATTTTTTTTAACTACAGGAGGCACTCCACTCCTTCAGGCTCCTTAAACATGTAAAATTTAAAATATTATTACTTATATAGTTTTCCTATATTTTACGAATTATCTTGTTTTGTTTGGGGTTATTCTAACAAAGTTATATATTTCTATATAAGCGTTTTGTATTTCCTTCAATTTTGCTACAGTTACTTTCAATTACAGTGAGAAGATTTGATGACATGTTTTGTCTTCTTCTAGGTTAGTCATCCAAGTACAGAGGTTTCAACCATCTAAATATATTATTTACCAAATACAATTCTACCCTCTGTAGTTGAATTATTAAATGGGTGACTTTAAGTCAATATGTAAATAAATTGTTGTAATCAATGTTGTTAACTGAATTTTAAGATGATTTTATACTCACCTCTACAAGAGAAAGGTACTATATGTAAGAACTATTATATTATCTTTATTCATATTTTCTTTTCAGTACATATCTGTCTTTATATGCATGAATATTCTTACAGTTTATTTACTTAATTTATGAAGTATTTGTTTCTTTTTTAGATTTATAATTTTTCTATTCCACTTACAGTTTACCTCTAAATTGTGCATGCATAATTCAAATATATGTTTATTTAATTACTAGATCTCTAAACTATATTTTCTTTAACCCTTTCTATTGTTAGGATTATGAGTGAATTAAATTATATTCTCTACCTTAGTAATAAAATCTATAAAGTGGACCTAACAGTAGATTTAGACACTTCCCTAGGGTTTAGAGTCTCTGTGTTCATCAAAATATGGCTTTCAGTCTATGTAACCATACTGAATAATTAACTATACCGACTATGGTTAAAATTATCTTAAATAGATATCACAACTACTCATTTCTTAACATAGCACACTATTACACTTAATTTATAACTACATGAATAAAAATTTCAACTATAGTTCATAAAACATAACCATGTCTGACTCCATTAGAATTTCATAACAGTTAACATAAATAATAAGACAAAATTTAACATAATGTGCATACCAAATTTGGTAAAGACTATTTTCCACCCAACCTTGAGCTTAATCCACAGCTTCCCCTGAGAAAAGACCAATTCTTCCAAAGTGTAGACAAACTCTTGTCTAACTAGGAATAGCTTATTTAAGCTTTCTTTCCCTCAGAATGTTTCCATAACTGTGTCTACTTAATTTGGGATGTTATTTTCCCTTAGCATATGATTTACGTTTATTTTTTCCACAAAAGCTTCTTCAAAACAAAATTTTTTCTCTTTCTAGTTTTATTTTCACTTCTTCTCAGTAGATTTCCACTTTGTTGAGGTATTTATTACATTCTTATCTCACATCTAATATTTTTATTTTGTTTAATTTTTCTCCAAGGATCTTTGGATAATTTTCGGAGTCTTAGGATTTTATTCCATCGTCATGGATTTTAAATCATGGTATCCAATTTACTCTATTATTTTCACAATAATTAAATTTCATATTTATGTTATTCATAAATAATATTTCCACATATTGTTTTCCTTTAGGTCCACTAAACCTTTAGGATTATTAACTGTCTATATAAAAGCATAAAAATATGGATATTACACCTGCAACGTATCGTATAACCACATCTCCTAACACAAGCTTCCTAATTTATTTTGTGAAAATATTTTTCTAATATTACAAGTCTTTGAGCTTATCCTCCAATATCCTTATGGTTCTTTTCCCTTGGGGGAATTTCCCTCTTTCTTCTTGATGAGATTGGTCCATAACATGTTGCACCATGCCACAAATACATGTTCCCTTTTGATTCCAGTAAATCTTGTTATGGAATGCCACATACACTTAGTTATTTTTTTTTTCTCAGTAATTATAATTCTATTATATGGTACAAAATAAATACATATCAAGACGTTATCGCTGAAACTGCAAAAATAGCCAATTTAGGATGTATCAAGACGTTCAATGTAGCAAAATTGGGACTTCCCCTGTTGGGGAAACCAGTACCGAGATTAAACTAGTTCTAAGTAGAAGTGCTGCCCTAGTTGGGGAAACCACCAAACATCTTAGTTAACAAAAATTTAAACAAATTTTGCATGAAAAGGTAAATAAAAAAAGCAGCATTGGAATTGTTACTAGAAGAGAAGGGTGGTCTCGTGGCATTATTCCTGTCCCATATTATCATTCTACATGTATTTAGGAGGTGGCTCTTCCACAATGAAGCAGCCATTGTCATATGAGGAGTCATCATCCTAGTTTGACATCTGGGTAATCAGTTTAGGCATGGAGGCAAAGCATATTTTTGGAGTTGCGGCATTATCATCCCTGACATGGCTATCGCCACAGTCACTGTCCGAGGATAATTCAACATTTTTGGTGGGGAGAGCCTCTGATTTTCTAGGGAATTGAGAATGGGCTGGCATCGAGGTGGATTTTTGCAGGTGCTTTCAAGAGCCCGAGGCAGTGGAATTGGAAGGGACATCTGGGAGGCAGAACGAGAAGAGGGCCGAGACTTGATGTAGCTCTAGAGACTACATATAATTCATATTGACATTGAGATGAATAGGGCCAGAGCCTTCATCATGGAGGGAGAAAGAGCCATCATCACAGAGAGGGAGCTGAGGGTGAGAGGGTTGGCCACATCATTGACCTCTATGACACCTAATTCTATGTTGATGAGGCATGGAGGCTTCAGATAGTTCAAGTGTGGAGGGATGGAAGATAGGCTTACGGATGGTTAAAAGGCAGGAGGCTTCCAACTGGAAGGCAGGCCGAATGGAGGGATGAAGTACTAAATTCTTAGAGAAATGGTGAATGGAGTGATGAAGGTCCAAATTCACCTGGATATAAAGACGACAGGGTGAGGCGGGAGAATATAATTCACTGGAGGCCATGAAGTAATGGGAATGGTAGATGTGAGGACAGATAAAAATGCCAGAGTAATGGAACTGCGAGTATAGAGTAATGGCATCGGAAGGCTGTCTGTGGGCATCAATAGCCCCTTGCATGAGCCATTCACGGCCATGTGGGCATGCCAAATGCCACGTGGAGGAGCGACCTAGCTATGCTAAAGTGACGACACATACATCTAGGATATGGGAGTCTTGGTGCACCAACCGAGTGTAAGCATAGAGGAGTAATTCATCCTCAACCCTAGAGAGAAGGCCCGAGAAGAGCGGAGAGCTGTGGTCAACCCCTTTGTTGGCTAGAATATTTTCCACCTTGTCGATTGAACGTTGAACATGCTTGAAGGTGATGGCCTTATGTAGTTGTAGGAAATGCTCAATATTCTCAAAACGTGCTGGGAGTTGCCAAATTTTGAAGAGCTTGGAAGCTAAGGCTCTAGAGAGAAGGTGATGTTCAGTGTTGATGATGACTTGAGAATCACCTTCAACTTCTAATGGAAAGAATTTGTGATCCTAGGCTAGTTGCAAGGCTTGAATGAGACCCTCAAATTCTGTTGTGTTATTGGTATCCCATCCAATGGAACCAAATTATAAGATTAGGTGATTCCCTTCAGTATCTCTAAAATTTCCTCCAAATTCAACATCCTCTAGATTTCCCTTGGAGGTGCCATAAAATTTCATCTTGTGTATGCCTTGGGGAGGGGGAATCCAAGTGCAGTTCGAGTCAGGGGGACGGGAGGGGGGGATTATCCATAGGATGACAGGGGATAGAGAGGTTCTAATTGGCGCAAATTATGCTTTCTGGTGGTTGATCAGGGATATCTGAGTCTTGCTAATGGTGTAGGGAAAGTGTCTCCTAATATTATTGCACATATTATTCCATATGGTTTCTTGGGGCATGGTTTGATCTATGAAGATTTTTCTGTTTCTTTCTTTCCAGGTCATCTAAAGGATTATCCCCAGAAGGAAGTTCCAAAGATAATTGAGGAGCTTATTATTGAAAGGATCAATCTGCCAATGGCATATGGTTCTTACGATGTCTCCTTTGATTCTGTAATGGATGGCTATATTGTCCCACAGTGTTGGCAAGAGGGTAGGTGTCCAAAATGTGATTGATGGTTTTATCCTTTAGTTAATAATTTAGACATCGTGAGGGACTTATAAATCCTTTTATGAGTAAGTTTTCCCAAGTCGGGATCCTACATTTTCTTGGAAGCCAAAGGAACGTGGAGATTTTGGGTGAAATCCCAGGTCTCCATATCTACAACCATATATCATCTAGTGGATTCTGAGTATTGGGGTAAAGAACTTGGTACACTTCCCGAGTGGTCAATATACCCTTCGTAATGTATCCCCAGCATAGGATATCTGAAACTTCTGTGTACCTAATTTTTATTTTGTTTAATTCCTCATCAATATCTTCATGGTGTTCTTCAAACCAATTCTCTTGCCACTGTGAAGTAGGGAGCCATTGAAGATAGCCGATGTTAAGGGTGGGCGTCCATAAATGATTTACCTAATTATTGCCCCTTGTATCAAGCGTAGCATGCCATCTGGGTTTTTGAAAGAGCATGACCAATTTGGGAAATTGTTGTCACGAATCCTCCTAGAAATGGGCTTGGACCCCTAAACAAACTTCCCAGAAGTTGTGCTCCTAGATAATGGCTCGATGTTGCTTGGCAGAATTCCATATTAGAGAGCCTTGTTTCTCAAAATTAAATTGAATTAGATCATCTTGAGGCCCATTATGTACATATTTGGAAAGCCAAAGAAGTGCCCAAGGGGTCTTGGGCTTTGAGACCCATTTCCACCAGATACAAGCTCCCATAATGGTATTGTTGCACCTCGGATCTCTTAGCCCCAAGCCCCTAACCATCTTTGGGGCATCGACCTCAATCCATTTCACAAGGCCCCACTTTATGTTTTCTCCTTTTCTACCCCAGACGAAATTCCTTTGCATATTTCTGATTCTTTTGAGGACCCACTTGAGGGCGACGAGCATAGATAAAAGATAAAGGGGCATAGATTGAAGGAAATATTTTATCAGAACAAAACGACCAACAATATTGAGTGTTATGTGCATCCAAGATGACAATTTGTCTTCACGGTTGTCAATGAGTTCATTCCAGGAGGAGTGCTTTATGGCTGAATCAATGAGCGGTGCTCCAAGGTACTTGGAGGGAAGAGAGGTAATGGAGAAGCCAAGGATTTTGGAAATATTGCACTGTGTCATTACTAAGGTGTTGAAAAATAATATCTGGGATTTTTTAGCATTAATGGTGATACCAGAAGCTTTCTAAAAGCGGTCAAGTAGAGATTTGAAGGTGTAAGCTTCTTCAACAAAGGGGTGGCCAAACAACATGCTGTCATCAAAAAATTGTTGATGGGTTATGGGATGGTTATTGTGAATGATTATCCCTTTGAGATTATGGGATTTGGTAGGATGATGGATGAAACACCCTAGGCCTTCTACCATGAGGACAAAGAGGAAGGGAAAAAGAGGGTCACCCTGGCGAATACCTCTGGAGGGAGAGAATGGGGGAGAAGGGGAATCATTTACAAGAATAGAAAAATAGGGGGAGGAGATGAGACTGAAGATCCATGGATTCCAAGTTGGGCTAAAGCCAAAATCTAAGAGCATTTGATTAATGCAGTACAAACTGAGTTCATAAAAATATTTTGAGAGATCGATTTTGAGGAGCATACCTACTTTTTTCAATGTCTCCAAGGAGTGCGAAAATTCATGCCTAAGGATGATCGTGTCAATAATTTTATGACCCTCCACCTATCTATTTTGTTCCAGGTAAATGAGCAGAGGGAGGAGAGGTTTGAGTCTGTTGGTGATAACTATGGAGATGAGTTTGTAGATGGCATTGTAGAGGACCATCGGTCTATAATTTTTAGGCATGACAATGTGCTATTCTTTGGGAACTAGAGATAGAAAGGTAGCATTGAGGGCTGGAAGGATCCAGTGCATGCTTATTGACTCCTCAGCCAATTCCTAAACTTCCATTTTGATGTTTTCCCAAAATAAGTGGAAAAAAATGGAGGTGAATCCATAAGGTCCAGGAGCTTTACCATATTTGAGTAGTCTTATGGCCTATTCTACTTCTTGCAGTAGTATTTGTTCGAGTAACATTTGACTGTGCTCCTCAGTGATAAACTTGAGGATGTGTTGTGTGATTTTGTTAATGGCACGTTTCCTATTTCCCTAAGGCTCCTCGAGGATGTCCTTGAAATAGTTGAGAAACTATTTTTCTATGTCTTCATGGTACTCTAGGTTGTACCCTTGCCTATTATTCAGGATGGAAATTCATTTGTGCATGCACCGCTGAATAGTGGAGTAATGGAAAAATTTAGTGTTCTTCTCACCCTCTTTGAGCCAACATATTGTGGACTTTCACTACCAGAGAATCTCTTCTTGAATTCAGTGATCATCCAGGCGGGTCATAATATGTTTTTCCTGTAGCACAAGATCCTCCGATTTTCCTTCTTGAATGATGTGCAGCTGCATATCGGGCATTTTTTGTTCCAATTCTTTCTGATTATGAAAGATGTTACCAAAGGGGTAGTGTTTCCATATTTTAAGCGAGATTTTAAAATAATTTATCTTATGTTGGAATTGGTACATCTTCAATCCTGGTTGTGGGATGAAACCACTCTACCAAGAAGTGACCATTTCTTTGAATCTCGGGTGAGAGAGCCAGAATTTCTCAAAGAGAAATGGATTGCTGCTTGCAACCCTAGGGTGAGACCATTTTTGTTGGATTTTCCAGTGATCAGACCCTGAGGCACGCAGGATAGATGCGTAAATATCTCCTCCAAGATGTATTTCATTATCCAATATGATAAATATGTCCAACCTTGAAGCTATTTATTGAGAACCTTTTCTACGATTGTTCCAAGTGTGAATACCATTAGAGGATGGGAAGTCGATCAGCCAGTTTATCTGAATGAATTATTTGAAGCTGATGTTGTCGGCCTCTAGTCTAGAATGTCCTCCACTTTTTTCTTCAAGTTTAGTGATCATATTAATCTCCCCTAGAATGATCCAAAGGGGGTGGAGACAAAGGGAATTTAGGATCTCTATGGAGTTTAGAATATAAATTTTTTGGGCAGGGAGTTGCGGGAAGTAAATATTTGTTAGATGACGATGGATGTTGGTGCCTCTAAGATGGAAGGAGGCTTGAATGAAATTATGAGAGGTATGGATATCACTCAGTGAGATGAGGAGGGTGTTCCAGGTAATGGCTAATCCTCTAGAGGCTCCTGTACATCAACCACAGTGGTATTGCAACCTTGCCAGAGCTTCATAATGATAGAGTTAAAAGTGGTACTAGTGCGTTTGGTTTCTTACATGTAAAATATGGTAGTTTTGTCTTGCATGATTCTATTTTTGGTCATTTAGTGTTTGTCAAGGCTGTTTAGCCCTCGAATTTTCCATGAGGTGCGCTTCATTTAGAACCATGAGGGATGGACCGATATAACTTGGTCAGCTTGGGGTATCGCCCCGATTCAACTAACATTTCTCCAAGAATGATGATTCACAAAAGATTTGTATGTAACCCTCTTTTTTTCCACTCCTTCAAGATATTTCTAGCATCCAATAGGCTTCCTGCCTGTATACCTAGAGAATGGATTCACTATGCTCTAGATAGAGCTACTTCCAAGTTTTCAATGTGCCTGGGAGGAATCTTATGGTATTCTCTATTTTTTCATCCAACCTCCAGTCCCAGGATGTCCATATCGTCGAGATCTATTCTTTTGGGTTCTTCATCCATATGGGAGGGTTGATCTTAATCTGCTTTGGTGCCTTCATATTGTGCTTCTTGGGTCTCTTTTCCATCTACATCCATGAGGGATGAGACACCAGGATCTACTGATTTATCTTTGCTGGATTGATTTTTCAATTTATCTTGGGATTGATTCACTCCCCAAGGGAGGCGGGAGGAGATGATGAGAGATGAGGTCCGATTTTTCTCAGGGATAGCCTCTTTGGAGGATGTAGGGGTTTCAAGAGAAGTTTCTCCTTCCAGGGTGGAGTGGGTTTTAAGAATGTCGAAACTATTGGTGGTTAAGGGGTGAAAAGCTTTAGGGGCAAAGGTAGCTTTGGGGCTAGAGGTAGGTTTGCAGAAATGCCTATTATGTGTGTGTGCTTTGGTGAAGCCTTCATGATATGTGTTATTAGAGCGAGGGGGAGGTTTTTGAGGTTGGTTGAGTGGACAGTATCTGAATAGATGTTTGTGTTCGTGGCATCGGTAGCAATGAAATGGCACATGTTCATAATCAATAGTTTGGACCCATTCAAAATCATCATGGAAAAGACTTACCAAATTTGGGTAAGCTTTGGCTAGGTGCATATAAACATAGATTATAGCATAAGTTGTGTATTGGTTGAGATTGGTTTTCTCTGCTACCTTGATGAATTATCAAAGCTTGTTGCCTATATATTTTAGGGATTCCTCATCCTAGTAATATTGCAGGAGATAAAACATATGGATCCAGATAGAGGCCTAGTTGAAATCCTCCATGCCTAGATTGAACTTTTCAACCCAATCCCTCCAGTACAGGCCTACAAAGTTGAAGAATTAAGTTCCACCATCCATGATGTGATTATTGTACTCAATGAAGTTGAATATGGAATTGAAGAATACTTTTGGTCCTAGCTGAAGGGTGACATGCCCTTTGGGCTTCCATTTGTAGGTTATCCATCCGTGGAGTGCTTTCTTAGTGGGTGAGAAACTGATAAATTTTCCAATGAGGGCATGATCCTTCCTGTATTTTATTCTAGCATTGATACAGTAGGGCGGAAGGTAGATTTTGGGCCATTCTTTGGCAATCAGAAAACAAATAGAGGAAGAGGAAGAGACCTTATTCTAATCTGCTTTTCCATTTTGTGTTTTTTTGTCCTCTTGATTAGTTGGCGGGTCTTATTTTGAACCTGCAAGTGCAGAGGGCACAGTATGAGCATTGAAGGGTGTGTTTTCTTTTTCTGTGTCTGAACCTTCTAGTGGGGGGGTGTGCCTACCCACCCTTCGAGAGTCACCATTACTAGCAACTATGGGAGCTAATGCCGTTGTCCCCAGTGAGCCCAGTGTAGCCAACGTGATAGAGGGGAGGAGCCATGATGGATTCCATTGCAGGGCTTTAGAAACCATAGGAATCCATGGGGGAGGCATTGGATTATTTCCATGAACCATGTACACTTAGTTATTAGTTCATTAATGAAATAAAATTACATATTCTAGTGGTAATCTTACCAATTTAAGTCAAACATGTCCCCTGCAGTTGTTCACACATCCCTAAAATTGTTATCAATCATAGTTAGCATCATGCTACTTAAAATGTTAGAGCTTAACTAGTGATACAAACTAAATGAATAAAAAAAATTAGCCTCTTTACTCAGAACACCATTACCATTTTCGAATCATCTTGTAAGCATTTTAGAAGAATCCAGCCCTACCATTAAGACAAAAAACCATGGAACCTACAACCTCAAGGGGGTTATTTAGGAAACCACATGCATCTATTATACTTATAGTTTTTTACATTTAAAAAATGCATCATACAACCTGCGGACAATCACAAGCTAGAACATAACCATTCATTACACAATTACACCATGAATTCTCCTTAATCATGTAGATAATTAATAGAAAATACATTATGATAATTCTATTGTCGATACTTACAACAATAAATTATCATCCACTTCACTCTCTAATAGATTAAAAAAAAAAATATTTTCATCCCATTAAGTGTATCAGTCATATAAGGTAAAAACCCCGGTATTTTCCCTTCCATCCAACATGCACAAAAAAAAGATTGATTCAATCAGAAATAATTGTGAAATGTAATACAAGCAATACATGGATTTCCCCAATATCTCCTATCATATGAACATTTATATTCATGTGAAAACTATCAAAATACATAATCATATATACAATGATCAACATAAACAATTATACCATGAAACACGTGAACTATTGTTTCATTTTCAACAAAAATCAATCATACTGGTTCATCTCTTCAACTAGCGTTAAATCATAATAAATTGTTATAAATAGAATACAAGATTATCGATATTAACCAATAGATATATGATCAACAGAAACAACTATAAAATGCAACATGGTGACTATTGTTGCATTTTTCAGCTAAAACCAAACATACCAAAGCATCTTTACAACCAACATACAAATCATAATCAATGTTATAAATGGAATACAACCTTTTCCATATTAACGTATGGTGCTTAGAGCAAAAGCCCCATCATAGCTCCAAATATCCAAGAACTACATCTACTACTATATTAAGCTGTAACATAGCACTATTTTATCCCCAAGATATGGGATTGAAATGTGTCTACACTTCATCTATGATAAAGTCCATCCAATCCAAGTCTTGAACTTGGAAGCTTTTGTACCACTCTTTAACATATCTCCAGCTATACGAAACACTACCTAAGGTTAGAAGGAGGAATTTACTATGTAAATCCAATATCCGTGGTGTAGGTATGGAAATGAGATCCAAATTATTTCTTTCTTTTTCTCTCAAGAAATTCAAAATAAAGGATATCATCGCATTCTTCTTATCAAGACAATTCTGATGGTACAAACTTTTTCTCTGGTTCAATTCCCAGGCCCAAATATATGGCCATTCAAATTTTATACATTTAATTACTTCCACCTAACCAAATTGCAACATGGAACCCACGTAGTGATCCCAATCATCTTCACTCTGCCACATGAAAGTGTTATGATGAAAATTAGACTAAACTAAGAGGGGGGTGAACCGATTTAGTACATTGGTGGACATTACTTTATTTTAAAAATGATTTTTGTTTCAAAATAGCATGGTAATATATTAACCACTTGATATTTCGTATATTCATTCACTCAATCCATATTAGGTAAGTAATAGTGT
Organism: Pinus albicaulis; assembly: GCA_034641835.2. Classification (NCBI taxonomy): domain Eukaryota; kingdom Viridiplantae; phylum Streptophyta; class Pinopsida; order Pinales; family Pinaceae; genus Pinus; species Pinus albicaulis. The sequence continues at coordinate 448,277,377 of CM076579.1, read as the reverse complement.
CTTTCTTTAGCTCTTGTTATGTACTCGAGATTTGAAGATGAACTCTTTTTAGATCATTTTTTTAAGCACATCATACACAAGATTTGCACAAGAATTGAATATTGGATGAATCCCAATAGTATGATAGGTGGCCCTACCAATACCATTTTTTTCATTATTGGATAGATTTTTCTTATGAAATTGCATAATATCTCTTTCTTCAACTACATCAAATATGCACCTACACCAATCATAAAGTTCTTTCACATTTCATTTCAAGTCTTAGATAGTTTTTAAGTACTTTGATAAGGGTTTTATCCAGCTACAATACGAATGATACCACGTCACTTCAACACCTAAAGTGTAAATTTGATATTTTTCAAGTTATTTTGGGGTTCATGTCCCACTAAGTTGTTGTTTCTGCTCTAACATTGATTGAATTCTTCTTTTTCTTTCCTAAGAAGCTCCCCCTGAGGCTATGATGACATTTTATTTTTCTATTGAAGTCTAGGGATCATTCTTTTTCTTCCTCTTCCATACCTTAGTTGGCTTCCTTATTTTGTTCACATTTTCTTCATTGTTTGGTGTGCTTGGAATTGTTTTCATCTTTTGTCCAAAGCTATTTAATATATATAACAAAGTGCAATCCTTATTTTTTTTACCAAATTTATAGCATAGAAGACATCTTTTGTGGCCAGGAAATAGAGGAAATGATGTTTGTATTCTTATATTAACATTATTCTTTAAATAAATTTTTCATTAAACAGCTTTATGTCCAAATTCATTACAAAAACGACAGTAATCATAACAATTATTTGTGTACTTGGTAGATTATTCTCTTCTCTGATTATTTGTTTGAGGGATCCTTCTTGTTTTATACATATTTTGGTGATTGAAATTGATTTTCTTTGTCTTATATTGTGATACAACATGTCCAAGTTCATGGAAAGAAAAAAATTGATATTTTTCTCATGAATAAATAATTTTCTTTGAGGGATTCCAAACTTGCTTAGTTCATCTCTAGGACAAAATGTCCTCTTTGCAAAGGGCATTGTATTTGACTCATTCTTTTCATTTTAATTATATTTCTTTGCTTCCTTTGATTCCTTATTAATCATATTGGTTTTTTCTTCTTCTATATATATTTTTAAGGTGGTTGTGTCCTCTTGAATGGTTTATTTTTCCGAGTTCTTCATGGGGATATTCTCTTCTTCTAATTTTTTACACAAATTTTTCTTTACATCTAACTCACTTCTAGATGAATTAGTCTCAGCCTCTAACCTTTCACATGGTTATTCTTTCTCTTTTATTTGTATACTCATTACCTCTTCTATTATTATTTATTCTTCAAGTTTAATCCTTAGAATAATTATTTTCTCCTTATATTCATACTCTATTTCATCACATATCTGCACCGATTTCTTCAAATATTGGTTTTCATTACTCAATCATTCTATTCTGTCAAGTCTGAATCAAGCTTGAATTTTTCTTTAGCAAAATTTTTTATAGGTTCATTCACACATACAACGATCTTATTTGAATTAACACTTCCCTTTTGACATGGAGTTTTCTTCTTCCTCTTAGCCTTCTCCTTTTCAATATTGTTGACACTAGTATCTCCTTCATGCATGAGCTAAAATATATCCCATATTTATTTTGTAGATATTAAATCTAAAATAGTATCAATATATTTATTTTGAATATTTTTGTAGATTGAAAACTTTCTTTAGAATTCCACTAGAACCAACTCTACAACCAATTGATGAAATCTTCGTCAAACTGAGGAGGGGGAGGTGGGGGGTAATCAGTTTCGTACATTCATGGAAATTGTTAACACCAGAAAATCATACAACAAAAGACATTAGTAAATTTCAAGAAAAAGATAAAAGAGAATATTTTCCAACAGAAAAACATCATGAAGGAAAAATTTAAAAATTCCTAAGGTTTTTGGAGAAAATTGTTGGACCACGCACCACCAATAAATAATTTTAACATGGACTACTCACCTATTTATTTGGTAGCCACACACTCCTGGGGATGGAGAAAAGTCACTATCTAGGACCACTTCCTACTTGGGGAGTTGATTCTATCTAATGGGAAGTCAAGGAAAACTGACTTGAGGTATCCCTAAAGATATGCAGCCCTCAAAGTAATATCTTATCCTACTCTCAAGGCACTATAACTCTTGGGCTAAGAGAGGGAAGAGGATTAAAAAAACTTTCTATATAAACAGGTCATGTGAAGAGAAAAGCACGATACATTAGTATGATCGCAAAATTTATACCATATCAACACCAACTTTCAATTTTTGAAGCAAGGGAGTGAAGGCACTAGCATGTTGGCCATATATCCTCTCAGTAATTCAACATCTTAGTGAGGAATTGGGCACCACCGTTGGATATTCTTCACATTACTTTTGAGGAAGGGAGGAGAAGCTTGCAAGGAAACCAAGGAAAGGGACCCCCTTTCTGAGAGTATTTTAGCTCCATAAATCAAAGGACTCACTGCAAGTTTGTTAGAATTGTATTATTCTACTATCAGTAATCAATAAAGGGAGTTTTCTACATTGTTGTATTGGTTTTTTTGCTCCATTTGAGGTTACTGTCTTGTTTTTTTATTTTGATATTATGTTGTTACATGCATTACTTCCATTATTAGTTTTTCTTTACTTTGTTTTCAATATGACTATTGACAACACCATAATAGTATTTGTTATATTTTCAGGAAATAACCTACTAATAAAGAAGTGTAATTTGGTACACTAGTGTGACCAAGACACTACCACAGAATTGGTGACTCCACTAGTTTATGTTTCTTGGTTTAACGGTTTTTTCCCAGGATCTCCTCCCTATATAACCAAATACAAGTAACTCACTGCTTCTTTGAGAATTTTTTTAGGACATATTGTCAGCTTCAAAAAGTAAAAAAAAGTCTTTGTTCTTCAACCACACACTATATTCTCTGATAGACACAGTTGTGCACCTATGTTGAGAAATCAGCGCGATATTATAGAAAAGTAAAAAATCCTTGAATTTTTAAAAATTCCAGGTAATTGGAAAGGATTAATGAATTTATTTCACCACCACACCATATTATTCTCTCTTTGAAGTTTATTAGTTGTTTTACTAACCATAGTTAGTAGAGAAATTAGTATTTATATTTATATTTTTATATTTTCAAAAACACGCCTAACTTAATTAGGGAGGAAACTAAGTAGCCAAATTCCACACATATTTTTCAAACTATCTTGCCTATGTTTATGCACAACACATAGTTTCATTATTTAAGGATTAAGTGGCCCATTATCCACAAATATTGTTACTAAATAAGCTATTTTTCATTTCCATTAGTCTTGGGACTAGTGTCAAGTGTTGTTAAACAAAGAAAGTAATATTTGCTTCCCTTTCACCTAATGGTGAACCTGGGCTTTCATACGAAAATTTTCTTAGAGAATTTTGAATTTCCATCTCCCTTTTACTTCAACATAGTATAAATGGTAGAATTGTAAGCGACCCATTATCCGCAATTCATTTCAATTTTTTCAAGGAACAATCAAATCACATAGTGTAATTAGAGGGCTATAGTAAAGGGTCATCACATATCTGCATCTTATACACTTTTGTTTGTTCACATAAAACACACACTAAGCATTGATAATCTCTGCATTAAAAGGAATAAATTTTTTGGGAATTTTATTCTTAGCTTACATTTTCTTACAATTGAAAACCCTAAATAAAATTAAAACTTAGAAAAAAAACCATAACTTGAACCCACTAAATTATCCCCATAGGATTCACAAAAGCCATTATAGTTCACATTAGGAAAATTGGGGTTAGGCATCCAATAAGCCGCCATGGTCATGTTACATTTTGAAAGACAAAATTTAACTGTTTAGGAAGCTTAAAATTCTTCAATCATCCCACATAAAATATTTCTCGAGCATTAAAAACACATAATTAAAAGGGTGTTCTACTTAGGTATAGTGTGTGCGGTACAATTTGGGGCTACTCAACCCATCTGGTGCTTGGTACTTGACCCGATTCATCATGATTCAGGAATGAAACTCCTCACCCATTTTAGAAAAACACCCACAATTCACATATCAGACCATATCCATGAATGGCAAAGACATCGTAGCTTGAGAAAGGATAATATTGACGATATATTTCTCCTAGACTTATTGTTTAAAACTCTCACAACGTAGATTTCAAAAGATGTGGCAACACAGTTCACACATGATGAGGAAGACACCATCAGTAAAACCTTAACAGCTAGAGCTCATATACACCTAGTCTAGATATATTTATCGTATCATTCCAAATGCCCCACGCATGAAAACATATACAGAAGTACCATATGCACCAAATATTGTTGATGGATTGATAGGGTCTTTATCCCAAACTGAAGCTAACAATAGTCACCAGTATCCTACATATATTTTTTCTATTCAAACATATGATACCCATAAGAATATATCACAACTAATATACTACCATACTCAGCCTGTGCCTTTGTAGAACATGAATAATAGGGCAAAACAATACCATCACCCACAAGGAGGACCATACCCTCCCCCTTAGTGAAATCAATACTCAACTAGGAAAAACGACGTAAGAGAGTCGTCGCAGAATGCATACTCCAGTCAGGGACATGAAAACAATACTCCCATTTCTTGCACAACAATAAAATGTATCACAAGCAAAATATAACACAAGGTTTAATTTAGTGTATCACTCCCATGCTCAGCAACAACCATCTTATGACTAGGAGAATAATAACAACCCCTTGAACATTGCTAGGAAAATACAAAACAACAGGCCAAATTGATACCTTAGAGAAGGGGGAAACAATTAGTATCACCCCTTACAACCATACGCTGGGGGAAACCCCAACCAAAATGAAAACCATGAACCAACCAACAACTCTCACAAGTATAAAAATACAACCATTCTAAGGACTAATCATTCTTGTGCCATATGTGGGGAGTATGGTCATTACACCCACCATTCTCCTTAAATCCATAATTTGAAGATACTTTAGGGCCATAGGGGACAAGGGGGGGGGAAATCAACAACCTATATTCATGTAAGAACTGTATCCCCACCAAGGAGTGGTTAATACTCAGCAACATCAACCACCCAAAAAAATTAATTCTAGAGGGAATGCTCAAAAGAATCGTGACATATTCATGGGAGGAGAAGTATTTTTCTAATAAATGCGAAATAGATATTATGAAGCACCCTCGGATACCAACTCAACAGAATCAAACACAAGCACAACCATAGTGCCATTAGCCAAATCTAGGGTACCTATCGATCCAATTCCAAAAATGGAGAAAGGTACCATGAGGCGCACATGACATAATTGAAAAGGTAATCATAGCTACATCATAGTGGATGAATTGGTTAAGTTTCCCTCAACTATGTCAGCATTATAAGTCCTGCAATCTTGGCTAGCCTAATGGAAAGCCTTCTTTCCATATTAGCACGAGTGACCCCTTTGATTGTCGCTTAATGGTCTTCGACCTAGACCAAGAAAGCACTTGTCTTCCTTCTCTAGTCGATTTTCAAATCTTGGTTTCAGTCAAGAACATAACCATTCATGTTTCATCATGGATGAAGGATCATCCACATGTATTGAGAAAAAAAATGTCTAGTTTAAGTTAGGATCACTAAAACTGAAATTTTCTAACATCATGCTCAAAGCATATGCTAGGAACCCATCTCCCTTGGTAGGTATTTTTCAAGGTGTACTAGTAGATCTTTCCAGCAAGACTGTGCTCATGGACATTGAAGACTTGGATGAAAAACTTGACTATAATATCATTCTTGGATGGAGTGACATGTATGCAATGACCACGGCGACATCCTATGTATTCAGAGTAATGATGTTCCCCCATGACGGGAAATTCATTATTATAGACCAACTCAGGTATTATGAGAAGAAACTTGTAACCACCCTTAATGGCATACTACCATTGGTTTATTCATATATAGAGGTGGTCACCACATACATAAATTTATCTCCTGATAAATTGAAACTAGTCACTCTCCTCAAAACTTATCCAGGAGAAGCTCTTGTATCACTAGGAGGAGCTCCAGCACCAACATGAGTTGCGGTGTGCATAATGAGTTCATCAAACACCTAGCGGTGTCCAGAACTAGAGACTCAAACCACATATATCATCACCACAAACTCATTATCTCTTCCATATGCCATCACCAGAACCCCATTCTTGAATCACTCACCTTGTTATATATTTCACCAGATCATGGCAACACTTGCATTACCAAACATGGCTTTCACTATGCTGATTTCGTATTTGGCCCCACTCTCTATGTAAGGAAACTCATGAATTACATCTGTAGGTATCATCCCTATAACCTCTATGGAGGTGATAATAACTTAAGAAACCCCCATAGCGACACCAAACAATGCCAAAAAGAAGGGAAATAAAAAATGCAAGAATTTGGATACTCCGAGAGTCCCTATGACATCTCCACCTTGTGCATTGTGCATCATAGTTGGCCATCATACCAATATTTTCCTAGAGTTAGATGGGTTAAAATATCTTCTACATGCCAAAAGAATGATTGCGACCCCAACTCAAACCAGATGAGAAAAGGTCACAAACAGGCAAGGTAAGGTATTACCCATAAACCATGCATTTTCCAAATGTGAGAAGTATGGGAATTATACCCATCATTTCTTAGAAATCCCTCGATATAGGGATATGTTGCATGCATTGGCATACTCCAATTCACAGGATCCATCCATAACAAGAATCCAAATAGGGGAGGAGGAATCCAAAACCATATTATACATATGAGAAGAACCAACATCTTTCTCATAACCAACAAGCCCAATTACCAAGAAAACAAGATGAAAAACTGAGGCTACACCTCATATCTTGATTTGTGCATTATGTGAGGAACTTGAGAAATTGATCACTCAATGCCCCAAATTAAAGGCATTTAATCACTGCTAACCAATCCCCCAGTTGCCTAAAGAAACTTATTCAGACACATATGGCATACATGTTAGATATATGTAGAAGTAACCATCATGTGCACCATTTTCCTGATGTCCATTGTTTCTAATCTATGTTAGATTTCATGCATCGTTTTATCGCTAAAAATTGTGACAAAAAATTCAGACTCGGAATCTTTATATAGCACCATAGATCAAGGGAATGAATCATCTTTGTCCATTTTGTGTGTATCTGGAGAGAGGCAGCCAAAAAAAATGTTTCCTCCCTCTTCTCACCATCACCAACCTAGATATGGGAGGCCAAACAAATGCCCTAGTAGGACCAGGTCTAAAACTCACTTCCCATGTTCCCTTTGCGATAAACCAAACCACCTAGTTAACCAGTGTTCGAAGCTCACTATTTTTGTCGAAATTCTTAGCGTAGTAACCCCTATTACCGACTTACATCTCTATAATCGAGAGAAAAATACTCATTTTTATTGTCACATTTTATCCAAATTTCATCATACAAAGAACTGTCAATAGTTTCCACGATTGAGAGCATCCAGAGTATCACTAAAACAAAACCACCTAAGTGAGATACCCATTACTAAAACTAGGACCCAATGGTGGAAAAAGTGTAGAAATACATTTTGTCACGACTACAACCAAACATCATCTTCTTATCTCGTGAGTAGTACTACATCACATATCATTTACTCGGTAAGTACCTACACTGCATGTGAAATTTACACCAGTCACTCTCATGGTAGAAAATTATGCCCTTTGTTACGAACATTTCAACATCTTAGGATTAAAAACCAATTTCCTATAGAGGAGGGTTCCTTTGCCCCTTATACACAAAAATTGTCACACAAGCCCCCTCTCACCCAACAAAAATTATTCATTCAGAAAATCCTTCTGTCACCTAATGATGACGACGCACAACATCACATACGATTCATCTGATAATCTATGGGAACCATGATTAGTGATTTCTAGTCATCATTTATTGGTGTCAAGGCCGCTGCAACTACCATACCGGTAGTAGTACCGTTGATGGTGCAAACCCACCCCATCTGTACTTTTTCAACCTCATCTAGTTCTACGAAATAAATAATTGAATCATATTATTGTTTTCCGACCTACACTGCTAGGCCTAAATCCCCTCATCACGATGTCACATAAATCGATTCCCCCATTGATATCCTTTTTCACTCTGAAAAAATTATTTTGGAAGCGATGATGAAACCTGAATTTCCATGGGATGCCATAAACCATTTCTCCTTTTTTTCTACAGAAAAGCATTCGTGCCTAGATGCACACCAACCCTTAACATCTACATCATTAAAACCAAATATTTTCTACCATCAAAAAGTGTTGATTGGTTCCAAAATCCCATCCCCACGCCTGATGCATTTGAGGAATATAACATGGAAAATATTTCACCTACAGTCAAGGTTAATATTGCAAATAACTAGGCAAGGTCAAAGAAATATCCTTCCAGGAGGCATGTCCTCTAGAAGAAGTAGTGTTGTACACCTCCCTATTACAATAATAGCATGATATATCTGAGTGGGATTACTTATAGATGTAGAACCTATTTCCCATCAGTGTGGAACATCATATTGGCATGTGGCTAGATGACCTCCCTGTCTGCCAAAAGCAACATCAATTACAACCATACAAGGTTGAAGCCATCAAGAAGAAGCTAGATAGACTTCCCAATCACTTACACGTCATGGGTTTAGAAACCTGTACTTGTCATGAAAAAATAGGGTACAATCTGCGTTTATACCGACTTCCAGGATCTGAATAAATATTCTCCCAAGGACAATAACCCAAAACCATTATTTAACCAAGTAATTTATGATTATACTCGTGACATTGCCTTATCCTTTATGGATGGGTTCTCATGGTATAATCAAATTCATATTTAGCATACAGATTGGTACAAAAATGAATTCACTACCCCTTGGGGCACATTTTCATACCAAATTATTCAATTCTGCCTTAAGAACACTATCGCCACTTTCCAGTGGACCATGACCTACATCTTCCATAACCTGGATCATATCATTCTCGCATATTGTGACGATCTCATGGTGTGATATAAGATGTGTTTAGAATATTTAGTATATTTGTGTCTGGTGTTTCAGAAATGTTAGCAATATAAGCTATGCCTAAACCCTCTCAAGAGCTTCTTTTGTGTTAAAATCAGGATATTTCCAAGATTCATTGTCTTCCAAAAATGTATTAGATTCAACCCTCTCAATGTCTAGGTGATCAAAGAAGTACCACCTCCAAAAAAATTGAAGCAGTTACAAATTCTACAGGGTAAGGCTAAGTCCTTATGATGCTTCATCCCTTACTAAGCCACTTTCACACAAGGCTTTCTATGTCTCCTTCATCAGGACATTCCCATCCAATGTGATGAACAGGCCGAAAAATCATTGAAGGCCTGAAAAAACACTTTCTCAGCAACCCCTCTGATTATCCCACCCAGCCACAATAACTACTACACCCTATACCTATTTGTGTCATAGGTAGCCATCGGTGGGGTGCTAGTCCAAGATGAACGAGACAACAAGGAACATATAATTTATTACGTAAGAAAAAAATTATCTTGGCCTACATTGAGGTATTAGCCAGAAGAGAAAATTCCCTTAGCCATCATACATCTAGTAAAAAATCTTCGACACTATATCATCCTTCGAACTACCACTATCGTAGAAGCTAGCAACCCTATGAGATATTTTCCCACTACCCGAACGACAAATCATAAATATGCTTGATGGGTAGTTATACTGTAGGAATTTTAGCTGCAATTTGGTTCCCCTAAAATAAAAAAGGCACTCATCCTTGCTGACGCTAGTACATATGGTCAAAATTCTGACACTTTAGTTGCGACACTTTTGATGTATTTTCGGAAATTTCCCCATTTTTTCTCATTTTTTTCAATCCCACCAACAACCGTCTGTATAGAAACTCTTTTGGAGTCTCTTCATAACAACGACATTTAGGAAAATCATCGTAATACCAACGTTTTAGGACAAACCATCGGAATCTCGACGTTTAGGAAAGATATGTCGGTCTTGCGAGACAACCGTCAATCTTGCGATGTTTATGGATACCATCGGTATTGCGATGTTAAGGGTGAAACTGTCACAATATCGACGTTTGGGAGATAGACATCAGTCTTGTGACATTTATGGATACCGTCAGTCTTGCATCATGTAGGGAAAAGTGTCGGTCTTGCGACATTAAGGAGCCAAAACGTCAGTCTTACGACGTTAAGGGAAAACATTGAAATTTAATTTGGCGGCCCATTCGACCTTATTTTCCCACTCCTCTTATTCTTTTCCTTAACAGAGAATGGGTTTTCGAGTATTTACTACTTCAAGGGTTTCATGACGAAGAACATCTCAATATAGGGTTTAAGGTGCATTATTTCTAGCACCATGGTAGTTTTCCAATGTTCAATTTCTCTTTCCATGATTGAGGGTTCAAATATTATTTGATATATTTGGTGGGTTTTTTGGTGGAAATAAATATCAATAATTTTTTTTCCTGATTGAATGTCGTCTCCTGGTTTAGGTATGTATTATGCAGTCAGAATCATTGTTTTTATTGGTATATTGTTTTTTATTTTTGGATTAAATTGAACTTGACTCTTTAGAGTTATTCCCCTCTGTATGCTAAAATTTTGGTTTTTGTTGCTTCAAGGGTTTCCTGATGGAGAAAATCACAATATAGGGATTAGGGTGTGTTATTTCTAGCACCATGACAGTTTTCCAAGGTTCAATTTCACTTTCCATGATTGAAGGTTTGGAGATTATTTGATATATTTAGTGGGTTTTGTGGTGGAAATAAATATAAACAATTTTTTTTCCTGAATGAATGTCATCTCCTGGTTTAGGTATATATTATGCAGTCAAAATCATTGTTTTTTATTGGTATATTGTTTTTTTATTTTCGGATTGAATTTAGCTTGACTCTTTAGAGTTATTTCCCAAACTATATTGAATAGTAGAGCTCTCATCTTCTTCATTTCTTTATTTATATAACAAAATATAAAGCCTTCTTCTATTATTCATCATTCCCATGCATTTCTTATCTATGTCATGCTTCCAAATTATTTTTGGACTTCCTTGGAAAAGGAGAATGTTAGAGGTAAGTAATCAATAATTTCTTCTACTTGATCGAATAAATTGCACCATCCTATGCCAAAATATTCCGCCTTCAACCATGTAGGATTTAGCTTGAAGAGGTTGGGTGATGTTTCCTAGGAAAGAGACACTACTAACACGACTAAGTTATAGTTTGATACCCCTTTCAAGGCTACCCAATGTCATGATTGAATGCTTCATCTGGAAACCCATTTGAAACTCGAAATTTATCAAACCTCTTAGGTTGTTTGCCTTCCCCTACTCTCTCATTTCTCTAGGTGGGAATTGGTTTCTTTGGTCCAATATCTATAAATCATGCTACTTGAAGCTTTCTTATCAAATATCATAAGAGATAATCCATGTGAGAAACAAGCACCAAAAATTTTGAATCCCATAATGTATATCTTAAGTGTCCCACTAGCACCATGAGGTCACTTTAAACATATTCGATAATGAATAATTTTCCCAGTACTACACTAGCTCAAACTAGGGACCATAAACATTTAGAATACTAATTTATTTCCCAACATCCTTTAATACTAATGTCACCCTTAAATTTATAGGAAAGGCCCAATATTTAGATAGAGTATATGAAGATATTTACCATACAATTATATTCCCATCAGATCTCCAAGTTTTATCAATGTTGTAAATTTTGAGAGTTCTTGAATTACCTTTTCTCCCTCCATCATCTTCTCATAAAGAAGGATAATAGAGGTTTTGCATGTATCCATAAGAATCTTAATGACTAATTTATTTCAAGGATTGGACGTTCCTCAAAAATTTAGGTTCAAGAATAACATTCAATCCCATCACTCGAGGTGGATACATTAAGAAATTGAGTTAGAGATAATTGTTTCCCACCTCAAGCAGATGATGATGCTTTATGTGCCATGGACATGAAGAACATTATCCTTCTTTGGGTTGGCCTCTCTTTTTTTTTCATAAAGGAATCATACTTATTTCCACCTTCATATGGAAGTATACTGTTTGTGTTCTTTTAGGTCATAGATTATTTTTTTTTGTTTTTTGTTTGTATAGACTCCCATAAGGATCCCCCGGGCTCATATTCCAATTTAAATTTTTCAAGGGTCCCCATCCAGGCTTCATCTTCTACCATGGTTTCTTCAATTACAGGTATGGGATAAGGGTGGAGGTCATAATTTTTTTTATAGTTAATAATTTAAGTATAAATTCATTGAAATGTTATATTCCTTTTGTTTATTTCTCTATCCCCTAAATATTAAAACACAAAATTTTCTAAACATTTCCTTTATTAGGGGAAGGTAATTAGGGGATTGGTGGCATCTTGGATATATTGACTCTGTAGATTTGAGGTCAAAGGATACTCTATCGGTTCCATTATCTTAACCAAGGTTCATTATAAACACCTCTTATCAATTATAACTTCTGCCGTTCAAGTAGTTTGAGTGGATTTTGACAATTCCACCCCTTGCATTGAGGATGTTTCCTATGATCCCATACATTCATTTTTGAAGAGAAATCCATTATTTCTAAGTATCCATAATTGTGACATCAACCACATCTAAAGTGTAAAACCTTCATAATTAAGGATTAATTGATAATGGCCTTTAACTCTCTAAATAACTAGTTGCTCTACCAAGCCTTTACTAGTTTATAGACCCCTAGTATTTTTTTATCATGATACACCCATTATCCCAAAAAAATAAACTAGCTTCATAATACAAACCAAGGGAGTTTGACAAAGAATCTAAAGAATCCAAAGTGTTTGACAAAATATTTGAGCGAAATCCATCACATTGATGTCAGGCTTGATGGTATTTCTTATCACAAGGATTCTTTGTCTTTCCATATGCTCAATTTCAAGAACGTTGCTACAATATTATTATCACAGAGATGTTCTATTTTCTGTATCAAAACTCAAATATGCTTCTAAATTACCTTGAAAGAGGGTCAGCAGCAATGGAAAGAGGGTCAGTGACATGGGCAATGGAGACAAGTTGGTTGAGTGAAGAGTGAACATAAAAGTGCAAAAAGGATTCTAAGTCAAGGGATCTAGGATTAGAAAAAATTTACTTTATTATTTATAAAAAATGAGAAAAAAAATAAAATAAAAAACCAATTTTTCCTTCAAGCTCAAATTAAACTTGAATTCAACTTGAGGTTCAGTCATGAGGTTTGAAGAGCCTAATGAAACCTAAAAAAATTCTTTAGGTTCGTTGAATTTTAAAACTTAAGTTTGAATTTCGGTGAACCATGTGACATAGATGGTATCAATGTTTTTAGTTTTCCAAAGGGATTTCTAAGCTTCTCAATGCTCATAGTTAAGAGTATTTAAAATTTAGACCACAAATATCAATTGCATCATAGGCTGATAGAATATATACAACAAAAATTAATGGTTTGGCTAGACAATCCAAAGCTCATAAGTTATACTTCCCAATCCTTTTCCATATTGACCTAGGTTCATCCACCAACAATGATGTAGATTTTAGGGGACTTATAATAGGCATGTAAGTGGTGTTATCAAAATGATTAAACTCTAAAGATACGTGTTTTTTTAGAGAATCCTCATTGGTCATAGATATTCAGTAGGAAAGGAGATCCAAAGAAATCAAAAATTCATATTTTGGTTATAGAATCCATGACTTCCTCCTTTTCGTCAAAATTTTTCAAGTTATCACATCAAGAGGAGGAGAAATAACAAGGCTACTAAACTTAAAAATTTGGAATCCTCATTGGAAAAAAGGCACTACTTATTAAAAGAATACATGTCCTAAATTTAAATGAAAATAAAATGGAATGAATACCTTCCTGTAGAAAATATTAAAGGCTATTGAAGCAAATAACTCTACTTGCATGCAAAGCATTGAATTTTAATTCTCTTTTTTCACGTTCACTTCCCATATTCAATACTACACTATTGAAAAGTGAGGCCTAAGTAAATATCAAAAACTCAATTCTTACGAGAGAACACCTATAAGCTATTTATATCTGTGTATATTGCCCTTTTTGAAGCAGAAAGTGATGGAATGCAAAGTTGATACGTAAAGTAAAAAGAGTCCTTGCAAATCCAAATGTAAATGCATTTGCAAGGGAACTAAGAAAACATAAAACAACTTGGGTAGAAAAATTAAGGATACGTAGACATTGACAGTAATGAAAAATTATATTTCTTTGAGGGAAAAGTTGGCAGGGTCCAGGTATCTTGGAGAATTTCCATGGATAGTCTACCTTGGTTCTAAATCCATTTTTAGAAAGCCTTATAGAAAACACTAGAATAAATATTGAGGATCTCAAACCAACAATGAAACCTACATAAGTGTTTACAATCAAAATAAAAACAAAAGAAAAATCATGAAAAATTGTATTGTGAATAACAATGTTAATACACTACCAATCAATTATGTGTTGGATGGCTGATTCTAAAACTGATGGGAAATAAGGCACTTAAAATACATGATTCTATGTTTCTTATCTTGTTGCTTTCCCAACCTTTTTTTCTCTATTCTCCTAAATTATTAGAGCCTTGAAATTCCCATATGATTTTGTTCGTGTCTTGTCTCCCTTTATAATCAATTAGACATCTAAAATATCTAGATCCTAAGAAATATGTTACTTTATTTTTAGTTAGACTAATATGTAATAACATTTTGTCCCTCAAGTATATAAAATTAGATAGTATATTCAAATCAGACAATGTGTCATCAACTAGAGACCTTGAAACAATAAACATTTCATTGGAAATTTTAATAGGGTCAACCTTCACATACAAAAATGCATTCTGAATCAGATTGGTTATATGATTGACTTGGAGAGTAAGCCTTTATGATTATATGTAACACAACAGAAACAAAAGGTGCAACATAATTACCCACTTACTCAACAACCATTTGGAGAGATAAATATTTCAAAGGAATCCGCTGCAAAGGTTCTTGAATTCTTGCAACTTTCTCCTCAAAATGTGTCATCAGCACAACAACTTCTCATGTGAACAATTACTTGTTAATAATTTGGTTGTAAGGTAGAATTTTATCTACTCATTGGCATTTATTGTTTTCATTGGCTTCAAATTCATCCCTCCCACCTTACAAAATGAAATCATATTGAAATAAAACATTTATGACAAAAAAGTAAGATGATCTCAACTACCTTACAGATGTCCCAAGGGGAAATTTTTTTTTTTAAAGGAATAAAAAAGTGCTTTGTAAGTCAAGTTTGCAAGCAATTGATGTAGGAGCCAGAGTCCCTATGTGTTCTCCTGGAAATGAATTACCCAAGCTACTCGCAGACGCCCTCTTGTTTGAGGAATTACATGCTACTAAAGACTTTCTTTTCCCATATTGAAAATGAGGAATACCATATGCTACTAAAGAATTTCTGACAGAAAAGACCTTCTCTATAAGATATATAATGAATAAATGCCTCGCATGGATTTAATCCAAAAACATAGGATGATTCAACGAGTCCACAACATTTATTTGAATCATCTTTCTTGTGTAGATCCAAAGGAGGAGAACAATTGAATGGAATATGTGAAGAAATATTTTTACGAAAACCTTTAGGAAAAAATTTCCTCCCATGAAACATTTAAAGCCTTAAGAAGGCACACCATTGAATCACTTTCTTAGCAGATCTTGCATTTCCACTATCAACCATCAGAAAAAAGGAACTTCAATAAGAAATAACCTTGGTAACATTTTCCTACACTCAAAGTAGATGCTTCTCCACTTGGGAAATGAAGCCATTATCATATCTTCCTCCCCTCGCATGCTTCATAAGCCTATAAATTTCAATAAGTTCATTTCCTAATTCTTACATAAATATCTTTATCTGAGAAACATAGTGAGAAAGAACCAAATAATCTGAACTTGAACTAAAACCGTCTAAGAATAACAATTCAATCAAAAAATGTCCAACTAAATTCAAGCACTTTGTTGTTGCTACTGGACCTTTTCACTTAACAATTGCATTAAATCATTGAGTCAAAAAACTCAAAAATTATGTTTTATCACCATTGAATAATAGTATTTCACTATTTCTTATGAGAAGCCCATTCTCCCCAAAATTCAACTCCATAAGTAAATCCATCTAATGAAGTTTGCTAGATGTCCAAAATGGCCCTCCATCAAGCACTTTAGTGACCGCTAGTTTAGGCAAGGTTCGACAAGTCCACATTGATATCTGATTCGGTGTGGTTTTATCCAGCATAGATTTCATGGATAAAATATTGGCATACAACAATGTATCAAATATCAACACTTAGTGCTATTCTTTCCTCTCCAAAATGGGAACTAAACATTTGTTGATACACACTTAGTAGCTAAGAAAGCTCAGCTTGAGATCCTAAATTGGGGATAAAATACATGTATGGAATCCCCACCAAAATCTGCACCAGCTGGCCACCATATTAGAGGGTTAATAATCATTATAAAGCCCAGATGTACATATGATTATAATCCATTCAATGAATTTTTGTGGACACTTGGAGAGTGAAGAGTGAGTTTGACTATTATAAATGCCAAAAATGTTTCTTTTTCTAAATATTCATATTATTGCAGCTTTAGCTACAATATGATTGTTTATTCTTTTCCACTCTTGTGCATATTACTGTGTGTGTAATATAGACATAATTTTCTTAAAAAGAAATGTGGCAAATTTGTCTTGACCTTGGCATGCAGGAACATCAAGATGCAGGCAATCCCGTCCTAGAAGTTGAATGCAATGGCGTGACCTTCAAAATACCCAAGGATAGTAGACTCTCAAAAAATTTAAAAGCTATTGAGGTGTGATATTTTCCATTATTGCAGTTAGTATGAGGTTTGAAAATTCACTAAATTTGTAGTAACTGAATGTAGCATTTTTCTCAATTTTCGACCTTGAAAGTTGTAGGCTTATTGCAATTTTGTGAGTCTAGAGTTCTCTTTCAACATTAATAACAAATATTTCCATAAAAAGAAGTAGATTAAACTTACAAATAATCGAAAGATGAAGGTCAGTTACATGTTCCAGTGATGGAGACATCATTTATGTATCTTTTTTTTTTTAGCAAGTATTGAAGCATATATTAACACGTAAGTACAGTGGAAAAATTTGAGCGAATCCTTCTCAACAATGGCAGGGACCTTCACATGTAGCTAGTTTCTTCTCATCATTAGTAGATAAGTATGAGATGTTTGAAAAAAAAAAGAGGGGTGAAACTTCAAAATTATCGAAGACTGCTAAGGTAACATACACTTCCGAGTAAATATGTTCAACAATGAATATTCATAAAAATATTTATGTTGTAATACTTAGTTATCTACTATGTTGTGGATTCATTTGGAGAAGATATTGATCAACTAATTAGAAACAAGTATTTATGTGATATCATCCCAAACTATTGGGAGATATTTTTGAAGTAGTTTAATTAACATTCAATGCAAAAATACCATTTTTCTTTAGACATGACTTCTTTAAGGCTATTAAAACTAGGTTTTTTGAATGAGCTATGATGCTTGCATATGATTCCTGTAGTTTGTTCAGGCTACCCATTAATTAACCACATGGTCACCTTAGAGGAAGCCAAGCTAGGCCATATGAATTTTCCCTAAATCTAACAGTCAGTTAAGTGTCTTTTTTATTAGAAGAATTCAGTTATTTGTCTTGTTTATTAGAAGAATTCAATTAGTTAAGTGTTTTTCCAAGGTGACACTTGTTTGGATTATGTAGAAGTCTAACATGAAGAGTATCCTTGGTTGTCTTATTTATTAGAAGAATTTAGTGATATTTAGCAGTAGGATGCATTTAACAGTAGTCTTCTCATTGTGTATTTTCTTATTGAGTAAACATTGAAGCATATATTGACAGACATAAGTATGATGGGTAGATTTGACTTAATTTTTCTAAACAATAGCACGAGTCTGCAGGTTTTCCTAGTTCCATTCCATAAATGGCTACTTATGCGGCTTTTGACAAAGAAATTAGGGGTGGAACTTCAAAGAAAACAAAGACTGGAAAGGTGATTATAGTTAAATTAATTCAATTGTATGTTCTGGTGTCGATTAATTTGGAAAAGATATCAGTTAATTAATTACAAACTCCAAATAGTCTTATAGTCATCATAGAGTACATATTGTCATCTGATTTTTTATTAGTTCATAGTTGAATTTGTAGTGTGCTTCAATAGATGATGTTTTCAAATTCACCTGAACTAATATTGAGTGCAAACTTCCATTTTTTATTTGGACATCACTTCTACAATTCTTGTTAAAATCACACAGTGATAAGTGGTTTTTGCATGTAATGTCTATTGTTTTATGGGGTTACCCATGAATTATCTTATAGCCCTAGCTACCCTAGAGGAAGCCTTGTGAGACCACCGGTGGAGATTTTTGCATCTAACATTAGTTGCTAGATATTGTACTTGATGTTTTCGTTAGGCCGAATGATTTTTACTATGCAAAAATACTTTATGATTTTTTCCTACACATTTGTCTCTCTTCCATTTATAGTCTGTCCTCGTGGTGTCCATATAGGTATCTGAGAACGATGTTGTTTGATGTCTCTCACTGTGGGGTTTCTGAGTGTTTTTGTGGGCTTCAATAATACTGTACAAGCATATGGGATTTGGTAAATTTGTTAAATATATGGTCTTGTATCTCCATATATGATGTTGATATTCAACTAGAGCTTAACTATTATACCTAGCCCCTATTCCTTCTTCTTTATTTATTCTAACATTATTATATCAGAGGTTCAAAACTAGAGCGGGTTAGAGTTTATACGTGTTGAGTTATTATGTTTTGATGTGGCTTAAGGGGTGGGCATCCCCCTAGCTTGGGTCCCCACAGGGAGTGTCTCCATATGTCACGGTCTCTGCCCACATGCCAAGTCACAAGTTCCTAATACTATTGGCTTGCAGGCTCTTGATACTAGCTTGACCCAATTTTTGGTTTTGAAAAAAAAATTACTTGATCATGCCCTTTAATGCATTTCTTGTGTGTCTATTAGTTTAACTTTATTCTTTTTGTTGCATCCTTTATTACTTCTATAGATGCTAATCACTAAGAGTATATTTTTTTAGCTCGATTGACAAACCTTTCTAGGCATATAGTTATTGTATATTTCTAGGTATTAAGCTATTCTGTGGGCTGTAATGAACAAAGTTCATATACTCAGAGGATCACGAGGACTAATGAGGGTGTTTATAAACATAATCAAGTGGTCTTCTCAGTGATGTATAGAACCCTTGCTACATTTTTTTAGGGGTGATGACATCTAGATGTTTTTATCAGTTCATTAATCACACTTTTTTTGAACTCCATCTTTTCTATATTCAGAATTTTGTCTATTGCCCTCATCAAATATGTTGCTAAGAGTGCTTTAGTCTATCCTATATTAATGCTATGCTCTATTTAGGTGTGCAATAGACTGTCTCCACCTGTCCATCATAGACATCATGTTGCATTCTCTTATTGTTTTCCTTCAAAACTCAATTTATTGAAAATATCTCTTCTTGCGATCAAATGTCTTCTTCTCATAGTTTTATTCTACTTGAACTTCAGTCCCTAGACAAGCCTCCAAAATATTTTATCACAAGATCTGAGGCTCAAGGTCAGAGATAACTCTGATACCATGTAGAAAGTTGAGGGTGCATATGGAATATGGGAGATTCATAAATTTTTTTATATTAATTTGAACTTTATTAAACCTTATTAAACATTAACATAACCCCTAAAACATTATAGTGCCAATACTTCAACATCCGTGTAGTTTGAGTTAGAATTCTATCTGATTGGATAAGTACCATTTTTTTGGCATAAACTGCTAAGAATTGTCATCTGATGATAGTTTTCTCACATAGTTTCTCATTATGGTAACTGGGTGAGTAATACTCTTCTACTGTTACTGTAATTTTGGAAAAAGTGTTTGCTTGGGACGCTTGATCAGAATGGCTGACTTTGAGATGACTGCTTGTTTCACCTGTTTCTCATGGGACATCTTATGCCCCTGCCTGTCTCCTATGTCTTGAATGAAGTCTCGAAAACCACATTACAATATTCTAAATCTACGAGGGCTAATTCTAAGGTTTTTCTTGTAGTATTATTTCACTTGTGCCACCCATATATATTTCGCTGTTTTCTCAAATAATACTAGGTGATCCTAAGATTAATCAGATCTCTCTAAAGGAGATGGATTAGAGGGTTTCTAGGGTGTTGGCTATTTACTCAAATTTCTAGTGACTAATATTTTTTATTGAAATTGTCATACCAAGTCTTCATGAAATAGTGAATCATTTTACAGCACCCCTGAACAATTCTCTTGCTCAATCAGTAAGTCTTTTAATACTATAACATACTTACTGGTAAGTGGTTTATGTTTCCTTTTCCTCTAGAATTCATTGCCACCTTTTCTATGGAAATTATTTATATTTCTTACTATTATTGCTGTCAAACTATTCAGCAAATTGTCAAAAATGAACACGGCCTTTTTCGAAATGGAAAAACTTTGCTATGGAATGTGCATGAGTTGGCAAGTTGGAAAAGAAAAGAACTTTTAGTGCTTAGATTTGGGTTGAAAATTATCATTGTTTAGTAATATTTCCAATTGAATTGATTCTAAGATAAGAGGTTATATAGATCAGGAAATTTTTTAAAGGATGTTAACATGCATTTTTTATTATTTACAAGTACACAATTTTATCACTTAACGAGACAGTTAGCCATTTTTTGGTAGGATTATTTTATTTAGTTTTTTCTCTTTGGGTGGCGGGATGAGATGTGAAATTAAGATGCATATAAATATGGTTTTTCCTAGTACTAAATTGACTTACTGTACTTTTTAAAATCAACTTTTTGGGTTCTAGATTCCTTAGTTCTTTTCATTTTACCTAGGATTAAGGAAGTACTATTCTGGATATCATCAATGTCTCAGAAAGCTTTATATTATAAAAAGAATGATCATTATCCCTTTGTGAGTTTCTCACCATACTTGCTGGGGTTTCTTAGAAGTTTTCCTTTGTTTAAATGACTTATGTTAAGAGATTCTGATAAACCACTTTTCATCTGATCTTGGGAATCAGGATAATTCAGTACCTAAATTTTACATTGTATTTTGAATCATTATTTCTATGATTTGGCAGGACTTTTCACAAGTATTTCGAATTTTCTAATGAATTTACATCTTATATCCATTATACAAGATTGAAAAATGCTCCTGCTGATATGAAGTTTTGATATTTGTATGATATCTTTAGTGTTTGTTTAATGTTTCCATCTTCTTCTGTGGAACTATAATTGTAAAATATGTAAGCTAATAAATGCATTCCTTGTTTTTTCCTTGAATATTTTATCGGATTATCCACAGTCTTATAATCCGATAAGACTGTGGATAATCTGATAAAATCTTCAATGTTTTTTCCTTGTTATAAATAGAGGAAATCCAATAAATGTAATGACAAACATCATGCCACTATTGGGATAGAGAATAGTAGTAAGAACATGATAGACAAACATCCTGCAGGTGATTTTTCCTATATTTAAAAAATGGGAATATCTTTTTTTAGATGATAAACCTAGAAATAAGGATAGCCCACACACATGGTTGCTAGTACCTTGCCAGTGGCATACCATTGGTCTTCTTGAAGGTTACATCACCAAGTTAATATCATTAATTAACTCAAGGCCTGATATCAAAAGCCACATTGGGAAAACTCAATGCAAGGGAAGATCGAGCATGCTAGGATTTGGACCTGGGTTGTTGTCACAACAACTGGTTCAAGTTACCACTAGGACATAGCCTGACAAACTAGGTGATTATTCCTATATGTAGGAACCCATCAGTTAAACATTCAAGTGAAACTGTGTTCATATACTAGCATTGATAATGTACACAACATACTTTTTCATTTTGGAGAAGTAGAGAGACATTACAAGTGTGAATTTTGACTGATCATTGGTATGCAACTTTTTAATGTGTGTTTTATTGGCTAAATGTTATTTTCATGCCATATTTTCTGTAGAATATTTTGGCATGTTGCAGGCCATATTTTAGCTAAAGTTGATGCATGTTACAATCACCTAAACTGAAACTGGATTTGTGAAAATTGTTATTACAGAGGTGCATAAGCTTAGAATTTTTTACCTTTCACATGTTTATTGGGTTCCTCTTTGAAGCTTAGACTAGTGGCCTATTAATTGTGTTATAATATCTGTTGTAAGGGTAGAACTAGTTGAATACTATGTTGAAGGCCATATTTTCACCATTTTTTTTGTGTTTATGTTTTAGGAGGTAGAGAGATCAGATGAACCATGAAGATCATCGCTGCTAGTAGATTCAAGTCAATATTCCATCAAAATAGAATGGTCGGGAAATATATTTGTTTTTTAAATAATTTTTTGTTACCATTGGTATTCTGATGGCTAGTTTTTTAAGAAAATATTTTGTGTCATCAGTATTCCGACGGCTATTTCTTCTAAAAAAAATAAAATTGAAATGTGACTCTAGCGATGCTTGATTTCTTTTAAAAATGTTTTTAATTGTCGCTCTAGTGACACTTGAATTTTTTTTAAATGTTTTGAAACATCGCCCTAGCGACACTTGATTTATTTTTAAAAAAAATTGCTGCTTCGCTCTAGCAACACTTGATTCGTTTGAATTTTTTTTTTTTACATTGGTCTTGCAATGTTTACTATTTTATTATTAAAATTTATTTCCATCGGTATTCCGATGCTCTACCAACGTTTATGGTATCGTTAGAATAGTGATAGTTATGGTATCGTCGGAATAGCGATGGTTGTGGTATCATCGAAATACGAGTCTTTTGCTAATGTCGGACTAGCGATGATCTGGCTAACGTCGAAATAGTGATGACCATCTGGAAATGTCGAAAATTGTGTTGCTCTTCCGACACTTAAGTGAAGTGTTGGAATTACGACTCTAAGACAAAAATCGTTTATCCTCACCTCAAAGTGTCATTCTTGGGATGCCTATGTGTCGCAAGAGAAACATTTTGGCCGTCTGAAATTGGGCCAAATGAGCTAGTGTGAATTCATCATAGATCTGCCAAGAGAGACCCAAGCATCCCTCGTCAATGATTCACTACCTGATGAACATTTTTCCTTAGTGACAATAGAGGACCCTTGGTATGGAAATATCCTCCCCTTCTTACAGACTAAAAATTTCAAACCTCAACTCACTGGTGATGACTGGAGGTGCATATTCCATTAGGCCCCTCGATACCTTATATTACCATATGTCCTTTACCGGAGAGGAATTGACACCATATTACACTGATGACTCATTAAAAATCAAGCAGAGAAATTCCTGAATGACTCTCACAGTTGGGTCTGCAGTGGCCACCTATCAAGAATGACCAATGCTGAAAAGGTCCTATGAGTCGGTTACTTCTAATCCACCCTTTTTAACAATTGCATCTAAGTAGTCAAGAGGTGTGAGTGATGCCAACACTACGCTCGTAAGGCACCAGACCCTCCGAATCCGCTACCCCTATCATTGTAGCAGGCCCCTTTCGTAAATGGGGAATTGACTTCATGACATGCAACCCCACATTATTGGGAAATCACAAATATGTAATCGTATATGTCAATTATTTCACAATATGTGTAGAAGCCATGCCCACATACAACAACGTCATGGAAATTGTATTGTAGTTTTTCTTCAACCATTTCATAACACGATTCTGTGTTCCGAAGTAGCTGGTCTCAGATCATGGGAAACATTTAAAAAATTAAATATTGCAATAACCATCCCAACACCTTGGTTTCACACAAGCATTTATGTCACTATAGTACCCCGAGTCTAATGGTAAGGTAGAACCTTTCAAAAAAATTCTCAAACATATATTGCATGGCATGGTGAACAACCACAAAACCAATTGGAACCACATGGTTTTTTCAGCCTTATGGCCATACTCCACAGCAATCAAAGCCTCAACTTTCTTCACACCCTTCCACTTATTTTACGGGGTATAGGTTGTGCTTCCCATCGATCATGAAATCCCCACCCCGCATTCTACAATTCAACTTCTCATTGATACTAAACCCTTAGAGAAAATGTTGGTACATCTAGAACTCATCGATTGAATTTGACATGATTCTCTCTAGAATAATGAAGCGCACAAAGAGCTGTTTGATCACAACATCACCCATTGCTCATTCATCGAGTGAGAGTTATTCCTACGCTGTGATGTCATACTAGAAGCTTTAGGACCCGGGAAGTTAAAAAAATTGTGGAAGGTTCCATATGTCATCAAACATTGTCTCCTCAAAATAACATACATTTTTCCAAAGCCTATAGGGACATGCCTAAAAAACCCTGTCAATGGGCTCTGTCTCAAAAAATTTCATTGATAAAGGAAGGGACTTAGTACCCTAGAATGAATATGTATGCACCATAATTTTGTAATATGATCTCATCATCATGGAATTATTCTAAAAATGAGCTCTTGTGTCACATATGGATCGTTCAACAACCTACTATTTTGGATTCATTGATGGAGCCTCTCAATGGTCTCAAAATTTAGTCGTTGCTTCCTGGGTCATATATACCCCTAATCGGTCACCATACCTCGCCAATGGGTTATGTATAGGGTCAGCCTCAAAAAATAAATCAAATTATGACATTGTCATCAGATTGTTAAGGGATGCCTCCCTCCAAGGGATCTGCCAGTTACATGTATTCCTTGATTCCTAGCTGGTAGTATCGCAATTAAGCCGAGACTTTGAAGTATGAGATTCACACCCATTTAGGAAGTACCTTCATGCATAAATATTAGCCCTTAGTTTTAATTATATTACATTTACACTTATACCAAGAGATCAAAATCATGTAGTCGATAGCATAACTAACGATATCCTAGATTGAAATGCATCACATATATACCATCGACAATGAGTAACATAAAAAACCATCATAGAATCTATCTGACCATAAAATCCATCGGAGCCGTCAAAATAAATCTTTCATACAGATATATATATATATATATATATATATATATATATATATATATATATATATATTGTGTGTGTGTGTGTGTGTGTGTGTGTGTGTGTCCCCAAATATACAAAAAATGAGTCCTCTCACTCCTCACCAAGAAAAAAATATATGTCACCACAAAGACAAGGGGAACCTTCATAATGGGTGCTTTCCCTAGTACATGCATAGAAAAATCTAGCGTTGAACCCCTCCAGGTGGGTCGTATGGGCCTACATCCACACCAGGTGCAACAATTAGAGCAACAATAGCCGTAGCAAGTGCTACCCGGTGCAATGTTGGGTGATGAGCCCACTCACGAGCCATATTTTTCTCCATCCATACATTTGCTAAATCACCAAAGCCCCTAGTGGGAATACCAAAGGTAAGGCTCTCCAACCTTCCCAAAGAATCACAAAAATTGCATAAATGAGTCTCCAAAGCTTGTGCACAAGCCTCAGAAAATGTTGTGTGTGCCTTGATAGCCTCTACACATGTGATTAGCGTTGTAACATCTCCAGATGTAGTAGTGTTGGTGACCTCCCCTAAGGAACCACCCATCTCAATCGGTGGTGGTACTGGTGGTACAGTCTGACAAGGAGGCCTACCTCCTCAAGGCCTCCGTGGGGCCTCAGCCACCCCTGGAATGCCTATACATCTCAGATCGTGCCCCATGAGGAAATCCAATGGTTGGCCCATCGATCCCACATTTGCATGTAGACAAAGCATGATATCGGTGTCATCTTAAAAATCATATCCATGTTTCATGAAAAAAATACTCAAATGCAAAGAACATAAACGTCATACTTGCATACCCCCAAGCATAACCCAGAGGAATACCCATTTCTGGATCACCCCAAAAGTCCAGTCCATAATATAGATACTCCAAGATCAGCTATGGGTTCGGCTCGAACCACTCCTCTATAGTGTCTTTCCAATACCTTCATGCAACACCCACCCCACAGCGGGGTATAATGGGTGCCCATATCTCAATCTAAGGATCCCTAGGAAGGCCAAGAAGCACAGCAACTAAAGGCCATAACATAACAACCTGCTTGTAAATAATACAACATAATATATTCGAATAAAAAAAAGTCTTAGCTTGACAATGTTGCACCTTCGCGAGTTGAGAAACCATGCCATGATACACTAGATGAGCCCAGTCAAAAAGTGTCCTACCTGAAGCTACTGCAAGACCGCTATATGTAGCCCTAATACTCTATGGGGTGAATATGACCCCACCAAATGTACTATCATAGATAGAGGCACATGCTCTATCAAATCCAAAATGTAAGTGACATCAATACACCCCTTGACAATGGAAATTTGCCCACAATGACCCTCCTCCTCAACCCCAATGCTTGATATCCACTTCCCCAGCTGACACTATAATGGGTATCACCTTCCCACAAGGAAAGAGAGAACTAATGAGTTACACATCCATTAGAGCCGATATCGCGAGCTCAGCATGATGCGCAACAATGATCTGCCTCTTCCGGTCTAAAAAATGATTTAGGAATCATAAAAATGGATCATGAGATCTAAGGAAAGGGTTCTCAAGAAACTTGAGTGACCCACATCCAACCAAATTCATACGAGCACCAACATCCTGGGCCACCTGAGTATAGAGAATAAGCCAATCTCTCTCCCTCCACAGCATCTTGCCACAAAAAAACACCAAAAATATCAATTTATGGGCCCCAAGAATCTTAAAAGCATAAGTTAAAACAATTTTGCAGGACCACACACTATTTAACTAGAGAGAAGTGTGATAAGGTGACTTTAAGGTGTTCTTGCGTGCATTCCACCTATATGTTCTTCTCACAGAAGCGTCGAACACCATCACCAGTCGATGCGCATGTTTTCTAATAGGCATCTTGCCTCCACACCTATATCTCACACAGACTCGGAGGTCGACACGTATTTAAATGCTATATTCATGGGTTTGGTGCACAAATCCAAAATCTTTACACGTCAACCACACGACTCTCTCCAATTCTCCTACGTGGTCATCCTAAAAATCAACTTTAAAAATTTCCTATAGGGAACCCCTGTACGACCCATCTACTATGAAAATTACAAAATTGCAAGGGATGGAGTTATAGCTCCTACGTGGCACTCTCTGCATGTATCTTGGGTGCTCTGACTAACCATAATGGAAATAAATTCTCCAATCATAGTCTCTAGCCTCTCAAGCTCAATCACACAAATGAATTGAAATTGGGTCATTATTTTTTATATATCACCCTTTTTCGCCATTTTGGGGAGTTGATAACTAGGGCCCACGAAATCTAATATCTTTGTTATAGTTTCTAGAAAAACTCATTTTCGGGCCCTTCGCTCACCTCCAAACTTTGTCTCGGGTACACCCTCTCTTGTTTTTAAATTCATATCATTGTAAAATTTTATATGTTTTTAAAAATATATGTTTAATTGGGGTATTGGCAACATATATTGCAAGTGTACCAGCATCGTTTTATTTTTACCAAAATCAAAATTCATTAAAAGTACAATAGCAGGTATCATCCCATTCTCAGCATGATAGGCTTCCCTTCTAAATATTTTCATATAGTGACATCATTCATAAAAAAATACACCATAGGGTTCCTTCACGTGATGATTATTATCATCAAATCACCTTGCACATGATAAAAACCCTTGCAGGTTGATAGAACCTCACTGCCCATGGCTTCCCTCATGTTCGTAGACCACCACTCACTATTAGGATCCATGGGCACCTACTATGGACTCGAAAATTTCTAATTTATATGAACTAATTTTTAGCCTCATTCTACTTCAATAATTTCATATGAAAAACCAACTCCTGGAAACCAATAATGTTCTTACAATGGATCAGAAAAAATGCATTACCACGTGTCACACGTGGCTTATCACACCCTCGCAAACATAGCCCATCTATGTCATTTCATTTATCTCATCATCCCTACACCGAGACCAACCAATGGGATGCCCACCCTCTTCAAGCACCCTCCTCGTACCATCATTTCATTTCACACATGTTAATGGGTCACCCATCTCCATGCTTGTACATCCAAATCATTTTTATATTATTTTTACAAGTGTAAAAATATTTTTTAGGAGAAAGATCTCTATTTTTAAGTTTCATACCTGGTGGCAACACCTAATCATCATTGGTCGGAGCATGAACATTATTTACCACACCCAATCACATCATTCATAGCATACATACACCCAGACTCGATGTCCTACCGACCCCAGGGCTACCCTTATGAGAAATTATTGTGATTGTTGCTACTCGCATTAACATCTCCTACCTCGATCGAGTTGTCCATCACCATTATTTTTAGTAAAATCTCATCATAATGTCTTATTACCTCATCGTATTACACCCTAGTTCACCAGAAATGTAAATCCCTTTTGCCAACACTTGTTTTAGGCAGTTGATACTTCCTTCTTGTTGACTTAAACAAAAATTTTGTAGGATGGAGGTAGTACCTTGGATGGTTCCCCACCACTTTGATAACATCCTTAGATGGCATAATGGGAATTAACATCGCCCATTGATGTCATCGATCCCCGTAAAACTCGAAATCAACACTAATTTTCATCTCAAGATGGTATCGTACTTCATAATTCTTACACTCGTTCAATTAGTCGAAGACCTGTGTATCAGTAAGCATCTCTTTCAGCAATGCGTAAATCATTATGCATGGGAAGGTTGCTAGAAGTCAAAGAGGCATACATATATTCACCACCTCACTGAAAAGTGTTATACACAAACAATTCATGCATGTGCCACATTCATCCTATTTTTTCATACAAAAAATTCCCTTGAAGGCTTCAGTAGTCATCATCGTAAACTAGTAGCAGGTCACCAACCACAATATGACTTGACATAACCAATATATATGAAACTATATTAACTAGTCATCATAATGAACATGGGACATGCCCACCTCGTAGAAATATATCTTGTTTTATCACTTAATATTTCCTACAGATCATGGTTACTTTTTTACTTTAGTTAAGGATTTCCCCTAATTATCTTTGCCGCAAGTTATGTTATCTCTCTTTCTCTCTCTCTCTCTCTCTCTCAAATTTGATTACACTGAATCTCAATCAAAACAAAAAATGTTATGTGTTTTGGCTATAGGTTTCCTCCTAGACATCATACATGAGGAGGCAACTGTTAATACCAGAAAATAATACAACAAAGGACATTAGAAAATGTCAATAAAAAGGTAAAAGTGAATATTTTCTAACATAAAAGCATCACAAAGGACAAAAAATTAAGGTTTGATGAGAAATTTTTTGGACCGCACACCAACAAGAAATTATTTTAGCACGGACCGTGCTCCTATTTCTTTGATAGCCGCTTGGTCCTGGGGATGGAAAAAATTCACTATCCGGGACAAATTCCTGAACTTGGGGAGTTGATTCTCTGTCATGAGAATTCAAGGACAATTGACTTAAGGCCATCCTAAAGATATGTAGCCCTCAAATGAATCCCGTGTCCTACTCTTGGGTCATTATTACTCTTGGGACAAGAGAGGGAAGAGTAGTTCAAAAAATTTCTATATAAATAGGAGATGCGATGAGAAAAGCATGAGACATTGTTATGCTGATGAAATTGCTACCATAGCAACACCATCTTCGAATTTTTGAAGCCAGAGTTGTGAAAGCACTGGCATGTTGGCCATATTTCTTCTAAGCAATCCAACATCCTAGTGAGGAATAGGAAACCTCTAGGATAGCCTTCATATTCCTTTTGAGAGAGGGAGGAGAAGCTTTGCAAGGAAATGAAGGAAAGGAACCCCCTTGGTGAGAGTATTTTAGCTCCATAGCTGAAATGAATCACTATAAGTGTGTTAGCATTGGATTCTTATACTACCAACAACCAATAAAGGGAATTTTCTCCATTTTCTTATTGGTTTGTTTCTAGATTTGAGCTTATTGTCTTGTTTGTTTCTTTTTGAGTTTATGATACTACATGTGTTACATCCATTATTAGTTTTTTTTTAACTTTGTTTCCAATCTATCCATTAACAAGACCATAATATTCTTTGTGATATTTTTAGCAAACAACCAACTACTAAAGAAGTGTGATTTGGCACACTAGTGTGACAAAGACGCAATGATGTACATTACTTTATTTTCTTAAAACCAATGAACTGAAGTTTTAGATGAGTTACTTAACACATATTGACCAATAGATTTAATATGTGAACAACAAGTAATAAGCATTAGAGGAAATTTCAGCCTAAAAGTCCCCATGAAATTTTCACATATATATTATGCAAACAAATCAAAATTCTATAAATTTAAAAGAAGGTCCATGTAAATATTTTCGAGGGAAAAAAATGTACTTTTTTTAATTGTATTTTTGGCTTATCTTCTTATAGGCTTACTCAAATTTCAATTGTAGACACTCGTTGGATGAGAATTCAATTATTCATCTAGCGATTACCCATTGTGCATACTTTTTAGAAGACCCACATTCAAAAAAATTGAAAATATATTAAAAAAGTGTGTTAAACATGATTTTTTAATGTATCTTCAATTTTTTCAATGTGAGCCTTCTCAAAATTATGCATAATAAGTACTTGTTGGATCAAAAATTTATTTCTAAATCCAACGACTGTCTAAACTTGAAATTTGAGTAACCCGATAACGAGATAGGCAAAAAATACATTAGGAAAAAACAATTTTCTTCTTTTCCCTCCAAAATTCATAGCTCTTATTTATTATTTTCCTATTATGTTGTTATTTTTTCTTAGCAAGCAACTTTTAGGCTGACATTTCCTCTAATGTAAACCAAAGCATCACATCAGAACACAACATCGACACATGTGGAAAATAGATATAAGTGGAAACCCAAAATGGAAAAAACCACGGTTTTCTATTGTTGTGATGCAAAGGCAAGCTACCACTCCCTTATTAGATCACATTTTCTATAGCTTCCAACATATAATAGGATGCTACCTCAAATTTTCTGCAAACTACAACATGCAAAGAAGCTCCAACTCCCATAATTTTTCTATAGGATACAAACCAAAAGAGTATCTTACCTCAATAGAATCCAACCTATTATTTATTAGGCTACAACTTGAATGTATATTATAATCCTCTCATACAAACAATAAAATACAATGTATTGGATACCCGGTCTATAAATATACATGCCTCCATCTCTCTTCTTGATTCTTCTTCTCCTCAAATCTACTTAAATATGCTCTATATGTTCCAGGTAATAAAAAACTCAAATGATATCAATACTCCCTAAATATTTAATCCTTCAGCTCTCAAGCTTAAAAAAATTTATAGTTGAGATTTGATTATTGTTAGTATTCCACTTACATGAATATAAAATGACAAAACCTATATTTTTTCATTCTAAAGGTGTGAGGTGTCTCTTCAATTCCAAAACTCTTAAAATATTGAA
Organism: Pinus albicaulis; assembly: GCA_034641835.2. Classification (NCBI taxonomy): domain Eukaryota; kingdom Viridiplantae; phylum Streptophyta; class Pinopsida; order Pinales; family Pinaceae; genus Pinus; species Pinus albicaulis. The sequence continues at coordinate 448,245,877 of CM076579.1, read as the reverse complement.
TATTAAAATACATAAATGGAATTTCATCATATCCAAATGCCATGCATTGATTTTCTTCATGTAAATAACATAGATAAATATCACGCAATAATATAGCCTTGGTTTGATAATCAAATATCAATGCATCACAATATTTTTTCATGTCTTTTCATTTTCCTTGCGTCGTATATTTGTCTTTCCTTTGCCTTGCATCACGAGAGTTCTCATGATTTTCCCTTTTCCTTTGGCTAACATTACAAAAATATCCTTAGAAAAACTAGTCTTCAAATCATCCTTACACAAAACATATGCAAACATCAATCATCAACACAACATATATGGAAGCATAAGTCAATGCACCTCTTTACACAGTTGTGCCATTATATTTTTTTATCCTTTATTCTGTTGTAAATATTTTATTGATATATATGCATATTCAAGAAGTTCAATAATCATCAACATATCCTAACTTGATCATCGATATATCTATATATGAAAAAAAAACATATGTACTATATGAAAGGTATTATGGGTGTGCTTCCTTCCAATAAAAGCTCACCCAGAACCATTTTGCCCGAAGGTAGCTCTTGGCACTCCCCCACTCCTTTTAGGCATGGTCCTTATAGAAATATTTGGAATCCCATAGACCCCATCACCAGCATGGGAAAATATTAATACCCCATTTCATGCTCAACTCTACATGACCCCTTTCAAGAATCTCTTGAGCATTTTCCATCATGCCATTATTACCCAACCTCCATCTAACCTTTAGGGTGGCATGGACATATCATACAACACCTTTCCCTACTCTTCCATGGCAAAAATAGTAGAATATTGCACGATGCATAGCTGGATATAAAAATTCTCAATTCTTTGGAACCTATCTCAATGGAAGAATGTCGAGGAAAACTTTATGAGTATATGTGTATTGCCAAAGGTTCCCACCTAAGCCTACAACACATTGGGTAACCACATCTCCACATTATAATGATTTGGGAGTTTTTCCATTGCTTCGATGCATCAACACTTCATATTGGCCCCATTGTGCCAAGTGACCCTTGGAGTTGTATCCTTAAATTATTCTATGATATTCTCTCAAAATATCCAAGGAGTGGGGTGAAATCACTGGTTCCTAACATCACAATGATGTAGTCCTTTTTCATGCCTTCCTTGAAACTTTTCCTATCTCTGAAGATTCCATGAAGGAATGAAAATGGCCTCACTGCCACCTCATCATGGAGATTCAAATCTTGGAGTTCCTCTTGATGCTACTCTTGAAATATTTGAGGGACCAAACCTCCGAGGTCATCTAACAACCTTAGGTACTTCTCCATCAATCATGGAGATCCTACTTACTTCATGCTTGGTCAATGTGGCTGGTCATAGGGTTGAAAAGGTTTAGGCCATCTCCTCTCAACATCTTCTGTTGTGGGTTTAAAGGAATCCTGACCCTTGATTTATGGACCACTTGATAAATATAAAGGGCCTTCACCTAGGCGCCTCCCATACATAGTCAATGACATACAAAGGTATGCACAAGCTTTCTTGGCCTATCCCTCTTAAGCTTAAAGAGATATATATATATATACAAAACTAAAATAAAATTCAAAACCAAAATCAACCCACACATATATATAATATTTTAAAATCTTCCCATTTCATAAATCCTAAATTAAAAAAGTGTTCAACTGAAATAACCATGTTCACTCAATTTTCACATTTACAGTATCCCAATCCTCACTCCATGGACAGAATTAAAAGTATATAGTATTACAGTCCAGCACAATAAAGGCTTGAGGTTACTCTAAAAGTTTATATTAACAAGTCAAAGAATTTTTCATATGAATTATACTTCTTGATTTTATTTCCTTGATCGTCGCATATGTCGTTGTATTGAATATGATTGTTGAGGGGTACATGTTCGCTTGATGGTGTACATGCACCTAGATTAGATTTAGTTCAAATTTAGAGATTAAATGAAATGTGCACTTGTCTTTAGCTAGCTAACTTGAGTTATTTACATAAACATATATATCCTTAATTAGCTTTAGTTCAACTCTACATACTGCATGTGATGTGCACTTGTTTTTAGCTAGTTAACTCGAGTGCTTACATGTGATGTGCAATTGGCTTAATTAGTTAATTATAGTTCTTGCATGTGGTGCATGTGCACATTAGCAGAACATAAAGCACACTTAGCTTCAATTAGCTTTAACTATCGATAGTTAATACATGTACAACTAAGCTTAACTCAGTTTCTTTTATGTATTGATTCTAGAACTAATATTGATGAACTAATTTCATTCTCATTTCTAATTTCTTTTCTTTTTAAACTTGAGAATTTTGTGAAATTGTTCTTCAACTAGATCCATATTTGTGCTCTAATAATTTTACATGGTATCAGAGCTACAAGGGTTTGGAGAAGATGCATGAAATGTTTTTTGCAGGTTTGAAGATCATACAATTGGAAATTGTTAGAAGATTTGAATTGCAGATCAAAATATTGGAGAATTGCCACAATGGAGTTCTCATCTTCAATGATTCTTGCTCTGTATAACTACTTCCAAGGGAAGAAAAATATTTTTCTTGAAATCGGAGGAAATTCTTGTACCAGATAGTTATGAATATAGAAGCTGAACCCAATTCTGCCATTGAAAAATCCAAATACTTCAATAGGATGGACGAGGCTTTTGGTCTTCTATTGTTGTCCATATATCCAACATTGTGTTTCCATGTGGACACATGCAACACTCCAAATGATATTTGGACAATATTAGAGAATTGATTTGCAAATAATGATGAGATGCGGGCTCATATTCTCGAAAATGAGCTAAATTCCTTAGATCCAAATAGCTTTGAGAACAGTCAAGATTTCGTTATGAAATTTTAATCATTTCTTCTACAACTATGTGATTGCGGGATCGATAAATGAAATTGGGAAGGTCAATTAATCCTTTCTATTTTATCTAAATTAGGCACTGAATATGTTGTTTTCATTTCCACATTTCATACAGTTAGACTTACAACCAGAGAAAAATGGAAAATGCCCAAATTTAACGCATTTTTTGAGTCTCTTATTCATGAGCAGGATAAGATCATAAAAATGGGTTCATTAAAGTCTAAAAATGCACATTTACTTTCCATGCATGAGAAAGGAAAGTCCAACACGAAACAAAATCATCAATACAATGAAAAAGGAAAGACAAGAGGTCCAGATCCCAGAAAGGGAGGAAATCGAAAACCTCCATATGATTCTTCCAGCTCCAAGGGTAAGAAGGGAATGAAATGAAACTTAAAGTGTCCTTATTGTGATAAAGGTTATCATCTTGAATCCTATTGCATGCAGCCGACTATTTATTTTATGGCAAATACTTTTCAGCAAAATAATCTTGCTCATCACATTCCAGAAAGTGCCAAGAAGAATACGTAGGAAAAACCATCAGAAACAAGGGATAATGGGAATGATTTGATTGCTATATATTCTACACCACAAGAATGGATCATTGATTCAGGAGCTTCACATCATATGGCTTATTCAAAGGAATCCTTTTATTCTCTACATACATACTCAAGACCTCTTATTCTCACGGGGGACAATTCTGCAGTTGCAGCAATTGAACAAGGAAGAGTGCAATTCGAGGATGGATGTTTTGAGAATGTCTTGTATACTCCAAGGCTTTTTGTGAATCTTACTTCAGTGTATCAGATGAAAAACAAAAGTAGCAGAAGTAAAGTGGAATTTTCCCTGGATTCTGTGAGATTTATGACATGAAAACCAACTTGAAGATTGCATATGATAAGGTAAATGATTAATCTCATCTGTATACATTTTCTGATTTTGCTTCTCAATAAGATTATATTTTGCTACTTACGCATGCAAATGAAGAAAGTAGTATTTTTCATGAGAGATTTGGGGACTTGAATTTCATATATATGTAGCAACTTAATAAGCAAGGGATGGCCAAAGGATTTCTGACTATTGAATTTTTAAATGGTGTTTGTAATGGATGTGTTGTTGGAAATTATCCACAAGCCAAGTTCGAGAAGGGGCATGCATGGAGAGCCTCTTCACCTTTGGAACTTGTACACACTGATCGCATGGGTCCATTTCCAATTATTTCAATGAGAAAAGAGAGATATGTGTTCTCATTTATAGATTATTGCACGAGATTTACTTGGGTTTACTTATTGAAACTCAAGTCTGAAGTTTCTCAAAATCTAAATATTTTCAAAGCGCATGTGGAAAATTATTCTAGAAAATGCATCAAGGCACTCCACACATATAATGGGATGGAATATGTTAACAAAGATATCAAGAATATTTGTAATGAAGCAGGCATATAGCTGCATCATATAGTTCCTTACACTCCCTAACAAAATGGGGTGGCTGAAAGGAAGAACCAATATTTGAAAGAGATGGCCAATTTCCTGTTGCCTGGAAGATATCTTTCATAAAAATTGTGGGTTGAAGCTACCAATTGTGCCTCATACATCCACAACAGATCTCCTCATAATTTGTTTACTGTAAAAACACCTTTTGAGAATTGGACTAGCATCCAACCTGAAGTCACTCATTTCTGCATTTTCGGATCTCAAGCATGGGCCTGCATTCCTACAAAGAAGAGAAAGGCTTTGGAGCCTCAGAGTAAAGCATGCACATTTTTTGGATATTCTGATGAGGTCAAAGGGTACATATTTCTTGATATCAACAATGAAGAGCTCTTTATTGAAAGTAGTGTAAAGTTTGACGAAGATATTTTGCATGCACCAGCAAATGAACTTGTTACCAAGTTTCCATCACCACTCATTGATGAGTATGAAGATGCAACTTCAGATCAAAAATCTGATGAAGGTGAGCCTTTTCCTATTATGCCTATTGGACCACTATTTTTTGAACATCGAGATCATACTTGCTCATGTAGTTCGAAAGATTATCGACCACGTTCAATACAAAAATGGTGTAGCATAAGTAATCTCCTTGATGATCCTACATCTATACCTCAGTTTGAGAAAGATCCACAAGCACTCTATGGAGCTATGGATCCATGCATTCCCATGAATTCTTATATGATGCATGCATCTAATCCATAGACTTATGCAGAAGAAACTAGACATCCTGAATTGGAAGTAACAATGGATGAGGAATATAACTCTCTCATTGAGAATCGGACTTGGGATTTGATTCCGCTACCTTCCAATCATAGACTTGTGAGGTGAAATTGGGTTTATTGGACCAAGAAGGCATAAAATGGCCAAGTTAGTCGCTATAAGACATGGTTGGTAGAAAAATATTTTCATCATGTACATGGTGCTGAGAATAATGATACTTTTTCTCCAGTGGAAAAAATGGATTCCATTCGGCTAGCTCTCTCCATTACAACAAAAGGAGGATGGGAGGTTCTTCATATGGATGTAAATTTTTGGCAATATGAATTGTTGGCAATATGATGCAATGTGTTGTCCTTGATGGTAACCTACTTGATTAAGTTTTTCTTGATGGAAACCTACCTGATAAGTTGCCTATGATAAGCAACATATGTGTTAAAGATGTAAGAATGATGTATCTCCATCAATGCCAAAGGAGGAGCACTTGAAACAGAAACAAAGAAAAAAGAAAATGAAATATGAAGCTGGGGCAGTTTTAGAAGGGTTAGTTGATTGGAGATCTGGAAAGGCTACAAAGACATCAGAGAAAACAAAGGCAAAGGAGATGACAAAGGAGTAGCACCTGAAGGTTTAAATCTGTGTGGGAATATCTTGCACCTGTTCTCTGTAATTATGTATAGTATGAGTCTCTGCGTATGAAGTTAAAAGTGAAACCCTGTTGAGAAATCATGGTGGTGGGATTCGAATTCCAGCTTGAGACCTTCTTGTAATGAAGAACTGACTTATTTTTATATTTGCAGTCATGGAACTATTTGGTTGAATATCTGAGGGGTATCTCGAGTACCATGAGGAGAACTGATATATAAGCCGAAGCATTGATTCCAAAGGAATCGACACTTTCAAAATCAGAACATCTAGTTTAAGTGCCAGGATTACGTATGGAGGAACTCTGTGTCAGAGTATAAAAGAACCTTTTATGTATAACGGGTGGAACCTAAGTAAAATGAATCCCGGATCATATAAATAATGATCAATGGTGTAGATTCATTGGGGGGGGAGGGGGGGGGCTACACAAAGTTTTCCACCGTACTCTAGGAGCCTTCGCAATGACGTCATGAGGCACGACGGTTTATGGTTTTCATCGCACCACCTATGTGGAGTGAGTGGTATTTGAGGAGTTGGGAGTGATTCCATAGATCATTCGATACATGGCGAGGTGGACCCACGGAAAACCCCTTGTCACTATGCGCCATCGCTCGTTATCATTCGACCCAGGATGCCCAGCGATATTGATACATACCATTGATATGGGAAGATGCCATCGGACGGTGGTTGTGTTTGGAAGGTGCGTGAAGGATAACACAAGTACGGCGCACCATCGCGCATTATTTCCCGTGCAAGTTTCCCAAGCGATATCCGCCGAATTAGATGTTGCGGCGCGATGGAATGTGAGCCCTTCGATCGGGTCGATTGTTAGCGCTGGGCCCCAGTTTAATTTATATTTCTCATTGATTAAAGTTCTATTATATATTTTAAATTGCCAAAGGTTTTGGATAATGTTTATTTATCAAATTCCATGAATTTGATAAATTAAATTTCAATAAAAGAAGGAATACCATCAGCGGTTGGATGGTTTTGACTCATGGTTTTACTAAAGGAAAAAACTATATAAGGAAAAGACGATTATTGTACAAGGTGTGCATGCGTAAGGGTGGTGAATGAATAAATTTCTCTAAGAAATATCTGCATGGAAGAACTCTGTTCTTAATTGATATATCTGAATCTATGATGCACATATGGATATGATCTAGAAATGATGAAACTCTCTGATGATCGGAAAAAGAAATGATGAAGACCTGAAGAAATTGAAGAAATTTGATGGATGTGAGGGTTCAAACCTTCTGTATGAAATTGAAAGTCTCCTATTAGTCGAATTTGGTGTTAAAATCAGGGGGTAGGAGCTCCCTTCCAGTAGTGGTTGGAGAACGAGAGAAGGTTGTAGCCTTTTTACATGTGGGTGCCTGCGTGCTGGTATAAGTTTGCACCAGCATAAAATTGTAAGGAATTTTCTTTATAATGAATATTGAAGACTCAGATAATAGAAACGGTGGTTTTCTCCCGAATTGGGTTTCCACATTAAATACTGGTGTTGGTATGTGTGGCTTATGTTTGATGTTTTGTTCTATTATTTCTGTTCATACTTATTGCTTATTCAACATCTGATGAATGAATGATGAAATGACCTAAGTAAATACATAATAATATCTCTGAAAATACAAATTGGATTCAGTAAAGTAGCATATGGTTATAAGAGAAAGAAAAGTAAAAAAGTTTCAGCCCTAAATAGTGATTCACCCCCCCCCCCCCTCTCAGTATTTTTCCCAACAATTGGTATCAGAGTAGGTCCTTCTGAAAAAGCTTAGCCACTAGAAGGAACATCAAGCAAGATGAGCAATCAAGATGGAATAGCATCTATCAGGCCTTCGCACTTTAACGGAAAAAATTTAATCTTCTGGAAAACAAGGATGAGATCCTATCTTTAGTCTTTGGGAGTAGATGTATGGGAAATTGTTGAACAAGGATATCAATATCCAGCTGCAGTACCAAAAGATCCGACTGAAAGAAATAATTATGAAACAAATGCAAAGGTGGCCAATGGTCTATTAGGAAGTCTAACTGAATCATAATTTGTCAAAGTCATTGAGCTGAATACAGCAAAGGAAATATGCGACAAAATCATTCTGAGTTATGAAGGTGATGCAAAGGTAAAATGTGTTAAACTCCAAACTCTCAGAATTCAATATGAGAATCTAAAAATGGATAATGAGGAGAGCGTTGCCAATTTATTTTTATGTCTTGATGATATTGTAAATTGTATGAGAAATCTGAGAGAAACAATAACCGAATCTACTTTGGTTGAGAAAATTTTAAGATCAATAACAACAAAATTTGAGTCAAAAGTTTATTCTTTTGAAGAAAAGGAGGATCTTCAAAATCTTTCTATGGTGCAACTTCATGGCATACTAACTGCATATGAAATGAGAAGAGGAGGATCATCTGAAGTCAAGGAAGTAGTCTTTAGAGCTTCTACAAAAGGGAAGGAAGTACAAAAAATAGAAGGATCAGGATATATCTCAGAAGAAGATGAGGTAAATTTTGTAAAGGAACTTCAACTTGGCACAGGATGGTTCAGAGGTAAGCTTCCTTTCAAATGTTTTGATTCTGGAAGAGTTGGCCATTATGCTACTAAGTGTCCTCATAAAGAAACACATAAAAAAGGGAAGGAAGTAGAAAGAAGGAATAAGAATCGATTTAGTACTAGAAAAACTTACTATACTCATGAAGATAGTGATGGGTTATCTGATAGTGAAGAAGAATGTGAATAAGATCTTAGACTTCTCATGGAATTTGAAAAATATTCTAAAGAGGAAAAGGATACTTTTGTGGATGCTCTAGAGGACAATGCTTTTCTTGATGAAAACAATCAACTCAAAATATTCCTAGAAGAGAGTAAAATAACAATAGAGGCTCTGAAAAATCAGCTTGAAGAAAAGGAGAAACACAATGAGAAATTAGAGTTTGAAGTAGTAAGCCTAAGAAAATAACTTGAGAAAGTAAAGACTCTGAATCTTAGATTTTCTAAAGGATCTGAAACCTTAAATGAGATTATCAAGGTACAACATTCTCCTCTTATAAAGACAGGTCTTGGATATATCGGAGAATCTTCTCAAGCTTTAGCACCAAATTATCTAAAAGTAGCTACAACTAGTATACAACATGCTGCCATTCAGCAAGGGAATAAAGAATCTTTACAGGTAAAGCATGATCATCTCAAATCAAGGAACACAAACAGGAATATATTTCAAAGAAACACCAATCAACAGGTAAATTCAAATAGAAGATTTCATGATCACAGAAATTTCTCCTTCAATGGACAATGTTTCTCATGTCACAATTTTGGTCATAAAGTTGTTCAATGTGTTACATATAAAACCATCATGACAAGAGAAGCAAGAAAGAAAAGGATTGATATTGAAACAAAGAAGAATATCTATAACAACTTTTCTCCTCTTCAAAATGAAGTTGAATGTGTTTATTGCAATAAATTTGGCCATGAAGAATCTGAATGCAGAAGCAAAGTTCATCCAAAAGAACATGTTTCTTCAAGCTCCAAAGTATGGAAAAAGAAGGAATTACAGGTTGAGAATTGTAGCATAGTGTTATTTGTAGAAGGTGAACAAAATAAGTGGTACATTGATAGTGGATGCTCAAGACACATGACAGGTGACAAAAACAAACTTCTTGCATATAGTGCTCTAGATAAGGAAAAGAATGTTACATTTGGAAATGATACTCCTCCAGTCATTAAGGGAAAAGGGTATGTTTTTCTAAAAGAAAAGGTGAAAGCTAATGATGTCATGTATGTGGATGGATTAAAGCATAACATGTTAAGTCTAAGTAAAATGTGTGATCAAGGAACTGAAGTTGTCTTTAGTTCAAAATAATGTGTGGTACGTGATCTTGATACAGGTAAGATGATTATAGAAAGAAAAAGAACTTTAAGCAACCTGTATGTATGAAGAACTGCAAAGAACAATGTTACTTGAGTAAATCTTCAGAAAACTGGCTATGGAATAGAAGGTTGGGACATCTGAGCTTCTCTCAAATCAACAAATCAAGCAGACTTAAAGCTGTTCGTGATCTTCCCAATATTACTCTACCTGAAAATACCATATGCAAATCTTGCCAATTCGGTAAGCAAACTAGAGTACAATTTAATGCCAAGGAAGGATCATCAAGTAAGCCTTTTGAACTCATTCATACTGACATATGTGGACCCGTGAGGAAAAATTCACCACGTGGTGAACAATACTATATCTTGTTTATTGATGATTTCTCTAGAATGTGTTGGATTGCGCTGCTTAAACACAAATATGAAGCATTTGAGAAATTTCAGATCTTCAAAGCACTAGTTGAAAATGAATTAGATCTAAAAATCAAATTTCTCAGATCTTATCGAGGAGGAGAATATACATCAGAAAAATTCCTTGAATTTTGTGAACAACATGGCATAAAAAGATAGTTTTCTGTAGCTGGCACTCCACAACAAAATGGTGTTGCAGAAAGAATGAATAGAATAGTTCAACAAATGGCTAGAGTTATGCTTGATGATTCTGGAACACCTGTCACATTTTGGGGAGAAGCAGCAGATACAGCAGTAAACATTATCAACAAGGCACATGTTCGTGTAAATAGTGATAAAACTCCATATGAACTCTGGTATGGGAATCCTCCCACTGTAAAGAATTTTATATTTTTTGGAAGCAAATGCTTTATCAAAAATAATGATGAAAAACTTGGCAAGTTTGAACCTAGAGCAGATGAAGGAATAATTCTTGGTTACTCCTCTAGGAGTAGAGCATATAAATGCTACAATAAAAGATTTCGGAAGATTGTTGAATGTATTGATGTTGATATTGACGAGTCTCCTGCAGCTCCAAAAGAAGACAAAAAAACAACAAATGAAGATGATGATGACATATATCCTTCTAAATCAAATAGGAATGATATAGATAGTGAACCCAATGAATAACCCGAAGATGATTTATCGGAAAAATATCCATCCAGATATGTTCAAAAGAATCATCCAGAATCTCAATTTTTTGGAGAAAAGGGATCAGGTGTACAAACAAGAAGGACTCTTGTGGGATCTTCTAGCAATCTGGCATTTCTATCCACTATTGAACCACACAATGTCAATCAAGCTAGAAAATATGAATGTTGGATTCAAGCCATGAATGAAGAGCTTGATCAAATTGAAAAGAATCACACTTGGGAATTAGTACCAAGACCTCATGACAAAAATGTCATTGGAACTAAATGGATATTCAAAAAAAAGTTAAATGAGAATGGGGATGTTATAAGAAATAAAGCTAGACTTGTTTGCAAAGGGTATGCTCAACAAGAAGGTATAGATTTTGAAGAAACGTTTGCTCCTGTAGCTAGACTTGAAGCCATAAGAATGTTTCTTGCTTTTTCAAGCTTCCAACAAATCAAAGTTTATCAAATGGATGTTAAATCTGCTTTTCTCAATGGAGATCTAGAAGAATAAGTTTATACAGAACAACCAAAAAGATTAATTTTGGGAAATGATGAAAATATTTTTTGTAGACTTAAAAAGGCTCTATATGGTCTCAAACAAGCTCCAAGGGCATGGTATTATCGTCTTGACAAATATCTTCATCAACAAGGATTTTCAAAGGGGTCTACTGATAGCAACTTATACACAAAAACTAAAAATGACAAACTATTGATTGTGGTTTTATATGATGATGATATCATTTTTGGAAGTAATGAAGAGTCGATGAGTCAAAAATTTGCTTCTGATATGCAGCAAGAATTTGAAATGTCTTTACTTGGGGAACTATCATTCTTTCTTTGCTTGCAAGTGCAACAAGCAACAGATGGCATATTCTTATCACAAGAAAAATATCTTAAGCAAATATTGAAGAAGTATGGCATGGAATATTGAAAACCTGTAAGTACACCAATGATAACTGGATGTAATCTCAGCTCTAATGATGATTCCCCCACGGTGAATCAACTAGAATACAGATCTATGATAGGAAGTCTACTTTATCTCACTGGGACAAGACCAGACATTATGCATGCATTTGGTATTGTTGGACGATTCCAAGCTAATCCAAAAGAGTCTCACCTTCAAGCTACGAAAAGAATATTCAAATATCTACAAGGAACTCAAGACTTTGGACTATGGTATCCAAAGAATGTTGATCTTACTCTTCATGCATACAGTGATGCAGATTGGGCTGGAAATGTTGATGATCAGAAAAAAACTAGTGGTGGTGCATTCTATATGGGGCCCCAGTTAGTATCTTGGTTCAGCAAGAAGCAAAGCTCTATTGCCTTATCTACAGCAGAAGCAGAATATGTGGCTGCCACATCATGTTGCACTCAACTTCTCTAGATGATGTAAACCCTACAAGACTTTCAAATCGAATTCACTCCTCCTATATCCATTATGTGTGATAACACAAGTGCCATTACTATCTCAAAGAATCCTGTTATGCATTCCAAGACCAAGTACATTCCCATCAAGTATCACTTCTTACGTGAACAAGTTCTTGAACAAAAGGTGAAGTTGGAATATGTGCCCTCCAAAGAACAAGTTGTTGATATATTTACCAAACCTTTACCCAGGGAAGCGTTCGAATATCTTAAATAGAAGTTGGGAGTAGTATCTGCCATGCAGAATATCAGATCTACTTAAATACAAAAGGTTAAATTGGATACGCAGATTTCCTGAAGGATAGAAAACCACGTATGGGTGGTTGCTGACAAATATTTCTGGGTCATCATTCGTTTGCACAACTGCGGTGTTTTTTGGTATCTCTGGTGGTGGTCCTGTTTTCATAATTCTGGTTCATTCTCTGATGTTCTTGATGAAGATACCTTGATGTTTTTATGTTGAAATTGTTCAGGATGAACAAGCTAAGGGGGAGCTTTGGTCATATGGAAAGGATGCATTGTGGGAATTCTAATTATTTGCTATGGTCTAATCTCATGCTTGAGATTATTTGGTCTTGATTGTATAATTTATCTCTATAATGTGATGAAAAGGTCATGTTGAGACCTATGATGTAAATTGTTATATTTAGTCATGTAAGGACTTCTTCAAGTTTGTAAACCCACTTGGTTGGGTACTTGAGTCTCATGTGTAACTCCACTTGGTTGGATCCTTGATGTAAGTACGAGTCCTTGGTGATAGGAAACGTCATAGAGTCACATACTTCATTGAAAAACATGTTTGAAGATTCAACGTGAACTCAGGGGGAGCATGGTAACTTCAGTGCACATCAGATCTACAAAGCTCTTCTTTCTACAAGAGAAGAAAAACCTTGTTTTGGTTTTGATCCATCCTTTGCCCTTGATGTCAAAGGGGGAGAGTATCATGGTGTTTGAATAATAGTTATAATCAATGTATCTATCTATTGTGGTGATCAAACACCATCATGGTTGCCATCAAGTCCAAAAGGGGAGATTGTTGGCAATATGATGCAATGTGTTCTCCTTGATGACAACCTAGTTGATAAAGTTATTCTTGATGGAAACCTACTTGATAAGTTGCCTATGATAAGAAAACTATGTGTTAAATATGTAAGAATTATGTATCTCCATCAATGCCAAAGGAGGATCACTTGAAACAGCAACAAAGAAAAAAGCAAATGAAATATGAAGCTAAGGAAGTTTTAAAAGGGTTAGTTGATTGGAGATTTGGAAAGGCAGCATAGACATCAGAGAAAACAGAGGAAAAGGAGATGAAAAAGGAGTAGCACCTGAAGGTTAAATTCTGTGTGGGAATATCTTACGGCCGTTCTCTGTAATTATGTATAGTATGAGTCTCTACGTATGAAGTTAAAAGTGAAACCCTGTTGAGGAATCATGGTGGTGGGATTCGAATTCTAGGTTGAGACCTTCTTGTAATGAAGAACTGGCTTAGTTTGATATTTTCAGTCGTGGAAATATTTGGTTGAATATCTAAGTTGTATCTCGAGTACCATGAGGAGAAATGATATATAATCCGAAGCATCGATTTGAAAGGAATCGATGCTTTGAAAATCAGAACATCTAGTTCAAGCGCGAGGATTACGTATGGAGGAACTCTGCGTTAGAGTATAAAAGAACCTTTTATGTATAACAAGCGGAACCTAAGTGCAATGAAGCTCGGATCACATAAACAATTATTAATGGTGTAGATTCATTGTGGTGGGGGGGCTACACAAATTTTTCCACCGTACTCCAGGAGCCTTCGCAATGACGTCATGAGGCACGACGGTTTATGGTTTTCATTGCACCACCTATGCGGAGTGAGCAGTATTTGAGGAGTTGGGAGTGATTCCATAGATCATTCGACACATGGCGAGGTGGACCCACGGAAAACTACTTGTCACTGTGCGCCATCACGTGTTATCGTTCGACCCAGGATGCCCAGCGATATTGATACATACCGTTGTTCTGGGAAGATGCCATTGGATGGTGGCTGTGTTCGGAAGGTGCGTGAAGGATAACACAAGTACGACGCGCCATCGCGCGTTATTTCCTGTGCAATTTGCCCAAACGATATCCATCATATTGGATGTTGCGGTGCAATGGAACGTGAGCCCTTCGATCGGGTTGATTGTTAGCGTTGGGCCCCAGTTTAATCGATATTGCTCGTTGATTAAAGTTCTATTATATATTTCAAATTTCCAAAGGTTGTGGATAATATTTATTTATCAAATTCCACGAAATTGATAAATAAAATTTCAATAAAAGAAGGAATACCATCAGCGGTTGGATGGTTTTGACTCATGGTTTTACTAAAGGAAAAAACTATATAAGGAGAAGACGATTATTGTACAAGGTGTGCATGCGTAAGGGTGGTGAAAGAATAAATTTCTCTAAGAAATATCTGCATGGATGAACTCTGTTCTTAATTGATATATCTGAACCTATGATGCACCTATGGATATGATCTAGAAATGATGAAACTCTACGATGATCGGAAAAAGAAATGATGAAGACCTGATGGAAGTCTGATAAAGAAATTAAAGAAATCTGATGGATGTGAGGGTTGAAGCCTTCTGTATGAAAGTGAAAGTCTCCTGTCAGTAGAAGTTGGTGTTAAAATCAGGGGGTAGGAGCTCCCTTCCATTAGTGGCTGGAGAACGAGAGAAGGTTGTAACCTTTCTGTAGGTGGGTGCCTGCATGCTGGTATAAGTCTACGCCATCATAAAATTGTAAGAAGTTTTCTTTATAATGAATATTGAAGACTGAGATAACAGCAGCGATGGTTTTCTCCTGAATTGGGTTTCCACCTTAAATATTGGTTTTCATATGTGTGGCTTATGTTTGATGGTTTTTTCTATTATTTATGTTCATACTTACTGCTTATTCAACATTTGATGAATGAATGATGCAATGACCTAAGTAAAAACATAATAAGATCTATGAACATACAAATTGGATTCAATAAAGTAGCATATGGTTTTAAGAGAAAGAAAAGTAAAAAAGTTTCATCCCTAAATACTGATTCACCCCCCCCCCCTCTTAGTATTTTTCCCAACATGAAGAATTCCTTTCTTCACAGTGATTCGAAGGAGGAAATCTACATGGAGCAACCACATGGATACATGAAAAATTCATCTCTGGTATGTAAAATAAAGAAGTCTCTCTATGGCCTCAAGAAGGCACCTAGAGAATGCTACGCAAAGATGGATTCTTATTTGTTATCTCAAAATTTTGCATGCTGCAAATATGATTCCAATGTTTATTTTTTGAAGAAAATTGACTACTTGTTGATCATAGTACTATAGGTACATGATCTTTTGATAACAGGTAGTTTAGCTTTTGTCATTACTAATATTAAAATTTCATTGCATAAGTGGTTTTCTATGAAATACGCTAAATTTATTCCTTGGACAAGAGATCAATCAGAGTGGTTCTAGGATTACCATTTCTAAAGAAAATTATGCTAGAGATATTTTGGCATGATTTCACATGAGTGATTGCAAACCAGCAACCACACCTTTATTATCAGGGATAAAACTTGAGAATGGAAAAAGCACACCATCCATTGATTGCACATTGTACCGTCAGCTTCTGGGAAGTCTTATTTATCTTATTCAATCATGTCCTCATCTCTGATATGGCGTAAGAGTTGTTTCTAGATACATGTAGGAGCCACATGAGTTACAGTGGAAAGCTGCAAAGTGCATCCCTCGATATTTTTAGGGGAAAATCACCTATGGTATTCATTATACATTAAATTATTCTTTGGATCTCATTGGGTTCATAGATTCAAATTGGGTTGGCGACAACATTGATATCATGTCCACCTCTGGTTATGTACTTATTTTGGGATCCAACCGAATTTGTTGGTCAAGTAAGAAGCAGGTTACCATTTCTGTATCATCAGAAGAGGCAGAGTATAGAAGAGAATTCAATGCCACTATTCAAGAAATTTGGCTACAAAATTTCCTATCTGAGCTTTAGATCAATGTCCATCATCCAACTGTCATCTAGTGCGATAGTCAAAGTATGCTAAAGTTTTGCAGAGATCAGGTGCAGTGACAGCGAACCAAACACATTGAGATCCACATGCACTTCATTAGATAAATAATTCATGATGGGATCATCGATATTTAGTACTATCATAATTCTGAGAATACTGTTGATATTTTCACCAAGAATTTCCTTGAGAAGAAGTTTAGATTCCTGCGAGATCGTCTTGCGGTAAAGGACACGACTGCCTAGCAGTTGTCGTTTCTATACTTTTGCATTGTATTTTGAGGGGGGATTTTCTTCCCATTGGGTTTTACCTCTTTCCTCTTTTCATGTATTGTATATAGGTACATAAAATGGTCGTGTTGGCATGACTCATTCATTTTTCATCACAACCACTTAAGTTATGCCTAAGGGGGGGAGTTGCTGTACATGCACCCAGATTAGCTTTAGTTAAACTCTAGAGATTTCATGCAATGTGCACTTGTATTTAGCTATTAACTTGATTTCTTTACATGCACATAGTTAGCCTTAATTATCTTTAGTTCAACTCTATATATTGCATGTGATGTGCACTTGTTTTTAGCTATTTAACTCGAGTTCTTACATGCGATGTGAACTTGGCTTAGTTTGTTAAATCTAGTGACTACATGTGGTGTATGTGCACATTAGTAGAACATAAAAAACACTTAACTTCAGTTATCTTTAACTATCCATAGTTATTGCATGTACAACTAAGCTTAGCTCAATTTCTTTTATGTATTGATTCTAAAACTTTTATTAATGAACTAATTTCATTCTCATTTCTAATTGTTTTTCTTTTTCAACTTGGAAAATGTGTGCAAGTATTCTTCAAATAGATCCATATTTGTGATCTAATAATTTTTCATCGCCTTCCTTACATTAATTCTTTGCACGCAATAGGCCCTTCATTCTACTTGTATACTTGACTTACCTCTACAGATCGTAGCTGGCCATGACTACCATGGACATCATACTTTTACAGTATGAGGACATGAAATTTCCCTGCGGAACACCATAGAATGATCTGTGCAAGACATCGTCCACCCCAACCTACACTCTTATTATTTCCCCAACCACATAAGAGTAAGTGATCCATATGCTGGGTTTTACATCCTGTCGCATGCTTCATTAAAAAGAGACCTTAATATTGCTGCATCACCTACTAGAAAAATTATGTTAATATAATATTATGTATTGTTTCTCTTCTATATTTTACAATTGATATGAGGGAAAATTATATGAAGCATATAATATAAATCTTTATTGGGACTATAGGGTGGATTTATCATTTAATATAAAAGCTAATGCAGGTTTCTTTGAATTAGGGTTTGGTATGTGCTTATGAAATCCAGAGATGCATATGGTAGAGATCTGGGTCAGGTATCGCACATATGAAAAATTGACATATGAAATCAATGGTTGTATAAAAGATAGGATTAATATGGTTTTTTGAATGTCATTAACAATCAAAATATGAAA
Organism: Pinus albicaulis; assembly: GCA_034641835.2. Classification (NCBI taxonomy): domain Eukaryota; kingdom Viridiplantae; phylum Streptophyta; class Pinopsida; order Pinales; family Pinaceae; genus Pinus; species Pinus albicaulis. The sequence goes on along the minus strand of CM076579.1, from coordinate 448,228,225 downwards.
CGAATACAAAATTGCAACCCCAAACTCCATATTAGACCAGGGTTTATTCCATAAATAAGATTCAACGAGTTATGAATCTACATCTAGGCGTATAAATACTTATAAAATTTAGATAGGTTTACATAAAGTACTGTTAATATAAGAAAATGACGAGGCCTCAAATGGTCGGGGCCGTTGCTAATGAGCTTGATCAACCCAACATGCCCATAGAACTTGGCTAAGAAAATGGTGGCATTGACTTAAGACTCTCGAGTTGTTATTCAATGGAGGCATGGCCTAAGAATGCAAGACCCACTGAAACCCTTCCGTAGGACTCGAGAGCCATTGCAGGCCATATTCGTTATATCATCTAATATGATAGAGAGAAATAGTATGAATAAGGATATAGTTTGCGCATGGGATCTGGAAAAATCTCACATATATATGTTGAAATTTTACTCCCAACCATTAACATGACTAAGCAGTGGTGCAACCCACAATTCCATCAATTTTGTGTAGAGAAGGACAAGCAAAGAACCATGAAGCTAGAGGCATCTTCACGTAATCCATGCAAAATAAAAACACAGTACCCGATCCTTAAACTCTGTGTTTATTTCCTTACCTACCAATTTGACTTACCTTTTCCTGCAACACGCAAGCGTAAGTTTTTCATTTTAACCTTAAAGCCTTTCACCATATGTTATTCTACCATCGATATGATATATGGCGAGACCCACCTTAACCTTACCACATGAGCCAAAACTTTGTTTTTCACCTTATTTGTAGAAATTTGAATAACCGATATATTATTCACCGAGATTCTCTTGATCACACACTATTTTACTTCATGCACTTCATGCAAAATAAAAAATCTCTTCTACCTTTGATCATCACATGCAGAAATAAAATCAATTACATGCACATATTAAAACCATAAAAATTCACACATATGAACACAATATGTAATGGGAAAGCTTAAAGCTCAAAACCCCCAACTATCTGTATATTATATATGTCATAGAGATCATTTTACAATCATCATACAAATCTTCTCACAAGCTCTCAGTACAATCTCGAATTGCTACACACTAATCAAGCTAGATCTAGAAAAATACATGCTCCAATCTCTGCCACCTGATAGCCTGCCTCTACTGCGCAATCCTTGCTGAAGAATAGCTTTTGATGAGTTTGAATTACCCCAGACTTGCTCACGTATTCTTTAAAGGCATCTCTACTGAGTGTTGGATGCAAACCATGCATCACTATAGTCGCAACTGATAGTCACACTTCTCTTTCACCTATCTCTTCACTGGTCTCCACTGAAATTGTCCATGCACTGAAGTTAACTGATGTATTCCTTAGTTGGTTAATGAGTTTATAATTAGTGAATTAATTATTAATTAATTCACACCACTCTCACTAGTGCATTAATTAGTTAGACTAGATACAACTAGCTCAACTATGTTTAGATTACTTAAACTGAACACAACTCCATTAACTTCCTCAATCAACTCCACCAAACTCTCTCACATGAGTTATAACTGAAGTATCCATGAAATAGCTCCACTTAACCCTCAGGAATAGCATAATTCCTTCTGTCAGTTGTTGTACCACATCTGTGCACTTAACTAAAGTGCTCCAAGAGAATAAGATATTGTTTAGAGTCCAAATATTATTAAGAGCTAATAATATTCGACATATCTATTTTTAGACTGGAAATCTAAAAATAGATTCCGCCCAATATGTCTAAAAATATAAATCCATATATTTCTCCAACTTGATCAACCATCCACAAATTTCATCCCGCAACTCATAGAATATGATCGACATGTCTAAAAATAGACATAGCCTAAAAATAGACTTTGCGACAAAAATCACCAGTGTGGGCCCCACCTAGTTTAGGTGATCACTTTCCAACTAGGATCAGGAATGATGTTCCAAGATGCCTCCTTCACTATTTATTTTTCCAATATTCAACACTCCCTCTCAACAAGAAAGGACCGTCTTTGCATGCGACATGAAACTCCATGCATTTGCCCTGCAACCTTCACAAGCGCCATGCAACTCCATGCATCTGCTCTACAACTCCTCTGAAACTGAATAGGCTCCAAACAACTCAATCAATCTGATGCATCTATCATCAAATTATTCAACTTCTATTGGTACCAACTGCAGATGTCATCAAGAACCTTCTTATTTCTTGAACTCTTGCCTTGTACACTCTACCCACTTTCATCGGCTACGATGCGCAATCGTGTATGGGCAACATTAACTGATGCCTTCATCAATCCAAGCAGTCGTGCTAATTTTCCCTTTTTCAGGCCACCTTCTGCTGGGTTTATAGTTTGGGATCCCTACCTTAGTGGCCATGAATCACCTTGCATCCTCTTGGGATTAATCATGCATGTCGCCCCACCTCTCACCTAGTGGTATAGCTGCATGCACTCCCTCTGCCCATCTGGCATGAAATTTCTCTACATGAGTGGTTTCTCCCACTCCATGATCCTCATGTTGTGGCTGCTCCACATCCCAAGGTTCACTCTTACCTGCATGCAAAACTTTCTCCCTCTCAAGCATCAATTGCATGGCTTTCTCGCATTTCCCAACAGTAGGAAGCTCTAAATAAATCCCATCTACTTCAAGTCTGTAGATATTCTTTACTCGAATCCCAACCTTCTTGACTTTTCATATTGCTTTGTGCCGAAGGAAAACTTTTCCTTCACTAAATACAACATCATACCCTTTATCCTCTAACATTACGACTAATATTAAATTCTTCTTTAAACCTGGAACATGCACTACATCTTGTAAAAGAATGAGTTTAACTGACTCCCTCCGAAAGGTAATGGTACCAATGTTGATCGCAATGTATCGTCCATTTTTTCCCAACTCAACATGCAATTGGAGATCTTTCTCCACCAAGTCACTAAAAATATTCATATCTCCCGTCATGTGAAAGGAAGCGCCATTATCAAAATACCACCCCAATCCCAATGCACTAAACACCATGCATGTGATCAATGAGAAGTCTAGCTCAAATTGCAAGGAAAGAGCCTCACCAGTTGTAGCTCTAGCAGCCTGCTTGTTATTCTTCTTCTGTGGACAATTTGTGGCGTAATGTCCATGCTCGTGATAGTGAAAACACTTCACTTTGGACATGTCATGCTCTTTACCATCTGCACTGGATTGAGAAGCATTCTTCTTACACTTCCCTTTCCTTGCTTTGGAAGCCAAAGTGAAATCCTCTTCATCATCATTATTTGATGAAGAGCCATCCCTGGTATCGCGCCTTATCTCCTCTTGCACAAGTTCTGACCAAAGCCGCTCCCATCCCAGCAATTTATCCCGACCATTGACAGAGTCCTGATAGGAATTCCAACTCTTTGGAAGCCCATGGAGAGCCAAGCTCACTAATTCATCATCATCCACACTAAATCCTATAGTCCCAAGCTCATTCTTGTAGTGGAAAAACTTTGTCAAGTATACCGGAATACTGTCATTCCTCTCCATTTTTATTTTCCTGAGTTTATCCTTGAGCACCAACTTCCTCCGGTCGCTCTTTCTTTGGAACAAATATGTCAAAGCTTTCCACATCAAGAATGGAGAAAATTTACCATGAAGGCTGGATACTATTTGATCTTTCACACCTTCCAACAGGATCCTTCGACACCTTGCTACCTTCTTTTTCCATGCGTCAAGTGCGGCAGCATCGCTAGAACTCAGTTTAGGAATTTCTACATCTATGAACTCCTTCAACCCATTGTCATTCAGCACTACCTCCATCCTGTCCTTCCATGCAATAAAATTCAAGCTGCCCTCAAGGGCATACTCCAATCGCAATCCATTGAAAGACATCTCAACTTTGACACCAAGAAAACACTGCAGCAATTTCGAATCCCACCAGCACAAAAATCAACCGCTTCAATGCTTTGCAATTGCTCCAATGATCAATATCGCTCTGATACCATGTAGAAATTTGAATAACTGATATTTTATTCACTGAAATTCTCCTGATCACACACTATTTGACTTCATGCAGAACACAAAATCTCTTCTACCAATGATCATCACATGCGGAAATAAAATCAATTGCATGCACACATTAAAACCATAAAAATTCACACATATGAACACAATATGTAATGGGAATTCTTAAAGCTAAAAAAATACAAATATTTGTATATTATATATTTCATATAGATCATGCAACAATCATCATACAAATATCCTCACAAGCTCTCAGTACAATCTCAAATTGCTACACACTAATCAAGCTAGATCTAGCAAAACACATGCTCCAATCTCTGCCACCTGATAGCCTGCCTCTACTGTGAAATCCCTGCTGAAGAATATCTCTTGATGAGTTCAAATTACCCCAGCCTTGGTCACATATTCTTTAAAGGAAACTCTACTTAGTGTTGGATGCAAACCATGCATCACTATAGTCACAACTGATAGTCACACTTCTCTTTCACCTATCTCTTCATTGGTCTCCACTGAAACTGTCCATGCACTAAAGTTAACTGATGTATTCCTTAGTTGATTAATGAGTTTATAATTAGTGAATTAATTATTAATTAATTCACACCACTCTCACTAGTACATTAATTAGTTAGACTAGATACAACTAGCTCAACTATGTTCAGATTAGTTAAACTGAACACAACTCCATTAACTTCCTCAATCAACTCCACCAAACTCTCTCACATGAGTTCTAATTAAAGTATCCATGCAATAGCTCCACTTAACCCTCAGGAATAGTGTAATTCCTTCTGTCAGCTATTGTGTCACATCTGTGCACTTAACTGAAGTGCTCCAAGAGAATAAGATAATGTTTAGAGTCCAAATATTATTAAGAGCTAATAATATTCGACATATCTATTTTTAGACTGGCAATCTAAAAATAGATTCCGCCCAATACGTCTAAAAATAGAAATCCATCTATTTTTCCAACTTGATCAACCATCCGCAAATAACATCCCGCAACTCATAGAATATGATCGACATGTCTAAAAATAGACATAGTCTAAAAATAGACTTTGCGACAAAAATCACCTGTGTGGGCCCCACCTAGTTTAGGTGATCACTTTCCAACTAGGATCAGGAATGATGTTGCAGGTTGCCTCCTTCACTATTTCTTGTTTCAATATTCAACGTTATTTCCTTTATACTTCCTTACCGTACTTACAAAAGATTAAGTCACACCAAAAAGCGCACTTCGCATTGTTTACCACTTACATTTCTGCCATCGCAAGCTATGATATTTGTCATGCGATGTGATTTTTCTACCGCACATCGCATTCAGAACCATTTATGTTGACCACTTAGCACATGCAAGTTAAGTTGTTTGTTTTGTTCTACGATCATGCCATCCCAAATTGTTCCTACAAACTGTTATGTATACCCATGTTTGCGCAAGTTAAAGTTAAGATTGTCGATCTCCAGTCTGCGATGAGAAGCCGAATACAATGAGGACTCAATGCCACAACAAATAATATTTGAGATCTGATAGTTTTATGTTTTGGATGCGTTTTTACTTGTTTTTCATGTGTAATTAAAACTAAGGTTTACATGCAGATTTAATGTAGAAATGGGTCTTTTGACAGCCTAAGGATGCTTAGTTGTTGAACATTCATTCAGCATTGAACAACATTGAATAGAACTAGGTTTTTACAGCCTTCGGCGATTTTGATATAAGAAATGTAATTTCATTATTTTTAGAGAGAGAGTTGAATAGAAAACATAAATTGTTCCTCTCTTGTTCTAGGCTACCTGTGTGTATTGATTGTTTTCTTTAATTTCGACATTTTTTTGAAATCACTCTGTTACGGGGGAAACACATTTCCTCTATTTGATTGTATTCAGAAATATCAACATGGTATCAGAGCAATTCTATGCTCTCAGTAAAATAACAAGTTGTATTTGTTGTAGAAGTTGTAAGATTGATTTAAGAAGAAAATTTCTCCAGCAATGGTAAAGCTTCTGTTTTACACAGCTTATTTGATTGTTTTTTCACACAGTCAAAATCGCAGCAGCAGGAAAAATCCTGAAAAATTCCCAACTACCACAATTTAATGGGAATAAATATGACTATTGGGCCACTACAATGAGAGCCTTGTTCACTTCACAAGATATATGGGAGCTAGTGGAACAAGGCTTCCAGAAACCAGCAGACACAACAACATTGGATGCTTTGATAGTAGCAGAAAGAGAGTTGTTGAGAGATAATAAGAAGAAGAACTCCAAATCCATCCTCTATATCTTTCAGGCAGTACACGAGAGTATTTTCCCAAGGATCGCAACAACAATAAGTCTAAGGAGGCATGGGATATTCTCAAAACAACCTATAAAGGCATGGAGAAGGTGAAGACAACAAGAGTACAAATGTTAAGGAGAGACTTTGAAACTATCTGTATGAAAGAGTATGATAACATAGAATCATTCTTCACACATGTGATTGGGTTGGTTACCCAGATAAGGTCTCATGGAGAGACACTTGAGGAAAGAATAATAATGGAGAAAATTTTGAGAAGTCTACCCTCATGATTTGATGCCATAGTAGTGGCAATAGAAGAGACAAAGGATGTCTCACAATTTTTAGTTGGTGAGATTTGTGCATCCTTGATGTCTCATGAACATAGACTGAATATAACAACAAACTCATCATTGGAGCATGATTTCAAGACACAAATGTCTTTTGGTTGAGGTAGAGGTCAAGGAAGATCAAACTACTAAGGAGAAGGAGGAAGCCCACAGGCAAGTGGAATAAATAGCCTTGCAAGCACAAGTGGAAGGGGAAACAACCAGAATCAAAGTGAAGGCTTAATCCAAATTCAAGCACAAGGAAAAATGTATGACAAATCCTAAGTCCAATTTCATAATAGTAAAAAGTATGGGAATTATTCCAATGAATGTAGAAAACAACAAAATGACATGAATAATAGGAAAAATGTTAATTTTTCAAAAGAAAGTCAGAACCAGAGTAATGTGCTTCTAACATGTAATGTTGCACAATGAAAATAATAAGATGTATGGTTATTTGACTCAGGTTGTAGTAACCACATGACTAGAAACATAGCAACGTTTTCCAATCTAGAAGTGAATGTGAAGTTTGAAGTGACAACGGGGATTGAAAGAAAATTATCTGACATGGGAAAAGGAAGGGTATCAATACTGACAAGGAAGGGAGAGAAGAAATTTGTGCCAGATGTCTATTATGTACTTGGCCTGAAATGTAACCTTCTAAACATTGGCCAACTCGTGAACAAGGGATACAATGTATTTTTTAAGAGTAATGTGTGTACTATCATGGACATACCTCCAAGTAAAAGAGTCATTGCAGAAGTGAATATGAAAAAGAATATGATGTTTCCTCTAAAGCTCAGAATAGACTTGAAGGAAGGAGGTGTAGTTGCAGTAGTCACACAAAAGGTCTTTTAAGAAGAAGTGAAAGATGAAAACTGGTTATGGAATTTGAGATTTGAACATCTCAATTTTGGAGATTTGAACCTGTTGCATAGAAAAGGAATGTTAAAATAATTACCACTCATAAAGAAACCAGACAACGTATGTGAAGGCTACATATTGGGGAAACAACATAGAGAATCTTTTCCAGCAAGAAAGAGTATAAGGCCAAAGGCACCCTTAAATATTGTCCAGTCAGATTTGTGTGGACCAATCCAAACACCATATTTAGTTGGGAGTCACTATATATTGACTTTTATAGATGATTATACAAGAAATACATGGGTTTATTTCTTGAAACATAAGATTGCAGTGTTTGAAAAGTTCTACCACTTCAAATATCTTGTTGAGAAGCAGAGTGGGCACTACATAAAAGTGCTAAGAACTGACATAGTTGGAGAATATATATCCAAATATTTCGTACGTTTCTGTAGGGAAAATAGCATATGAAAAAAATTTACCACAAGGTATACACCATAGAAAAATGGTGTTGCAGAAAGGAAGAATAGGACCATCATGTACATGGTCAGAAGTATGTTGAAGGAAAAAAATTTGCTAAACGAGTATTGGGTTGAAGTTGTCAATTGTGCGGCATATATTTTGAATAGAGGCCTAACCAAAGCTGTTATGAACAGAGTTACAGAAGAAGCATGGAGTGGAAAAAATTAATTTTTCACTCACATGAAAGTATTTGGATGTGTGGAATATGTGCATGTCCAAGATCAGCTAAGGAAGAATTTGGACAAAAAAGGGGGGAAGTGTACCTTTTTTGGATACAGTGATGACTCCAAGGCCTAAAAAACCTATAATCCATCCACCAAGAAGGTTATAATCAGTAGAGTTGCGAATTTCATTGAAGAAGAAGCTTGGGATGGAAGCCTAGATAAAACAGTGAATGTGAAGACATTTGTGTCTCATGAAGAGCAAGAGGAATTGATTGTTGAAAATAATTCCTCCACGGTGGTCCCTCCTCCACCTACACAAGCTCAAGAGAGAACACCATAAGGAGGAAACATAACATCCTTGAGAAATTAAGGAATTGATTCTCCAAGCACACCACAAGGATCAGAAACTCGCTCGAGTTCAAGTGGAACTCCACGCACACCAAGAATACCAAGATTCATAAATTTGAGTGAAATTTATGAACAACAAGTTGATAATAATAATGGTCTAAATTATTTATTTTCTTTTTTTTGTCATGTTGATGACCCAATTCATTTTGAAGATTTAGTAAAATAATAAAAATGGATTGAAGCAATTAATGAAGAGAGTTTTTCAATAGAAAAGAATGGTACATCAGAGTTAGTCGACCTCCCAGAAGGTAAAGAAGTGATTGGAGTAAAATTGTTGTGAAACCAGCTCCAAAAAGAGAAGAAAAGAGATATCAATGCCTTAGAAATAAGCCACTTCGAGGGGGCAACCTCCAATACATTACATGAATGAAAAGTTCTTGGATGATTCAAATTACAAAACGTCCTTTCTATATATAGGAGTCCATGAGGCTACAATGTAATCCTAGTGGGGCCACAATTTAATCCTAGCTGACCTAACAATAATAATTTAAGGGTAGAATAATAACAATATGGGGGTGATAAGGGTACAATAATAACAATAAGGGGGTTACACTAACAACAATAAGGGACTATACTAGTAATATAGGGACCTAACATGCCCCTCTCCTTCAAAAAAGTGTTGTACTCAATGCTTCAGTAGCTCTGGGTGATTTTGTATAAAATTCTCATCCTCCCATGTAGAATCTTCATTGGATAAGTTTTTCCACTTGATGAGATACTTTGAAATTGATCGATTTCGTAGCTATCGAGTTCTTGTTTTCGTGATCACTTCAGGTTCCAATATGATTTTTCCTTCCTCATCAGGTTCTGGCAATATTTTTTGAACTAGAAGATTTTCACCTATAACCTTCTTTAAGCATGAAACATGGAAAATTGGATGCACTCGTGAAGAAGCAGGAAGCTCCAATTTGTATGAAATAGTACCAATATTTTGCAACACCTTGTAAGGACCATAGTACTTTGGAAATAATTTATTATCCTTCTTAGATTGCTTGAGGGAAATTTTTTTGTATGGTTGTAGCCATAAAAATACCCAGTCTACCACATCAAAACTTCTCTCACTGTGATGTTGATCTGCCTATTGTTTCATTCGATTTTGTGCCAAATTAAGGTTGTCCTTTAAGAGTTGGAGCAATTCTTGTTGATGCTCGATGTGATCTTCCACTGCTTGAACCTTCTAATTTTCTCTTAAATATTATGTGATGGATGGTGGATGATATCCATAAAGTGCCATAAATGGGGTCATTTTTTTTGCAGTATGGAAGGAATTGTTATACCACCATTAAGCTAGAGATAACTACTTGACCCATTGTGTCTATTTATTAGATACAAAAAAATGAAGATATCCTTCCAAACATTTATTTACTATCTCAGTTTGACCATTGGATTGAGGATGATAAGATGAGCTATGAGCTAATTGAGTACCCAAACAAGAAAATAACTTCGTCCAAAAAATTTCCAGTAAAAATTGGATCTTTGTTACTTACAATAACCCTTGCGTTTCCATGTAGCTTTTGAATTGTGTCCATAAATGTAGTAGCAAGTGTACTTTCTTTAAATGGATGAGATAATGCACAGATGTTTCCATACTTGGTAAGTCTATCAACTACCACCATGATGACACTCTTTCCTTCAGACTTAGGTAAACCTATGATAAAATCCATTGAAATCTCCTCCCATCATTGGCTTGGAATGGATAGAGGTTGTAGAAGACCCGAGGTCTTAATTTTCTCAACTTTTATCTGCTGGAAAAAAAAAAAAATCGCCACAAACTTTTGAGTATTAGATTTAAGGCCATCCAAAAAAAAATTATTTCTTCATCCTGTGGTAAGTTCTTAAAAATCCTCAGTGTCCTCCTAGAGGAGAAGTGTGAAATTCCAAAATAATCTTTTGTTTTAGTTGGGAATTCTTACAAAGATATAAGTGACCTTTGTACCATGAGAAATCATTTTTCCAACTAAATGTATCATATGTACTAGGATCTTGCTGTAACTTTTGAATGAGTGTCCACACTTCTTCGTCCTTCTTCCATTCATCTCTTGCTTCAGTTATCCAATCTGGTTGGATAATATAAATGGCACAAAGAAATGCTTCCACCTCTTCATTCTTTCTTGAGAGTGCATCTGCAACAACATTTAGCTTCCCTTTTTTGTGACGCAACATCTTTGTGACCCATTTCTACTACTCTTATAAAGATAGTCTTTGTTCCAAAAAGTGTTTAAGACTATCATGATCAGTTTTTACCTTGAATTGTCTTCCCATTAGGTAAGTTTTCCATTTCTTTAGTGCATGCAGTATTGCTAACATTTCCTTCTCATAAATAGGTTTATGTAAATACTTTCATTTGATTGGATGACTTTCAAAAGCAATGGGTCTTCCTTCTTGTATTAAAACAACACCAATTCAATTTCCTGAAGCATCACATTTGAAAATAAAGGTTTTTGTGAAGTCTGGCATAACTAAGACTGGTGCTAGGCACATTGCCTCTTTAAGATGTTCAAAGGCCTTAGTTGCTTCAGGAGTCGATGAAAATGCATACTTCTTCAATAATGTTGTTAGAGGTTCTTCTATTCTCCCATAATTTTTAACAAACATTCAATAATACCCGAGAAATACTCGCATCTACTTTATGGTTGTGGGGAATTTCCATTCCTTAATGGCTTTAATTTTGTTAGGGTCTACCTTAACGCCCTCGTGAGATACAATATGACCCAGATATTACACCTCTTTTACTCCAAAGAAACATTTGGATGTTTTTGAATATAATTGTTTCTCCTGCAATAGTTTGAGCACCCTGTCAACATGTTGAACATGATCCTTCCAACACCTTTTGTATTTTAGTATATCATCAAAAAATACTAGAACAAAATTTCTAAGGAAGGGTTTGAAAATGGAATTCATCAACCCTTGAAATGTAGAAGGTGCACTGGTAAGGCCAAAATGCATGACCAAAAATTCATAATGAGCCTCATGAGTTCAAAATGTTGTTTTTAGAATATTTTCAGTCTTCATTCTAATTTGATGATACTCTAAATGAAGATCCAACTTGGTAAAATAAATTTCTCCATGTAATTCATCCAATAATTCATCAGTCACAAGAATGGGAAATTTATATTTAATGGCAAGCTTATTGATATCCCTATAATTTGGACACATGCGCCATGATCCATCCTTCTTTTGTACCAATAATACCGGAGCAGAGAAAGAAATTTGACTAGGTTGAATTATACCTACCTCTAACATTTATGCAATCATATGTTCAATTTAGCTCTTTTGGACATAGGGATATATAGAAGGCCTGATGTTTGGAGGAACACTTCCTGGAATAAAATGAATATCATGATCATGATCACGAATAGGTGGGATTCCTTTGGGAGTTTCAAAAACCTTGGAATGATTTTCCAAGAATTTTTGGAGATCTGTAGAAATAGAGGATTTTGATGTTGGAACTTCTAGTGAGCATAATTGTGAAATTATGCCTCATTTTTCTTTCTTTAGAAGTTTTTTCATGACATTAGAGCTTATTATCTTTCCTATCTTCCCTGCAATACCCCATAATTCGACTTCCTTTCCTTTCTAAAAAAATTTCAAGAAAAATTCTTGAAAATTAAAAGCTACCGTCCCCAAAGATTGTAACCATTGTACTCCTAGTACAACATCACCACCTCCCATAGGAATGAAAAGAATTGGACTATTAAATACATATTCCCCCATGGTTATCTTGATATTATGGCATTTTCCAGAGCAATTTACAGTTCCTCCATTTGCAACTATCACTTGACATTGTAGTTCTAGGTATAGGAAACAATTCAATTCCTTGGCTACCTTACAATGAAAAAAATTATGGGTACTACCTGAATCAATCAACACTATTACCTTTTTCTTCTTGATATGTCCTTCTATCTCGAGAGTTTGAGAAGTGGTAATTCCCACCAATGCGTTACACGATATGGTCAGACTCAACCCTTCCTCTTCCTGGGTTGGTTCCTGGTGTATATCCTCTTCTTGTTCATTTTCTTCTTCCTGTTCACAATCTATGTACAAAAATTTCTTCTCAACACACTTATAACCTTTAGTGTATTTTCTATCACAACTGTAGCAAAGCCCTTTTTCTCTTTTTGCTTCCAATTTTTGTGGTGTCAACCTTGCAGGTTATGGAAATCTAGGAGTAGCAACACTTCCCTCTTTATAGAAGTGAGTGGTAGGCTTCCTTATCGTCATAATTTTACATTCAATTTTTCTTGCCAACCTGAATGCCTTCTCCAATGAATCAGGTTCCAAGACGCAAACTTCATGTTGGATGTTATCCTTTAAAGTACCTATGAAGAGATCAATCCTATGTTCCTCTGGAATATCAGTTACCCTTATATTCAATTTTTGGAAGTTCTCAATGTGCTCTCCCACTGGAAACTTTTGTTTGAGATTTATCAATTGGCTAAATAAGGTGTTCCTCTTTGTATCCTCATAATGTGCTATCATTTCCTCCATAAAAATTGACGAAGTGACAATTTTTTTACGGGAGCAAAGCCAACGATACCATACAGATGTATTTTGTTCTAAATGTAAAGTTGCGATGCATACCTTTTGTGTGTTTTTCACATTATTGAGATCAAAATATTTCTCCATATGTATTATCCATGTTACAGGATCCTTTCCATCAAATTTCCTCATAACCATTTTTGGAATATGGTGGTTCTTCCTTCCAACATTAGAGTTTATGAAATCACGATTAACGTTTATTTTGTTCTCATCATGATATTCTTTTACTATATTTTCTCCATTAGGAAACATTTCTTGTATCAACTTTGTCAAACCTTCCATGTCTTCTTTAGATCCTTCTTCATCTTTTCCATTTTTTCATCAATATTATCTTCCATGTCATCAATATTAGATTCCATGCCAGCTTCCATGCCATCCATGCCATTATTAAAACCATCCATCTTAGATTCCATGCCTTTCTTCAAACCATTAGTTTCAATGCCTTTCTTCAAAACTTCCATGTCATTTTTTGTTTCTCTTTGCGAGAGTGAAATTCATTGCACTTGCTCTTGTAATTTTGATATGTTATGTTTCCATTATTCATCTTCATGAGTCATAGTAGAGCCTTATAAAGGCTTAGTAGGTGTTGAATTATTTTTAGGGGCCATTTTAGAATCTAATACTGATATCTATTCTACAATATGCCCTTGGAATCAATTCAACTTGATTCTTAAAACAAGACTTATGCAATTCGGAAAAAAAATACACACCTTTTACTTGCTTTTGAGGAGCTCGATATTGAAATTGAATTATCTCTATAATTACGAATCCTAAATATCTGAAATTTTCCCCTGTATTAGCCCTATGAAGCTTCTTTAAAATGCCACAAGTCTAATCTGATTTGGATTCTTCAAGAAAAATTTATGTCCAATCGCCCACAATGACCCAATTATGGACTAGTTCTATAGAGTGAAATTGCACGACTTGCTACATGTCACTGTTTCCTCCTTTCGCTCTGAAATTGATAGAAAGAACATTACAGTATATATACTTGTGGTCAGTTTTTACAACATTCCAATCCGATGCTCAAAGGGAGAGTTATGAATATTTTCCCATGATAACCTCTTTGAGATGAAATTCAGGAGCCTAAAAAATACCGAACTTCCATAGATCATATCTCCGAAAATGTTACGAACCAAGCTCTAAAATTTTTCAACAATGTCTCAATATTTCAGCGCCCCTCTCCAAAAATTTCAGCTTTTGAATCATTGTAGAAAAAAATTTATAGCGAAAATTCCGCAATGACCTGTTTAGGTTAAATTCAGGAGCCTGCAAAAAGCCCTACATTCCACAGATCATATCTCCAAAAATGATTTGAAACAAACTCTAAAATTTTGTGATGATTTTCCTTAGGAATTCGGCTTCGTACTCTAAAAATTTCAGCTTCTGAACCTTCGTAGAAAAAATTTATAGCGAAAATGCCACGATGACTTGTTTGGAGCAGCGAAACCCTAGAATCTCAAAGCTTTGATACCAAATGTTGTGAAACCAACTCCAAAAAGAGAAGAAAAGAGATATCAAAGCCTTATAGATAATCCAATTCAAGGGAGCAACCTCCCATACATTACATGAATGAACAATTCTTGGATGATTCAAATTAGAAAACCTCCTTTCTATATATAGGAGTCGATGGCGCCACAATGTAATCCTAGTGGGGCCACAATGTAATCCTAGCCGACCTAACAATAATAATTTAAGGGCACAATAATAATAATAATATGGGGGTTAAAAGAGTACAATAATAAAAATAAGGGGGTTACACGAACAACAATAAGGGACTATACTAGTAATATGGGGACCTAACAAAAATGGGTCTATAAGACCAAGCGCAATGCTAAAGGGAAAATAGAAAGGCATAAAGCAAGAATTGTTTTCAAAGGCTACAAGTAGCAACAAGGAATAGATTATGAAGAAACATTTGCACGAGTTGCAAGGATGGAAATGGTGCGGACAGTGTTGTCAATTGTAGCACAACAAAAGTGGAAAGTCTACCAAATGGATGTGAAATCAACATTTTTGAATGGAGTGTTGAAAGAGGAGGTATATGTTGGAAAGCCTCGAGGCTATGAAATATAAGGTCAAGAGCACAAAGTGTGCAAGTTTAAGAAATCTCTTTATGGGCTGAAGAAAGCACCAAGAGCATGGTATAGAAAAATTTATACTTACCTGACAGAAAATGGGTTTGAAAAATGTGATGGTGAACCCACACTCTACGTTAAAGAAAAATGATGGTAAGATCCTTATTTTTTTTTATATGTAGATGATTTAATTTTCAAAGGAAATCCAGTTTCTCTCAATGCTAATTTTAAAGTAGTCATGAAGAGTGAATTTGAAATGACAGATTTGGGTTTATTGAGATACTTCTTGGGCATAAAAGTAAAGAAAAGTGAAAAGGGAATTTTTATTTTCCAAGAAAAATACGTTGTAGAAGTTTTGAAGAGGTTTAACATGCAGAACTACAAAGTAATAGTAACTCCAAACATCATGGGGCTAAATTTAATCAAGGAATATTGCAGCGAGAATTTCGATCTGACATTGTACAAGAGCATAGTTGGTAGCATCATGTACTTGACTGGAAGTAGGCATGATATTATGTGTGATGTAATTTTAATTTCTAGATTCATGAAGACACCAAAAGAGACACATTGGCAAGCAACCAAGAGAATTTTAAGGCATGTGAATGAAATGAAGGAGTATGGTGTTCTATACTCCTCAACTGATAATTTTAAGTTGATTGGTTACACTAACAGTGATTGGGATGGAAGTGTAGATGATAGAAAGAGAAAATTTGGGTATGTTTTTCATTTGGGATCAGGAGCCATTTCATGGGCTTCCAAGAAACAACTAATAGTTTCTTTATCAACAGCATAACTAGAGTATGTAGCAGCAACTTATCAAGCTATTTGGATGAGAAGGATGCTGAGATATTTGTATCATGAGAAAAACAAAGGAACCACAATTTATTATGATAATAGCTCAGCAATAGCATTGTAAAAAAAATATGTTTTCCACAAGAGAACAAATCAGATTGATGCAAAATATCAAGTTATAAGAGAATTAGTTAACAATAGTGAGATTGTTTTGCAGCATTGCAGGACTAAGGAACAGTTTGTTGATATCCTCACAAATCCATTGGAATATAAGATTTTTGAGTATATTAGAAAATGTTTGGGAATGAATGATGGCGGAAGTTGTGATTAAGGGGGAGTGTTGGAATTTCACTCCCAACCATTGCCATGAATAAGCAGTGGCACAACCCATAATTCCATCAATTTTGTGCAGAGAAGGACAAAAAAAGATCCTTGAAACTGGAGGTATCTTCACGTAATCCACACAGAATATCAATATGGTACTGGAGCTTTAAAATATCTATTTATTTCCTTACCTACCTCTTTGACTTACCTTTTCATGTACCGTGTAATCAAAAGTTTTTCTTTTTAACCTTAAAGCCTTTCACCATATGTTATTCTACCACCTATACGATATTCGGCGGGACCCATCTTAACCTCACCACATGAGCCAAAAATTTGTTTTGCACCTTATTTCCTTTATACTTCCTTACCGAGCTTACCAACACTTAAGCCGCACCGCAGAGTGCATTTCACATTGATTACCATTTACCTTTCCACCATCGCAAGCTATGATATTTTCCCTAAGATTCCATTGTGCTATTGCACATTGCATTCGCAACCATTTGTGTTTACTGCTTAGCGCCCGCAAGTTAAGTTGTTTGTTTTGCGATGAGATCATGCCATCGTACATCGCACCCACAACCTTTTATGTTTACCCATGTTCATGCCAGTTAAAGTTAATACCATCGATCTACGATCTGAGATGAGAATCTAGATGCGATGAGTACTCAGAGCCACTACAATTAATATTTGAGATCTACTAGTTTTATGTTTTGAAAGCGCTTTTATGTGTTTTCCTATGTAATTCAAAATACATCCTGCGTGTCAATTTTATGTAGAAATGGGTATTTTTACAACCCAAGGATGATTATTTTTTGAACGTCCATTCAACATTGAACAACATTGAATAGGATTAGTTTTTTTATAGGCTTCAGAAATTTTGATATAATAAATGTAATTTCATTATGTTTAGAGGGAGAGTTGAATAGAAAACAGAAATTGTTCCTCTCTTATGTTCTATGCTACCTATGTGTATTGATTGTTTTGTTTAATTTCCGCATTTATTTGAAATCTCTATGTTGTGGGGGAAACACATTTCCTCTGTCTGATTTTATTCAGAAATTTCAACAATAAAGAGGGAAAAAACAAGAAACGGTGAAGATATGGGAAGACATGACCAGCATGATTATATGGATAGTCCAAGGCTTTTGGAATTTCAAAATAACCAGATGGATCAAAATGAAGGGTTAGGATTTCAAAATAACCATACCAATCAAAGTGATGGGTAATTTAAAAATAACTATACGAATCAAAATGGTCGGTTAGAATATACAATTAATAGTTTTAATTATTTTGGGTAACAACATTTTTACATTCAAATTCAATCACTACATATGTGCATGAATTGAAAATTTGTAACCAATGGTTAAAATAGATTATTTTTAGTCTAGGATACATAAAAATATCATTCATTTATTCATTTCCAAAGAAGCAAGCCCAATTAAAAAACATTATTAAGGTGCTCACATGCAAATTCTAAGCACGTTGTGCCAAAAAAATAAAATGAAGAAAAAATCAACTTTTCATCCATCTAAACCATAAAAAAATAACGAGCATCGAGATTTGTGAAAAATTCAATCACATGGACCATGGGTTTTTTATAATTTAATTCAATAGTAAGCGCGAAGTAGATGTTCCAACATCCTTTTTAACTGGGATTCCATGCAAACAAATACCACATAGGATCGAAATTTTTGAACACAGATGAATGTTTTTGAATAGGCTTAATATTGGAAAAGAGGTTGAAAAGGAGAATTATAGTAGTTTCCTTTTTAGGATTTGGTTGGTAAAAAGATTTATTTAACTTTAACCATTTTTTTGTTGAGCTTCATGAATTTTGTTATGATTTTAGTGGATGACATAGATGACTTTAAATTTCCAAAATATCGATCGATGGAAGCTTATATGACCAACTAAATTAAAGCCTTTTGGTGTATAAAAATGACTTAAATTGCTTATATTCAATCAGTTTTGAGAACATTCAAGATTTCTTTATGGAATTGAAATTGTTTCTTCTTCAATTACAATATATAATTTCAAATAGGAAAGTGAATTAACCTTTTTCATTTTTTCTAAATTAGGTTTTGAATAAGTTGTTTTATTTCTACATTTCATACACACTTGTAACTTGACATAAATGGAAAATGTGCAAACTTGATTTATTTGTTGACACTCTCATTCATTAGAAGGATAATGTCATCAAGATGGGTTCATTAAATTCTTTAAATGCACTGAACTTTCCATGCATGGAAAAAGAAAGTCCAAATTGAAAGAAAATCAATAATTGAAAGGAAAAGTAATGGAAAGAGATCCAGATCCAATATAGGGTGGAAATCCAAACCCTCCATATGATTGTTCTAGCTCCAATGGTAAGAAGGGAAAGAAAGGAACTACAAGTGTCCTTATTGTAACAGAAAAATATCATCCTGAATCCTCTTTCATGGAGAAAAATATCGATCTCATGGAAGATACTCTTCAACAAAATAATCTTGGCCATCACATTTTGGAAAGTGTCAAGAAAACGATAGAAAAAAAAAACATTAGAAACAAGGGGTAATGGTCACACTTTCATTTCCATTCATTCTACATGGAAAGAATGAATTATTAATTCAGTATCTTTACATCATATGTCTTATTCAAATGAATCAATTTCTTCTCTAGAAGCATACTCAAGAGCTCTTATTCTCGTGGGAGGAAATTCTAGAGTTAAAATAACTAGAGGGAAGCTTTGATAATGTCTTGCATATTATAAGGCTTTCTATGAATGTTATTTGAGCGTACTAAATGAGACACACTATAAATAGAAATAAAGTGGAATTTAGCCCAAAATTTGTGAGCATTTAGGACACACAAACCAAATCAAACATTGTATTTGACAAGGTAAGTAATGACTCCCATCTATATACCTTTTCTAATTGTGTTCCTAGCTGAGATTCCATTTACTACAGACACATGCAAATGACAAAAGTAGGATTTGGCACTAGATATTTAGAGAATTGATATTCATATATATGTAGCAACTTAGCAAGCAAGGGATGGTTAAAGGATTTTTAGCCGTTGAATTTTCAAAGGGAGTTTGCAATAGATGACTCTTGGAAAGCATCCATAAAACAAGTTCAGGAAGGACCATGCATGGAGAGACCCTTCACCTTCGTAACTTATACATAGTGATATCACCAACATATTTCCAAAAACTTCAATGTGTAAAACAAGATACATGTTTTCATTTATAGACAATTAGACATGATTCAATTGGGTTTACTTTTGGAAACTCAAGTTTAAAGTCTTTTAGCATCTAAATGTTTTCAAAGAGCATGTGTGAAACCAAACTAGAAAACACATCAAAATCCTATGCACAAATAATGGGAAGGAATATGTCAACAAATATATTTAGAAACTTTGTAATGAAGTAGGCATACTGTTGCAGTGCATGGTTCCTTACACTCCACAACAAAATGGGGTGGATGAGAAGAAGAACAGATCATTGAAAGAGCGGAAAAGTTGCATGTTGTACACAACATCTCTCCCATAAAAATTGTGGGTTGAAGTTATGAATTTTGCTTCATACATCCAAAATATATATCCTCATAAATCCATTACTGAAAAAACACCCTTTGAGGCTTAGAATTGCATGCAAATTGAAGTAAGAAATTTCTGAATTTTTGGATCTAGACCATGGGTATAAATTCCTATAGAGAAGAGAAAGGATTTGGAGCCTTATGATGGGCATAAATTCCCAATTTCCAACAAGAGGAGATAATCAATATGAGGGTTCTTAAAATAACCCATGATGTTTCATGTGGTTGTACCTTGCAGGGTTTAAGGCTCTGTTAGCTAGATATTTCCTTCCCTTGTCAATAAAAAACCAATAAATCTCTTCTAAGTGTCCTATGTGATTATATATAACTATTTAGGGGTTAATAGTTATATACAAATATACAACTAGTAGATTCACGAGATGAAAACTTTAATTTTTCTGAAAAAATGAGCTATAATAAATTAGAAGAATGATTTAAATTTTATTCAAAAATAATAATTATTAATTATAAAATTATGTTTTAATGTAAAGTTAATTTCAAAAAATAAGGAGGAAGAACACAACTATACTTGTTAATTTTTCTAAATAAACTAGAAGAAAAATTCAACCTGCTTTAATGAATAATACATTAAACAACACAAAAAAAAAACCAATTGAAGAAATAATATATCGTGGCAAAGAGAATAAAATTAATTAAAATAATAGTTTTAATTTCTCATTAAATAAAACAAAATATCATTTAAAGTAAACTAGAGACATTTTCTCATACAAAATGATACACAAAAGAAATGGTTAAGAAAGAAAAAGAGACATGTTAGTAATTATATTTGTATCAATAAACATATATGTAACCATAAGAATTTCTAAAAGGAATTGCATAAATTTTGATGTTCATAATATGAAACCATGTTAAATACTATATATGACAATCCTGAGAAACTAAATTTATTTGAAATCCAAACAAATAGAAATGTCAACTCTTTGAAGCATAGTCGAGCAGGTGACATTATCTAAACTTGAGGATTTCATGAGTCATAGACAAAGAAATAATTTAAATTTATGTAACAATGAAATATTAAAGTTAAAGAAACTCATTTCTTATATTAAAAACATTTGATATGAAAAACTTATAGGAGATTGAGGCAAAGGGGGGCATCTTAATCGGTAATCAAAGTAAATTTAGTCCTGAGAAAACTAAGAGATACAAAATTAAAATCCCATCGGTTATGACCTGGTTTATGGAGAGGAGGACATTTTTTAGTCCCTTAGAGGTTTAGTAATAGCTTCTTGTCAAGTGGGCTACTTGGATTCTCTCAGATACTAATAAAAACTTACAACATATTGTATAAAAAATATTTCAATGTATAAATCATGTAATATCTCACTTAGAAGGTAACACAAATATTTATTTCACAATAAGAACATATAGAACTAGAAAATTTGTTGATATATATATATATATATATATATATATTCATATGGCCAAAATCATTTTAGAATTTTGCATAGGGTCTATGGAATACTTAGTTTCTCTGGGATACCAAAAAAAAAAACTTACAACATATTGTATAAAAAATATTTCAATGTATAAATCATGTAATATATCACTTAAACGTTAATACAAATATCTATTTCAAAAAAAAAACATATAGAACTAGAAAATTTGTTGATATATATATATATATATTATCTTTTTTCATATTGCCAAAATCGTTTTTAGAGTTTTGCATAGGGTCTAGAAGATAAAAAATCTCTCTAGGGAATCATTCATAAAAAAATTAAACTATCTTCTCACCCATATACCCCCTGAGATTTGTAAGCACATGGTCGGGAAGCCTAAATCCTCAGTTATTTGAACCTTGCATCAAGTCCCCTCCCCTTCCCCTAACCTTCACCCAAAAACTATTGCTATCCCTACTTCGTGGTGACCACCTCCCCCGCCCTTTCTTAAATCAAACTTTGATGGAACGTATAAATAGAATCGTGAGAAAGTTATATTTGGAGGAGTATTCCAAGATCACATTATTATACTCTCTTTATTTCTTTGGTTCTCTAGGAATCAGTAGCAATAGTGTTGTATAATTATTTACACATACTCAATGTATTTTCATAGCCCCAAACCGAGGGATTCTCTAACCCTTTTGTGGAACAATATTGAAAATTTACCATCAACATGATCCACAAACTTCAAAATGGCACCCTTGTTGAAAAAGACTCAAAAATTTTGAGGCTTTAATGCTTACTTATTCACATCTCTTCTCCTCTCCACTATCCCATTCATAATCCCAAATAAAAACCAAATATATGAGAATAGTGTCGCAAACAAAATTGAAAATCATGGCGACTATAAAGTGTCACCAAGAATATCCTCATCTCAGAACCGTATTTTTGAAGCTCATCTAAAAAGTGTACCTTGCTAACTAATTCGAATGTATATGTAATCCCTAAATGAGGTGTTTCACATGAAAAAAGGTTGGAGGTTGAACATGTGATTCTATAATTTATGTTAATTTATGGTTTTTTTTTTTTTTCTGTACAAGGAAACCCTCTATTTATATGAGGGAATTGTATTTCGGTTGTGTATTATTTTGTGAAAGAAAAAAAAAAGGATATTTTGTGGGAGTGAAGAGGAATATGTAACAATGTGCTAGAAAATATAAAGGAAAGGTTGGTTGTTTCTATGTGGGCATAACCCAAATTAGGTGAACCATGTATATCGATGTCTCTCTCGTTTTGTTTTATTTTTTGTTTTTGTTTCTGTAATATTTTTGGTGTTTCATTGTTATGTTATTTAATTTATAATATTCCATCTAGCCACATGATGGGGGCATGGAAGAAAACTCCATTAATCATTTGATTATTTATTGGGAGTGATGCAACGAGGATTCCCTCATCCTACTCTCTCACACTCTGAAAATGGAACACATCCCCTACAATTTCACTTTGCGATGAGATCATTCACCCTAGTAACAAATATTCTCACCTCCTAACTCACTCTAGTTACCTCATGTGATTGGTCAAATATAGAAGCCATTGCTGAGATAATTAATTAACAGGTTGATGGTCACCATCCACATCACATATGAAAACCAAATAGGGGACGATATTATCTATCCATGAAGGATTATTTTCTCAGTTAAAATGGAGAATCTAGGAATTCAACGAAATAACTTGTGGAGCATTTGAGACCATGGTAACATAATCAATCTTTCCTTGTCCCATGTACCCCACAAAGGAATATATGGACCACAATTTTCACTATCAATATTTAGCCTTCTCAACATTCTTGGTGGATTTCTTAATGGGGAATGCTAGCTCATTAATGAACCTTATTATGTTTCTTTGGTATTTTCTATTCTTTGGAGTCAATTGTAATTCAAATTATGCATTGAGCTTCACCTCTAGGAAGCAATAATTTTTTTATTTTGTTTAGTGCTTGGTCTCGAATGAATGGATAACTCTTTATCCAATGAGTTGGACATTCTACTTTGTAACTCTACCTTCCTCTCTCCTACTTTATATTTTTTTTCTTGGCTTTCTTATGGTTCCATTTTTTACTCTACCCATAGGTAAGCTTTCAAAATTTTATTTTTTAACATTTCTTTAATCTCATATACACGTTTTCTGTCTATTCACATTATCATGGAACTTAGGTTTTTGGGGGTTTCTTCTTTACGGTACCTACCATTTTGGTTGAATTTAAATCATGTCAAGACTTCTCTTGGGATTGAAAATATCTATACTAACTTACCATTACTTTTCAAAATCGTGGTCACTATATGCAATTTGTTTAGCTATAGGTGGTTTATTATCTATGGTAGATAATCTAAGAGTTGTTTTAAAACCCAAAAACAAGCACCTATGGTGGTTTTCACAACCTTCATATAAAGCGCCCTACAATATTTTATTAAAAAATCCAACATGATCACCTTATTCATAATCACATTACTTTTATTGAAAACATTTTCAATAAAATGAAACACTTTTAACAATCAATCATTTAAGCAATGCCAAGTGATATTTTAATATTAGTACTTCCAAAATTATTTAGAGAGAACCTAGCTCTATAATCATAAAAAGTGATAAATCACGGCACCAAGTGCACATTATAATATCTTGTGCTCAAGACATTCACAATGTTGGTAATACAATAGAGGAACTTACATTTCCAATAATTTTGTTATGAGCACTTGCTCATTTCCTTCCAATATGTACATAAAATTCTTACAAAAATATATATAAAATTAATTTTTAACACATCATTTATCCGATTAATTAACTTGTTCTACTATGAAAACAATGGTGAACTAAAGAATGCTCCTCTCAAGAAATGGGAATTAGTATCCACAACCAAGTTCAGCCATTTTCACATCTAGGGCAATTTTCTAATAGTTACCATACTTGGTCTAATATTGTAGCATGATTTTGGTATGATATGAAATTAAATATACATTTTCTAGATGAGTTAATGTACAGTCAAACAATACCCAAGGAATTTGGAATGTTTTCCCTTATATGGCAGTCTTTCACAATTCATGATTCTATTTCTATTATTTTTATTTCATATCTATTGTCTCATGAGATAGAATTATATTAAAAAATCAAACACCCTATTTAAATTATCCATGGAAACTACACCTATTTGTTTCCAATATACATAACCTGATGTCCTTCCTATAGAAATTATATACTCCTCCAAAATTTATTATTATATATAAATTCTATATTCTCGTCTCCTATAATCTAGATGTATACTTTTTTTGTATAATTTCATGCACAAATACACATAATTTTAGTCCTAAAAGAATAGTACTATATTTATTCAAATTCATAAGTTAAATTTTTATCTATCCAGCATGCATTTCAATCCCCAATTTACAATTTGTGCACATATATCGTATCAATAACAAACATAATCAAAGAGATAACTGTCATTAGCACTTGGAAACTCACTCAGGAAAGAAACATGTTCCTTTTATTCATGAAATTCCTTTGTGAGCTCTGTCTGAGCTAAGATCTACATGCCACTCGAATCAACAACCCCATTGATTCCTTGATGATTTATATTATAAGTTTTCTTGCCAAAAAAATTTAGTATCGCCCCACTTTTGGGTCTGCCAAACCTTTTGCCTAGGCATTTTTTTCTGAAAAAAATCTTTCCTTTTTATTTAAAGCTTTCATTTTTCTCCCCCAAAGCTTTATTCCAATCATACTTACTATATTTCTCCAACTAAGTGATTTAATATGGACTTTATCTCCTATCATATTAAATTCATCTATTTTTACTTTTTTTCTCATGGGTATTTTTAGGAGATTTTTAGAGAAGTTCCATCTTGGACTTAACCACCAACATTTGTTTCCAAGATGGCAATAAATATTCTAAGTATAGTGATATTTTCAGGATTGTCTAGAATTTTATTTAACACCAATAATTAAATCGATTACATAATCATAAAAGTTTGAACATGACTTTCATAGCCATCGAGTCTAATAATAGTTATATTTCTAAAATATTCAACCTTTTTTTTAAATAAAAGATGAAAACCAACTAACATCATCATATAATCATTAATTCATAAATTCACGATTTTTAAACAACTGATGTAATCAACATCATTTTGTTACTACTAGTTTTAGCATTAAGCTAGTAGAACTATCAAATCAGTCACATTAATAACATTATTGTATCTTGATCCAAGTTCTTTGTCACCTTCAAGAACTAGCAATCATAGTTATGCATGGTTAAACCAATATTCACTTGTGCAATCATTTTACTTTTCTTGCATGTGCATAAAAGAAGCCAATATTTACTTCTGCAATCATTTTAGTTTTCTTGCATGTGCATAAAATCTTAGACAACACATTAATCATTCAAAGACATTAATTTATCTTCAATTTGTTTAAGTGTCAATAACAATTATGATAACAATATAAACATTCTCAGTTCAACAATGTATTCTTACTAGAAATATGAAGTAAAATATCACAATCACTTGTTTGCAATCTGCAATCATATTTAATCAAAAGTTATTCATTCATATAAGTTTTGATAGTTAGTCATGCTATACTGACTAATAAATGTTACCAACCATGTTAAATTAAAAAATGACAAGACTCAATCATCAATTAGTCATTACAGTCAAGTATTACCACATGACTCATTGTTCATTTTTAACATCTGAAGGGGTTCTTTCAAAGTCCTTTAACATTCTATTTTTCTCTTCCACGATAAACCCCACCTTTGTACATTAATTTATTTCACACATAATCACTATATGTTTTCATCATTTATAAGTAAGGCATTTTAACTTATTCATTTTCCATTGAAGGCACCATTAATATTCTTATAAGATCATGCGTGCAAAGGGTTGGTAATTACTTTTCAATATCACTAGTGAGTGCTCATGATTTTTCATAGACATAACATAAGTTTTATTGTTTTTCATCTACATCAATATTCAAATTTCATGAGAACAAATTTTAAGGCAACACCATCACTTACTATTCTTCAATTTTTTTTATTGATCATGCATCATGTATCTCATCTTAAATGTAGTCTACTGCAAATTCAACTAGAATCATACCTCATATGATGCCCACTAGCATCACATCTATACTTCTTTTCCACTTAACAATCCCCAAAAGGCACAAGTGTTGCAACCTTTTGGTTTGATGCCGCTTGTAACATCCCCGAGTAAGCCTTCTGGAAAAATACATAAAGTTAGGAATGATTTTTACAAAATTACCAACATGCAACTTTCCAAATTACTATTCCATAATCTTTATTGGTTATCAGATCAAAACGTTATCATCACATAGATTATCTTTAGTAAAGGAATAGTAAGTTAGACAACTATCAAGTGACATAATTTTATCATATTAAATTAAAATTCATGATGTGACCTGGCATAAATTCCATTATTTTTTTAACTCAGTTAGTTAATAACATTCTTGATAATATAAGTGCCACATCATGCAAGGAATCAATATCACAAAATTGGCACAACAAGAAATCACACAATTAGACGTCAATACACCCTAGAAACTTGGTAGGGTGAAACATAAAAAACATTTAATTTTATTATTAAATTCTCGTGTGAGTGTTCAACCTTCACTCAATGACTTGTAAGGGATCCCAAACATTAATCATTTTCATAAAATATTAGATATAAATAATTCTTAAAAACAACACGTCTAACTAAAAGTCATTACAATCATCATGATATCACTTATCAAGAAATCCTCAAACTAGTTCTTCCCATCAACAAATCATCATGCAATTGCTTAAAACATTAGTTTTTCGTGCCACAATCTTAAGCATAATCTAATATTTCCATTAACCACCATTCTTCCCCACCATTGTTCTTGTTAGCAAACTTTGATATTCCAATTAAATAATCATCCAATAATCAATCTTTATCAATGTTGCTTCAACATATATTACCAAACATTGTGGCATTGTTAGAAGACTTACTTTGAGTATTATTTTTTGAATAAAAACAAGTGGAAGTTACGTCAATTATATTACTAGTTAAAAAGGAAATATTGTTTAAATGAAAAATTATCTTGAAAAAAAATATATTTAAGATTTGTAATATAGAAAATTATTTTTCTTAACTATATATAGAAAGTCTAACAAGTCTAGCCGATGAAGATCTATGCATTTTTCATATGAATTACACTTCTTCCCGATTTTGAGGTTGGCAATAATCCCCCAATCCTGCTTTAAGAGTACTTTTGGATGCAATATTGCAGCACTGGAACTTCCCATTAGATAATATCTCCAAGTTAAGTACCAAAAGGGAGACATCATTCAAGCTGTGTTAATTCTCAATTATAATAATATATATTTTTTATAGCGAGCCACTAATTTTTTTATAATTTCTATTAGCCACCATACCGTATTGAGGGCTGTCTTTGTAGATCGACTAACCGCTGCAGTCTATCCACTGTTAATTCAAATTTGCTCTATAAAATAATACGTATAACTGTTGAATACCTCGTATGCATATCTTCTTGGGCAATAAAATAGAGTTATTCGTGGAAAGTAATCCTCCATGGAAAGATCGCACGGGACCTCAGATGGACGGAGTTATACAGCTGATAATTTATCACCACGAGAAGTCGAACTTTGAGAACCAAGTGTAAGTTCTAGCCCTACTGGATTACATACGGCTTCAGGTTGACTAGTTTTGAGGTTACATATATCACGGCAATACTCCATCCATGCTTGACCAGAAGCAACGAATTCATCATGTTCCTGCCCTGTGAAAATAGTTAAACATTTCTCTCTGCGTTTCTCATAAAATTTACTGTTGCCTGCAGCATTCTCCGTCAGGTTACATGAACCCGATCATCAGGTATGCTGCTGAACTGAATATGATTGCTGAGGGGTACACGTTCTCCTTCCCTTCGTTTATGCTTCGGATGTGATGGACCCTTCAATCTGCTTCTGCACTTCACTGACCTCTGCAGCTCGCGGGCTTCCATCGGCATAATACTTTTACAGTCTGCAGACATGAAATTTCCCCGTGGAACGGCACGGAAGGATCCCCGCAGGATGCTGTCCACCCCCGCCTGGCACTCTGCCCAGTTACCCGACCGCATAAGCCCAAGTAATCCATATACTGGATTTACCATCCTGCCACATACTTCGTAGAGAAGAGACCTGAATATTGCTGCACCAACAACCACAAAAATTAGGTTGATAAAATATTATGTACTATTTCTCTTCTATATCTTACGATTGATACAAGGGAACTTTGTAGGAAGCATATAGTATAAAAGCTGACTGAAACTGGAGGGTGGATTGATCGTTCAATATAAATACCAGCACAGGTTGTTCTGAATTAGGGATTGTCATGTGCTTAGGGTTTGCATGTGGTTGTGCTTATGAATTAGGGTTGGCAGAAAGTTGGGTCATGTATCACATACGAAATATTGAAATATGAAATTTGCAGCTGTATAACCGAATGTTATTTGCAATCTGGATATGCATATGGAAATATCAAACTAATTCAAAATTGCAACCTCGAACTGCATATTAGACCAGGGTTTATACCATAAATACGTTTTAGAAAGTTCCGAATTTACATCTGGGCCTCTAAATACCGATGAAATTTAGATAGGTTTTGATAGGCTACTGTTAATATGAGAAAACAACCACGCCTCAAATGCTCTGGGCCGTTGCTAATGAGACTCGTCAGCCCAGCACACCCATAGAACTCGGCTAAGAAAATGGTGGCGTTAGCTTGTGACTCTGCGGCGTTTATCCATTGTAGGCAGGGCCTGAGAATGCAGGACTCAGTACAGCCCTTCCGCAGGAGTCGGTAGCCATTGCAGCTCATCCTCATTATATCGTCTGATCTGAAAGACATAGAGAGTATGAATAAGAATATGGTGTGCGCACGGGATCTGGCAAATCCGATATATCAAAAGGTTAAAAACATCGAACCGCGAAGATATGGGAAAACACGACCGACATCAGCAGGGTTGGAATTTCAAATCAGACTTATTTATTTAAATGTTTTCACACTTCGGAGGTTGGAATTCCAAAATAACTATACAGATCAAAACGACGATGAGTCGCAATTTTTTTTTTTTTGTAAATTAGGTGGTGCCTTTCTATTTTCTATTTATAATTGAAGGACATGCTACAATATAATATTTATACTTTGGCCTCAACTTGCCCGTAGGAAACCAGGTTTGTTGGCCATCTAAGTGCATTGAAAGCTTGCCAAAATTGAAATTGTCTCTTTCTTCTATACAACACATTAGCTAACTGTCCTACTACTTCAACATGTTCAAGCATATAACATAAAATAAGTTCACATACTTCCAAAAAAACCATAAAGCAGAATACTATAAAAAACTAGCCATCTGAAGAGGAAACTAGGGTTGGGTCCTTGGCATGAGACCCAGGCATGTCAACCTGTTGCATCTGCTGGAGCAGCTTCTCCATACGTGCCATCCTGTTGTCCATTCTCTGAATGCGGTCAGTTGCTTGATATTGGGTAATTTTAATATGCTGCAGGTTGTTTTCAATATTCTCCAACAGATCTTTGAGGAACAGTTCTGTCTTTGGCTGAACTTTGAACTCTGGAGGATGTGCACTTTGTATTGCTTTTGCCAGAAGACATTTAATTAACCAATATGTATGAATGGTTTGGTTAAATAAAGTAAGGCGGCCTTGGGTATTGCCAGGATCCTGGATGAAATCAAGAATTTCAGCTTCAGCTTCGTTGTCTTTAGGGTCTGTCTGCATATCTCTTTCCCGACCACGAATTTGATTACGGGTTGGAGAGGAATTGCCTAAAAGGTAGTTCACTACAAGATTTTCCCACGAATTTGATTACGGGTTGGAGACGAATTGCCGAAAATGTAGTTCACTACAAGATTTTCCAAATGCTCCTGGTTAGTTTTTCTTCCTCGTTTATTTGGCACCTGTTCCTGCTTTATCTTTTGCTTGCCCTTGGCTGTTTCAGAACGCAGATAGCGTTTCCCCATGATGACTTTGTTCCTATTCAGGAGAACAAACAGACAAGTAATAACCTGAGTAATAACCAGAGTACAGATGGACCCTTTGTTTTCATTAATTTCTGTTATAGATTTCAACTGAGAGCGATTCCTAGACTGAGGGGTAGACTTTAACTGAATGATTCTATCCCTAGAGCCATAGCCAAAGTAAATCCTAACAGCCTGGGTCATCTTCCGCCACAAAGCCTTGAATACATGCGTTTCCAAAATCGGAACAGAGAGCGAGCAGAACAGAGAATAAGAAACACGGAAAATGTGAACCACAAACACTAGGTAGTTGATAAGCCAGAGAGCAAGCTTATTGGGTGCTTGAATACGGGGTTGAGCGCGACTGCAGCGAAGTTTGGAAGGAAGAGAGCATGCGGTAGGTGCCAAGATTATAACCAAACAAAAACAAGGACTTTGCAGACCCATTTTAACATGAAAATTGTAAGGAAGAGAGCATCCAGTAGGCTCCAAAATTATAACCAGACAAGAATCAGAACTTTGCAGACCCATTATACCATGAAGGCGCATCACACACCAAGCTTCCCGTAAGCTGTGACTATTTGTGGGTATGGCATTACAGATACAGAAACTGAAATATAAACAAGGGTCCCGAAAACAAGGTTGGAACAGACCCATTATACCATGAAGACGCATCACACACAAAGCTTCCCGTAAATTGTGGCTATTTGTGGGTATGGCATTACAGATACAGAGACTGTGATATAAACAAGGGTCCCGAAAACAAGGATGGACAGGGTTTTTTGGTGGTGTAAAAGACCAAAAAAACGATATTGAATTCCAAACAAACCGACAATAATCAAGCCAGGTCCTACTATGAATTAGATGATTCATGGAAATGAGGATAGAGACTCATACATACCTAGCCACAGTTGCGATATTGACAGGATGAGCGCGCCACCTCTTCGTCTCCCAAGCTCTTGCATGCAGCAAGCTTTGCATGAGCGTTTTGGGCGAGGGAGGGCGAAAACTTACCTTAAACATAACTTCCGTCCCGGGCGCTGACAGGCCAGAATGACATGATCGCTGCATAATTAAACCAACGCAAGTGAACACCCAAACTATTGATCGAGCTTGGTGGTGCATCATCATAGTTATTAATTGTCTGAAGGGTGGCGTGTCATCAAATTGCCACGGATTGTCCTGTTCGCCAGATTTTCACCCCGATCGGGGGGGACGTGTCGCAATTTCAAAATAACAATACGAATTGAAATGACGGGTTGGAATAGAAAATTAATTGTTTATGTCCTTTTTCCTTTCAGTGCATTATCGTCAATAAAAAATTAATTGTTTTCGTCAGTTTTCCTTTAGAACGCATTATCGTCAAATTGTTCGATAACTACTTTTTTACAATCAAATTTGAAGACTACATGTGTGCCAGCGAAACTTTAAGCGATATTTACTTTGCCAGAAAAGTAAACGTAGGTGAACAACGTGATTAAAGCGTTCGCTGGACCGTGCCGCTGTGAATTCAAAGCGCATTGTGCCGAAAAAAACAAAATAGAGAAAAACTACTTGATTTTTTGTGCATCGAAACCATAACAGGTTGACGGCAATAGGGACCGTACCATCATGAATGGGAAGCACGTTGTTCAAAAAGAACAAAATAAAAAAAAACTCGTAGTCTACGGAGGCCGCATTTTGACTCAGAATCTGGTAACAATTTTCAGAAAATCTCGCAAAGATTTGCCCAAAATCTTGTTTACAGTTGTTAAACATTAGTATTTTGAGTGCCATAAGGGTTTTTGATAGTGCTGAATCCATTTCCACTATCAAAAATGGATTACAAGCACTGTAACTACCTGATTTTTTAAAATTTAGTTGACCGGATTCCGGCAGATTCTGCCATCCGAGCCAAAACGCGGCCTCGGTAGACAACTCCAAAAACAAAGAAAAACTGCTCGAATTTTTGTCCATAGAAACCAAAACAGATTGAAGGCCATCGGGATTCGCCAAAATCTTCTGTCAGATAAACCATGGCTTTTCCATAATTTAATTTAATTTAATTCAACATTTGTCGTTTAATACATCTTCCCATATCCATTTCAACTGGGATTACAGGCCAAGAAAACCACATATAATAAAAAATTTCGAACAGGCTTCCGTATTGGACGGGAGATTGAAAAATAACATTCCAATAGTTTTATGGCGTAGTCTAATTATGCTACGAATTGGCTTTCCGAATACCGTTTTTCTTATGTTCTCCGGCAGCACATTGACTCGTTTATGGGATCCTCTGCCGTCGTCGTCTCCGTTTTCATTCGGTCTTCATTTCTTCCGTCTCCGTTGTCGCCGAGTAGCTACGTCCTCGTCTCTTGGTCTCTCCGCTTCATCCATGAATGCCACCTCTACGAGTCACCGCTTACGCAAAAACAATTCAAACTCGGGTAGTCGGGAAATTTTAAAAATCAAATGAAATGCAGGTGTGAGGGACCTGATGAAGGAGCGATGATCTCTGCAAAGATGCAGTGGCTGCCGATTCCACCGAGGGCAAAAAACTGTCACCCAAATTCATAGCCCCCATATGGCAGACTTTCTTCCATAAGGAATAGCCAGAGGAGCAGTCGACATGGCTGGATTGTTTGCCCTTTGCCTTCCAAGCATGGCCATCAATACTAAAGGAGTCCTCTTATTTGGCAACTGGCCTTACTTCTTCATTTCAGAAATAGACGCCTCTTAGCACCTCTCCTACACTTCTCTTGGCATTTTCTTGTAGATATTTCCATTTAATTTTTTATTAAACGAATTTCTGTGATTGGAATTTACAGAACCAAAGGCTGATGCAAAATGTTCATTGTATTGTTATTGTTGCAGTGGATCATTCTCTGGTTCTATGCTCTGAATTGATCATTCTCTCGTTCTGTGCTCTGAATTGTTGTTCACATTAACTGTTCTTAACAATATTTAAAGTTAAACTGCGATTCACCACTTATTTGAATTTTATGATGGATGATCTAAATTTTTTTTCCATTAGCAAACAAGATTTTCCAATGGGCTACAACCAAGTTCAGGAGTAAAAAAAGTAGAGCTTCTTATGTATGTTCAAAAAATCTAGTAAAGAATTTGATCCTTCATTTCTTTGTGATATTTATAGCCATATTAATGTAATAATAGCCATTAAACTCTTGCATCACATCACAATCGTTCAGCAAAGCTAAAAACTATAAAAAAAAAAATTATGCCAGAAAATGCAAACGCTAAGCCAAAATGAGTGACACTAAAACAATAAAAAAAAAATTATACACATTTAAGCTGGAGAAAAAAACCCTTTCCAAGGTTTAAAAATACTCCA
Source organism: Pinus albicaulis (assembly GCA_034641835.2). Lineage (NCBI taxonomy): Eukaryota > Viridiplantae > Streptophyta > Pinopsida > Pinales > Pinaceae > Pinus > Pinus albicaulis. The sequence continues at coordinate 448,194,607 of CM076579.1, read as the reverse complement.
GTGATATTAATCAGGAGGATAATGGTACAAATTATGAGTTACAAAGCAAGGAGAGATTCATTATCTCTTGGATTTGATCGTGGTAGTTAGTCTCCCAACCCTTAGCCTCCATTTTCGCTATAACAACAAAATTTTGTACTATCCATCATCCATGTCACTCCTCCTTCTGGCCCATTTTCATGTAAAGGCTTTAAAGGAGATTAGGATCAGGGCTATACATGGTTTTCTGATCAGATCCTTTTCAAATCAAATGAGCTTTGCATAGGCCTAGGTTTGCTTATCTAAATTTTCTGCTGCCAAAAAAAGCTCACTGGATCTGCAAGTGTATAATTGAACTGTATTGTTGGTCCTTTCCTTTTCTACATTTGATTGTGCAGGTATCGTAGACAGATTTTCTTTTTCATTAATCCTTCATTTCATCCATGTCTCTCTCTGCTGCTATGCTTTGTTCCAGAGATGAAAACCTTTATTGGTATGGAAATGCAACTGCCTCCTCATTTCCATCAATGTCGACTTCTATGAGAAACAAGGGATGTGGATAGTGCTCTGTTACTCCTGAAAGATGGAATTCACTGCAAAAATGCTCCACATAATATTGTTCTACAAAACCAGATTGATTGTAGGCACTGAGGGTCCAACTCTTATGGACAACACAGTTTTGACATTGACCTGTGTGATATTCCTCGCTTAGTTGCTTTTATGAAAGCATTTTGGATCCCAGTGTAAATACGTGTGGCAACAGTCATGGAGGCCACAGCGAAGTTGAGCTTTGTTCCGCCTTGGCCTACGTTGTCAAACTTCAATTTGGCGGTGTCGATGGCGACACTTTTTCCATCGATCTTGATGGCCATTACATTGATGAAACATTGATTTTTATAATGGATATTTTTTACCAGAGAAGTATAGGAGAGGCGTTTGTTTTGGGAAATAGCTGAGTAGGTGGAGCCAAGAGAGCCCTGCTCAATTTAGCCATGCAGACTGCTAATATGTCTAATCCTTGCAGAAGAATGTCGGGCAACTGGGGTTGTGACTTTGGGCTCTGGGATTTTGCCCTTGCTGGAATAGGGAATTTGATTTTTAAAATTTCCCGTGCCGATTGCCCGAGTTTGAAATCTTGCTATGAAGCATGCATTGATGAAGCGGAGAGACTGAGAGACAAGAATGTAGCTACACAGCGACGGAGATGGCAGAAACAAAGACGGAATGAAAACGGAGATGACGGTGGCAGAGGAGCCTAGAAACGAGTCAACGTGCTACCAGAGAACATAAGAAAAACGATAGTCGGAAAACCAATTCGTAGCATAATTAGACTACGCCATAGTTTTATTATTATGATTTTCACTTAAGGTTGGTAATCTTTTTTCCATTATATTTATCTAATTTGTTGGCGAGGTTGATGATTTCCGTCTGGAATTTTTTGTATCACTTTAACTTACAAAAATCCGGACAATTGAAGACTTAGATGACCAACTAAACTACATATACAACCTATTTGTTTGTGTTTTGTTATTGACACATGAATGTTGCATGGTATGGAATTTCAAAACCCAAAGCACCATTTTTTACTTATTTGTTTCAAAGGTTGTAATGAAAAAATTAAAAACGAGGTAAAATAAAATTTAAACACTTTGACCCTCAATTAAATCAATCTAACACATTATTATTCTCAAATTCGCTAGGAATAATGCTTACAATAGTGTATAGGTAGAATTGGTTTGTTGGGTGGAGTTTTGTGGAAAAATATTCTTAACAACATTCTCCTTGTTTGGAATCACTTGGATTGTTTTTGTGCACCATGTCTGCTCCTCAGATTTATTACTCGATATTAAAGAGATTTCTTTCTCGGTATCAAAGCCTCATGTATGGGATTGACTCCTTATAACAGTCCTTGTAAAAAAATTGATGTAAAATATATAATAACCACGATTGATTGGACGCTTATTCCAAGCTTAATGTTGGGAAAAACATCTTAGGGGGTGTTGATTTGGTTTATTATGGCTAAGGAAATTGGCAAAGCCAAAGGAAAAGACTTTGCAAAGGAGAAATGAAATTTTGGCACAATGATGGAAATTAGGAGAAAAGGAAGGTGAAAGGTCACACTTTGCATGTGAGGAGTAAAATTAATAAATTAGAGGCATCAATGATAAAAAAGGATGTTGTGAATAAGTTGGCAAGTTTTTTCTCTGATTATTCTCTCTCATACTCTTGGACACTTAGAGTATTCTTGGAGAACTCTTGGTGAGTGTGGCATACTTGGAGGTTTGGAGAAAGAAGGAAAAGATCAAGCAGTGAAAATCGTGATCACCGAGCTATAGCAGGATTGTTTGCAAGTATTGATTTTCATGTATGATCTCCTTGCTATATTTGGCATGCATGGTATTGCATGTCATTATTTGGTGTCTTGGCATGGGTTTTTCTAGGTGTGACACTGTTTTCACCCTAGCCTTGCCATTTCTGGATAGCCATGGTGTTATGGAGTTCTCATGTTTTGGTTTAGCTACATTGCATGATGGATTCAAAGCTTAGTGGGGTGGATCTCCGAATTGATATAGAAAATGGTTTAGTGTTCCCTAAACCAGACTCTGGATCACGGTAATGCCACTGTTCTAGTAACCCCCGAGCCAGAATCTGGGTTGCAGTAAATCTAAGATTGTGTTGTCATGGTAGGCCTATGAATACTTGACTGGGGAATGGTGGGAATGATGGTAAAGCCTAGAGGTGGTTGTAGAAATTTAATACAAAATCTTTATTTTTTGGATTCTCCCGATCTAACAATAATATGCTACTGTTAAATATAGAATCGCTCCTACAAAATCTTTGCGAAATTTAAAACACAACCGCCAATCACAATATCATGAAGAAAGATCAATCACACATAACTCAGATAATTTTACTAGGAAATCTTAAAGCTAAAAACCATATTATCTTATATTATGTATTATATCATGGATCATGAAACAATTACGTATAAAGCTCCAATCCAAGAGCTCTAAGTACAATAGCTAACACTCTCACACTATCATTGAAAAATTGGCAAGTTCCTTAGAAAATTTACAGTCTCTAGACAGCCTGCCTCCACTGCGCAATCCGTGATGGTAAAGAGCCCTGAATGATTGATGCTTTCCTACCTTGATTACGCAATCCTCATAAGCACATCCAATGTGTGTGTGGTTGCATGTGTGCAATCGATAATGTCAAAATTGATAGTCAATTGTCGCTTTCACTAACATCTCAATTGGGTCTCCACTGGATCTGACATGCATGCAGCTAATAATAGTAAAAACATCAGTTGCATGTGAGATCACTTCTTGTGAATTAATTAATAATTAATTCACTTAATCTCTCACAGTGTATCTTCAGTTACAACTAGCACAATTGATTTTAACTCACTTAACTGAGTTAAAAAGATTTACAACTTTCATTAACTAATGCAGTACTGCATTTCGAACTCTGTTAGAACTAGAATCACTCTATTACAACTAAGTCCACTTGCATGTCCCACCAATCAACCAATCAAATTGAAATTCCTATAGCTAACTGATTTTCCACTTCAGTCGACATGCATCTATAAATAGACATGTAATCTATAAATACAACTTGTACATACATCTATAAATATACCTCATCTATAAATAGAATTTTCTCATTCATATATAAATAGACATCCACCTAGAAATAGCTTGTGAGGGCCCCACTTGGTGTAGGTGCTTAATTTTCACTAGTATCAAGGATGCTGTTTCCAGATGCCAATTACATTGTCTCTTGTTGCAACCTTAAACACTCCCTCTCAACAAGAAAGGAATTTTTTTGCATGCAACATGCAACTCCATGCATGTGACATGCAACTCCATGCATGCGCCATGCAACCTTTGCATGCAACACTTCTCTAGTGTTTATCACACATGAAACCTTTGCATGCAACACTTCCAAAACTAAATAGCCTCCAAACAATTGAATCAGTATAATGCATCCGTTATCAAAGTCTTCTGACATCTGCTTGTTATTTCACATGTCTTCAGGAACCACTGCGCTGCTGAGACCTCAATCCATGCACTATGCACTTGCTTCCAACTCTGATCTGTGCTCTAGTATCAAACACTGCCACTTTGATTTCATGTCCTCATGACATCTCACTGCAACAATCCAACTGATCCTACTAGTGCTACTCTATGGGATCCTCGTCACTAGGTTTGATTCACGAGATCCACACCATCTCAATGAATCTTTCCCAAAATTTCTTCTTGGGATTATTCTTGCATGTCACCCCACCTCTCACCTAGTGGTATAGCTACATGCACTGCCTCTGCCCGTCTGGCTCAAAATTTCTTTGCATGAGTGGTTTCTCTCACTCCACGATCCTCATCTTGTGGGTGCTCCACATCCTGAGGTTCACTCTTACCTGCGCTCAAATCCAACTCTCTCTCAAGGGTCAATTGCATGGTTTTCTCACACTTTCCCCTGGTTGGAAGCTCTATGGAAATCACATCTACATCAATTCTATAGAGATTATTCACATGAACCCCAATATTCTTGACTGTATTTGTGGCTTTACGCTGAAGAAAGGCTTTACCTTCACTAAAGATCACAGCATAGCCTTTATCTTCCAACATTTCAACTGAAACTAAATTTTTCATTAAGCCTAGTACATGCATTACATATTTTAAAAACAAGGGTTTACCTGACTTCATTTTGAAAGCAACAGTACCAATCCCGATAGTGCTATACCTTTTGTCATCATCCATTTCGAAATTCATCTGTAGGTCCTTCTCATCCAAGCTACTGAAAATCTCTCTGTCTCCCGTCATGTGGAAAGACGCACCACTATCCAAGTAACTCATCAAACTCATTGCACTTGACACCATGCATGCAATAAGTTGGAAGTCAAACTGAAATTGCAAGGAAAGAGCCTCACCAGCTGTAGCTCCAACAACCATCGTGTTCTTCTGAATTTGTGGACAATTTGTGGAAATATGTCAATGCTTGCGATAGTGAAAACACTTCACCTTGGACATGTTGTGCTCCTTGCCATCTTCACCGACATCAGACTTAGGATGGAATTTCTCCCCCTTACCCTTTCTTTGCCTTGGCAGCCAAAGCACAATCCTCTTCATCATCATGTTTTGATGAAGGGTTATCTCTAGTGTTTCGCCTGAACTCCTCTTGCAGCAAATCTGACCAGAGTCGTTCCCAATCTAGCAATTTTTCTCATCCGTTGATAAAGTCTTCACAACTGTACCAACACTTAGGAAGTCCCAAGAAAGCCAAGCTCACCAAATCATCATCAACAATAGTTATTCCTACACTCCCAAGTTCATCCCGAAATTGAACAAACTTTTTTAAGTATACCAGAATAGTGTCATTCTTTTGCATCTAGATCTTCTTGAGTTGACCTTTGAGTGCCAATTTCCTATCATCACTACTGCTTTGGAATAGATCTCTCAAAGCCTTCCACATATCATATTTTTTGGCTTTCCCATGGAGGCTTGAGATAATGTGGTCTCGTACTCCCTCCAACAGGATCCTTCTTGCCCTTGCCACTTTATTTTTCCATGCATCAAGATTTGCAGCATCTGCGGCATCTTTCTTAGGAACATCCTTGTCAATGAATTCATTCAGGCCATTGTCTTCGAGTATTGCCTCCATCCTGTGCTTCCTGTTGGGTATGTGTTATATTCTTTCCACGACTAGCCCCATGCACTGTACGTTGCATCGGGCACAGCAGGGGGGTCAAAAGGGGGGAGGCAACCCCCACTGTTGGGGTTGCTACCCCGGAAAAAATTTGTTTGGTGTGCGGACCCACTCATAGGCAAACCCACCCATGTTTTGTGCATGATTTTTCACATGGTTTTGGGGTACGATGGTTTTCGGCCCCTGGTATTTTGTAGATCCGGTCAAGGGAACTACGGTTATGTTCTAATCCATGGTTAATGGATTGGGGTTTATGCATGCTTTAGCATGTATATATATGTTTTGTAACACTAAAAGGAATATAATGAAAAATCAATTTGGTCGTCCCAATTTGGGATCCAGGGGAAAATCTTTGTGTTTATCTGTTTTATGTTTTATGCTCTCACTATTGTTTATTTTTTGTTATAATATTCTTGTGTGGATAATTTTTGTTCAGGGTTAGAACCTACATTTGGTATTAGAACTGTTTCGGCTTCAAGGGGACGCCTTTGCTGCTGAGGGTTTTTTTCTTGGGCCTGAGGTAGACTCTGTTTAGTGGGAGATCTGTGGGATCGATTCTTGCAGTGAAAGAAGATGGTGAGCGACGGAAAGATAGAGATTGAGAAATTTAATGGTCAGAGTTTTGAGTTGTGTAAGCTCAAGATGGAGGATCTGCTGGTGGATAAATATTAGTTGATCGCGGTAGATCCAGGTACTAAACTAACGACAATGTCAGATGAGGACTAGAAGAAACTGGATCTGAAGGCTAAGAGCACAATACGGTTGTGTGTCTTAGATTCAGTATTGTTGAATGTATCTGGGGAAGCTACAGTGAAGAATTTGTGGGAAAAACTTGGGATTTTGTACCAATCTATGTCTTTGGTGAATAAGTTGTTCCTGCGGAAAAAGTTGTATAACCTAAGGATGAAGGATGGAGACTCGGTGACAGAGCATATGAACGCCTTCAATACTATGGTAAGTCAGCTGTCATATGTTGATATTAAAATATTATATGAAGATAAGTGCGTCAGTTTGTTTTGTTCTCTACCAGATTCATGGGACAGTATGGTTATTGCAATAGGTAGCAATACAACTACATTGAATTTTGATGACATTGTCTCAGCCTTGTTGTCAGAGGAAATGAGACGGAGAAATATGGAGGGCCAAAATGGAGATGCCTTCTCTATACGAGGAAGGTCCCAAAACAGAAAAAAGAATAAGGTTTCGAGTGGGAGATCCAAATGTAGAGGGAGATCTAAATCCCTTGGAAAGTTTTTAAAGGTATGCTGGAAATGTGGAAAGGAAGGGCACTACAAAAAGGGCTACATATCTAAATCTCCTGAGAAAGGAAAGGGATCTGATGATGCTCCTTCTGCAGAGGCAAAAACCACCTCGGATGAAGGTGGAGATGTGTATTTGGCTTCTTCTTCAAATACACATGTAGATCATGAGTCATGGTTGATTGACTCAGGTGCATCCTTTCACTTCACTCCCCATCGGGAGTGGTTATGCGAGTATGAGAAATATGATGGTGGTGATGTCTTCCTAGGGGATGATAGGAAGGCCATAATCATTGGACATGGAAAGGTCAAGCTGAAGCTGCAAGGTGGAAGGATTAGAACACTTCCTGGTGTTCTGCGTATTCCTACATTGGCTAGAAATCTGATTTCTGTAAGCAATATGGATGATGCAAGTTTAAAAATAATGTTCGAGAAATATGCGTACAATATGGTTTGGGGAGCACTGGTATTAATGCAGGGAGTTCGGATTGGAACTCTGTACAAGCTAAAAGGTAGCACTGTTATTGATGGGTGTAACAGTTTTGTGGTTCCTGAAAGTGGAGCAGAAATCCTAGCTATCTCTGGAGAAAAGACCATGCTATGGCATCAAAGGCTTGGATATATTGGAGAGAAGGGCCTTCGGATACTACATAGAAATGGTATGGTATAAGGTATGTCTAATTTCTCTCTAGATTTTGATTTCTGTGAACATTGTGTATATGAGAAGCAGAATCGGGTGAGTTTTCCTTCTGGTGCTAAGAGGGCGAACAAGATATTAGATCTTCTGCACAGTGATGTGTTTCGACCTGTGTTAGTTCCATCACTGGGAAAGTCTGTGTAATATGTTTCATTCATAGATGACTTCTCAAGGAATACATGGATATATTTCTTGAGGAATAAATCTAAAGTCTTTGAGAAATTTAAAGAATTTAAGGCTCTGGTGGAAAACCAGACAAAGAAGAAGATAAAGGCGCTAAGGATAGATAATGGTGGGGAGTTCTGCAAGAAGGAATTTGAAGAGTTCTATAAGAAGTGTGGTATAGCAAGGCAGAAGGCTACTCCATACACACCTCAGTAAAACGGAGTTGAAAAATAATGAACAGAACACTGATCGAAAAGGAAAGAAGCATGCTCAGTGGTACCGGGTTAGGAAAAGAATTATGGGGAGAGGTAGTAGAGACTGCATGTTACTTAGTTAACAGATCACCTTCATCAGCGTTGGAGGATAAGACTCTACATGAGGTATGGACTGGTAAGAAACCCTCTCTTTCACATCTAAGGGTATTTGGATGTGATGCATATGTACATGTTCCAAAGGAGAAAAGGACCAAGTTGGATAATAAATCTGAAAGGTGCATCTTTATTGGGTATAAGGATAGTTTAAAGGGTTACAAGCTTTGGAACCCAGAAACAAGGAAGGTTGTGTACAGCCGAGATGTGGTGTTTAGAGAAGTGAAAGATGTTGTTAAACATGAAGTCCTACCAAAGGAACCTGAGAAGATAGAGTTTGAGCTAAAGGATGATGAATCAGACTCTACAACAGAAGAAGACTCAGAATAGGAAGAGCCACAAACTCCAACTGTGAGAAGATCAGTTCGAGAAAGAAGACAACCAGAAAGGTATATTCCATCTGCTTTCTGTTCAAATTTTGCTTTAACTATAATTGATGATGATCCTAGAACCATCAGAGAGGCAGTAGATTCAGAGGATGGAAAACTTTGGAAGGAGGCTATGGTTGATGAAATGGCATCCTTGCATAAAAATGAGGCATGGGATCTGGTGGAGTTACCAGCTGGAAGGAAGCCCATCGGGAGAAAATGGGTGTTTAAGAAGAAGATGAATGTAGAGGGCAAGGTGGAGAAATACAAAGCTCGGTTGGTAGAAAAAGGTTATTCCCAGGTGCTGGGAATTGATTTTGGTGATATTTTTTCTCCTGTTGCCAAAGTTACTTCTATTAGATTACTTTTATCTGTTGCTGCTACATTTGATTTTGAGATAGAACAGATGGATGTGAAGACAACATTTCTTCACGGGGATCTAGAAGAGGAGATCTACATGAAGCAACTTGAAGGCTTTATGGTGAAGGGTAAGAAAGAACTGGTATGCAGGTTGAAGAAGTCTCTGTATGGGTTAAAACAGTCACCAAGGATGTGGTATCAGAAATTTGATACCTATATACGGGGACTTGGCTTCACCAGAAGCGAGGAGGATCACTATGTTTATTTTAAATTAATTGGTGACCGTGTTATTTATTTGGTATTGTATGTGGATGATATGTTGTTGATTGGAAATGAGAAAGAAATTATCCAATATTTGAAGACCCAACTGTTCTCCAAATTCGACATGAAGGATATTGGTGCTGCAAACTATATTTTGGGCATGGAAATTAAGAGAGATCGGGCAAAGCGGAAGGTCTGGTTAAACCAGAGGAAGTATGTCGAGACTATATTGCAGAGGTTCAATATGCAGGATAGTAAACTGGTGAATGTTCCTATTCATGTAGGTGTAAAGCTATCTTACGAGCAGTGTCCCAAGACACAAGAAGAAGAGGAGGATATATCCGTGTCACATGTAGAATGCGGTGGTGCTTTGGTCTCTTGATGGTCTGCCACAGACACAGAACCATGCACATCTGAGTGGAGTATTGAGCAGGTTTATGTCAAACCCAGGGAAGGAGCATTGAACAACAGTGAAGCGGGTTTTCAGATATTTACATGGCACTAGTGATTATGGATTATGCTACCAGGGAAGACCAAGATTGGAAATAATGTTGGACATTCGTGGTTTTGTTGATGTAGACTAGGCTGGAGATCTGGACCAAAGAAGATCTACAAGTGGGTATGTGTTTAGCCTATTTGCAAACGCAGTCAGTTGGATGAGTAAAAGACAGTCTATCGTTGATATTTCAACTATAAAGGCAGAATACATAGCAGCCACTCATGCAAGCAAGGAAGCAGTTTGGTTGCAAAGATTGTGTTCGAGTATGGGGTTGGTACAACAAGCTATAAGGATAGACTGTGATAGCCAAAGTGCAATTTTCTTGGCTAAGAACCCTGCTTACCATTAAAAAACAAAGCACATTAATGTTCAATATCACTTTGTTAGAGATATGGTTGAGTCTAAAAGGGTGTTTATGGTAAAGGTTGACACTTTGAATAATGTTGTAGATGTATTGACGAAGTCTGTGAGCACTCAGAAGTTCTCTTGGTGTAGAGAAACAATGGGTGTTGAAGAATTGGCCCAATGACTAAACTCTCTTGTGGCCCCCTGTGGAAAGAAAACAACAAGTGGGAGAATGTTGGGTATGTGTTATATTCTTTCCACGACTAGCCCCACGCGTTGTACGTTGTGTGGGGCGTAGTAGGGGGGTCACAAGGGGGGAGGCAACCCCCACTGTTGGGGTCCAGGGCAGTGCCCCGGAGAAATTTGTTTTGGTGTGCGGACCCACCCATGTTTTGTGCATGATTTTGCACATGGTTTTGGGCTACGATGGTTTTTGGCCCGTGGTATTTTTTAGATCTGGTCAAGGGAACTACGATTATGTTCTAATCCAGGGTTAATGGATTGGGGTTTATGTATGCTTCGGCATGTATATATATGTGTTGTAACACTAAAAGTAATATAATTAAAAATCAAGCTGGTCATCCCAATTTGGGATCGAGGGGAAAATCTCTCTGTTTATCTGTTTTATGTTTTATGCTCTCGCTTTTGTTTATTTTCTGTTATAAGATTCGTGTGTAGATAATTTATGTTCAAGGTTAAAACCTACACCTCCAAGAAATGTAGTTCAAGCTACCCTTGAGTGCATACTCTAACCTCAAGCCATTGAAAGACATTTTGATATTGAATCAGCTGCAGCGCCAAGAAATCTTTTCTGCAAATTCAAATTCTTTCCACGAAAAAACTCAGCTCCTAGTTCAAAGCTGCAATTTCATGTGCTCTGATACCATGTATAAATTTAATAAAAAATATGTATTTCCTGGATTCTCTTGACCTAACAACAATATGCTACTATAAATACAAAATCACTTCTACAAAATCTTTGCGGAATTTAAAACACAATCGCCGATCAATATCATGAAGAAAGATCAATCACACATAACTCACATAATTTTACCGGGAAAGCTTAAAGCTAAAAACCCCACTATCTTCTATTATTTATTATATCATGGATAATGAAATAATTATATACAGAGCTCAAATCCAAGAGCTCTCATTACGATAGCTAACTGTCTCACACTGTCATACAAAAATTGGCAAGTTCTTTAGCCAATTTACTCTCTCGAGATAACCTGCCTCCACTGTGCAATCCATGATGGTAAAGAACCCTGAATGATTGATGCTTTCATGCCTAGACTGCACAATCCTCATAGTCACATCCAATGTGTGTGTTGTTGCACATGTGCAACCGATAAGGTCACAACTGATAGTCAACTGTCCCTTTCACCTACGCCTCAACTGGGTCTCCACTGGATCTAACATGCATGCAGATAATAATAGTAATAAAATCAGTTGGATGTCAGATTGCTACATGTGAATTAATTAATAATTAACTCACTTGATCTCTCACTAGTTTATCTTCAGTTACAACTATCACAACTGAATTGAACTCACTTAACTGAGTTAAAGTGATTTACAACTTGCATTAACTAATGCACCACTACACTTCCAACTCTGTTACAACTAGAATCACTTCGTTACAACTAAGTCCACTAGAATGTCCCACCAACCAACCACTCAACTCAAAATTCGTATAGCTAAAAAATTTTCCACTTTAGTTAACTATTTCCAAGTGCTCATTGAGAATAGATTATTGTTTATTGTCCAACTAATATTAAGGGATAATAATAGTCGACATGCATCTATAAATAGACATGAAATCTATAAATAGAACTTGCACATACATCTATAGATAGATGTCATCTATAAATACAATTTTATCATACATATATAAATAGAAATCCACCTAAAAATAGCCTGTGTGGGCCCCACTAGGTGTAGGTGTTTAATTTTCACTAGGATCAAGGATGTTGTTTTCGGATGCCAATTTCACTGTTTATTGTTGTAACCTTAAACACTCCCTCTCAAAAAGAAAGAAATTTCTTTGCATGAGACATGAAACTCCATGCATGCGCCATGCAACCTTTGCATGCAACACTTCTCTAGTGTTTCTCGCACATGCAACCTTTGCATGCAACTCTTTTGAAACTGAATAGCCTCCAAAAAACTGAATCAATATAATACATCTATCATCAAAGTCTTCTAACTTATGCTAGCTATTACACATGTGTTCAGGAACCACTACGCTACTGACATCTGCATCCATGCACTCTGCACTTGCTGCCAACTCTGATCTGCACTATAGTATCTGACAATGTCACTTTGATTTCATGTCCTCACGACATATAACTAAATCAATCCAACTGATCTTGCTCCTACTACTCTATGGGCTCCTCGCAGCCAAGTTCAATTCATGATATCCATACCATCTCAATGAATCCTGCCCCAAATTTCTTCTTTGGATTATTCATGCATGTCACCCCACCTCCCACCGGTGGTATAGCTGCATGAACTCTGCCTACCCATCTGTCTCGAAACTTATTTGCATGAGTGGTTTCTCCCACTCCATGATCCTCATCTTTTGGCTAGTCCACATCCTGAGGTCCACTCTTACCTGCATGCAAATGGAGTTCCCTCTCAAGGGTTAAGTGCATGGATTTCTAACACTTACCCATGGTTGGAAGCTCTATATAAATCACTTGTACATCAATTCTATAGAGATTATTCACATGAATTCCAATTTTCTTGACTTGATTTGTGGCTTTATGCTGAAGGAAGGCTTTACCTTCACTAAAGACCACATCATAGCCTTTAACTTCAAACTATTTTTTCATTAAGCTTGGTACATGCATTACATCTTTTAAAAATAAGGGTTTAACTAACTTTCTTTGGAAAACAACAGTACGAATCCCGATAGTGCTATGCCTTTTTTCACCACCCATTTCGAAATTGATCTGGAGGTCTTTGTCCTCCAATGTACTGAAAATTTCTCTATCTCCCTTCATGTGGAAAGATGCACCATTATCCAAGTACCACATCGAACTAATTTCACTTCACACCATGCATGCAATAAGTGAGAAGTCAAGCTCAAATTGCGAGGCAAGGGCCTGACCAGCGGCAACTCCAACAACCATATTGTTCTTCTTCAATTGTAGACAATCTGTGTAGATATGTCCATGCTCCTGACAGTGAAAACACTTCACTTTCGACATGTTGTGCTCCTTGCCATCTTCACCAACCTCATATTTAGAATGGAATTTATTCCCCTTCCCTTTCTTCTCCTTGGAATCCAAGTCACAATCCTCTTCATCATCATGCTTTGATGAAGAGTTATCTCTAGTGTTCCTCCTAAACTCCTCCTACACTAGATCTGACCAAACCCATTCCCAGTCTAAAAAATTTTCCCATATGGTGATAGAGTCTCCATAAATGTGCCAACTATTAGCAAGTCCCAAGAGAGCCAAGCTCACCAAATCATAATTAGTAACAGTTATTCCTACACTCCCAAGTTCATCTTGACATTGGAAAAAATTTGTTAAGTATACTGGAATAGTGTCGTTCTTTTCCATCTTGATCTTCCCAAATTTATCTTTGGGTGCCAATTTCCTATGGTCGCTGCTACTTTGGAATAGATCTGTCAAAGCCTTCCACATAGCATATGGTGTGGCTTTCCCATGTAGGCTTGAGACAATCTGGTCTCATACTCCCTCCAACAGGATCCTCCTCCCCCTTGCCACTTTCTTTTTCCATGCATCAAGATTTGCAGCATCTGCAGCATCTGGTTTAGGAACATCTTTGTTAATGAATTGCTTCAGGCAATTGTCTTCCAATATTTCCTCCATCCTTTCCTTCCAAGAAATGTAGTTCAAGCTGCCCTAGAGTGCATGCCCTAACCTCAAGCCATTGAAATCCATTTCGATCTTGAATCAGTTGTAGTGCTAGGAAAGCCTTTCTGCAAATTTGACTTTTTTCCACCAACAAACTCAGCTCCTACTTCAAAATTGCAATTTCTAGCGCTCTGATACCATGTAGAAATTTAATACAAAATATGTATTGCCTGTATTTTCCTGATATAACAATAATATTCTACTATTAAATAAATAATCACTTCTACAAATATTTGCGGAATTTAAAACATAATCGCCACTCACAATATCATGAAGAAATATCAATCACACATAACATAGATAATTTTATAGGGAAATATTAAAGTTAAAAACCACACTATATTCTATTATGTATTATATCATGGATCAAGAAATAATTACATACAAAGCTCCCATCCAAGAGATCTCAGTACAATAGAGAACTGTCTCACACTGTCATACAAAAATTGGCAAGGTCCTTAGCTAGTTTACTCTCTCCAGACAACCTGCCTCCAATGCGCAATCCCTGATGGTAAAGAATCCTGAATGACTGATGCTTTCCTGCCTTGAATAAAAAATCCTCATAGGCACATCGAATGTGTGTGTGGTTGCATGTGTGCAACCAATAATGTCACAACTGATAGTCAATTATCCCTTTCACCTAAATCTCAACTGGGTCTCCACTGGATCTAACATGCATGCAGCTAATAATAGTAAAAACATCAGTTTCATGTGAGATCACTATATGTGAATTAATTAATAATTAATTCACTTGATCTCTCAGTAGTTTATCTTTAGTTACAACTATTAAAACTAACTTTAAATCACTTAACTAAGTTAAAATGAATTACAACTTGCATTAACTAATGTACCATTGCACTTCCAACTCTGTTACAACTAGATTCAATCTGTTACAACTAGAATCACTCTGTACAACTAATTCCACTTGCATGCTCCACCAACCAACCACTCAACTTGAAATTCCTATAGCTAATTGATTTTCCACTTGAGTTAACTATTTCCAAGTGCTCATTGAGAATAGATTATTATTTATTGTCTGACTAAAATTAAGGGATAATAATAGTTGACATGCATCTACAAATAGACATGCAATCTATAAATAGAACTTGCACATACATATATAAATAGAACTCATCTATAAATAGAATTTTCTCATGCATCTATAAATAGAAATCCACCTAAAAATATCATGTGTGAGCCCCACCTAGTGTAGGTGCTTAATTTTCACTAGGATCAAGGATGTTGTTTCTGGATGCCAATTTCACTGTTTCTTGTTGCAACCTTAAACACTCTCTCTCAATGAGAAACGAATGTCTTTGCATGCGACATGTAACTCCATGCATGTGCCATGAAACACCATGCATGTGCCATGAAACACCATGCATGTGCAATGCAACCTTTGCATGCAACATTTCTCTAGTGTTTCTTACACATGCAACCTTTTCATGCAACACGTCTCTAGTGTTTCTCGCACATGCAACCTTTTCATGCAACACTTCTCTATTGTTTCTCGCACATGCAACCATTGCATGCAACACTTCCCAAACTGCATAGCCTCCAAACAATTGAATCAATATAATTCATCTGTCATCAAAGTCTTCTAACTTCTAATAGCTATTGCACATGTCTTCAGGAACCATTGTGCTGCTGACACCTGCATCCATGGACTCTACACTTGCTATGAACTCTGATATATGCTCTAGTATCTGACATTGTCACTTTGATTTCATGTCCTTACGACATCTGACTACATCAATCCAACTAATCCTTATCCTACTGATCTATTGGCTCCTCATAGCCAGGCTCAATTAATGACATCCACACCATCTCAATGAATCCTACCCAAAATTTATTCTTGGGATTATTCATGCATGTCACCACACCTCTCACCTAGTGGTATAGCTACATGAACTCCCTTTGACCATCTGGCTTGAAATTTCTTTGCATGAGTGGCTCCTCCCACTCCATGATCCCCATCTTATGGCTACTCAACATCCTGAGGTTCACTCTTACTTGCATGCAAATCCATATCCCTCTCAAGGGTCAATTGCATGGTTTCCTCACAATTCCCCATGGTTGGAAAATCTATAGAAATCACATCTACAGAATGTATATACAGATTCTTCACACGAATCCCAATATTCTTGACTTGATTTGTGGCTTTATTGGAAAGGAAGGTTTTACCATCCCTAAATACCACATCACAACCTTTTTCTTCCAACATTGCAACATAAACTAATTTTTTCGTTAAGCTTGGTACATGAATTACATATTTTAAAAAGAAGGGTTTACCTCACTTCATTTAGAACAGAACTGTACCAATCCCTATAGTGCTATACCTTTTTTCATCACCCATTTTGAAATGAATCTGGAAGTCCTTCTCCTCCAAGCTACTGAAAATTTCTCTGTCTCCCGTCATATGGAAAGATGCACCACTGTCCAAGTACCACATCAAACTCACTTCACTTGACACCATGCATGAAATAAGTGAGAATTCAAGCTCAAATTGTGAGGCAAGTGCCTCACCAGCTGTAGCTCCAACAACCACCTTTTTCTTCTTGATTTGTGGATAATGTTTGGAAATATTTCCATGTTCATGACAGTGAAAACACTTCAGTTTGGACACATTGTGCTCCTTGGCATTTTCACTGGCTTCAAATTTAGAATAGATTTTCTTCCCCTTCCCCTTATTCACCTTAGGAGCCAAACCAAAATCCTATTCATCATCATTCTTTAATGAAGAAATATCTCTCGTGTTCTTCCTAAAATCCTCCTACACCAGATTTGACAAAAATCGTTCCCAATCCGCAAATTTTTCCCGTCCGTTGATAGAGTTTTCATAACTGTGCCAACTCTTAAGAGGTCCCAAGAGAGCCAAGCTCACCAAATCATCATCAACAATAGTTATTCCTACACTCCCAAGTTCATCCCGACATTGGACGAACTTTATTAAGTATACCATAATAGTGTCGTTCTTTTCCATCTTAATCTTCTTGAGTTTGTCTTTGAGCACCAATTTCCTATGGTCGTTACTGCTTTGGAATAGATCTGTCAAAGCCTTCCACATGGCATATGGTGTGGATTTCCCATGGCGGCTTGAGAAAATTTGGTCTTGTACTCTATCCAAAAGGATCCTCCTTGCCCTTGCTACTTTCTTTTGTCATGCATCAATATTTGCAACATCTCTAGTATCTGGCTTAGAAACATCTTTGTCAATGAATTCCTTCAGGACATTGCCTTTGAGTACTGCCTCCATCCTCTCCTTCCAAGAAATGTATTTTAAGCTTCCCTCAAGTGCATACTCTAACCTCAAGCCATTCAAATCCATTTCAATCTTGAATCAGCTGTTGTGCCAAAAAACCCTTTCTGTAAATTCGAATTCTTTCCAACAACAAACTCAGCTCCTGGTTCAAAATTGAAATTTCCTGTGCTCTGATACCATGTAGAAATTTAATACAAAATATGTATTTCATGGTTTCTCCTGATCTAACAATAATATGCTACTATTAAATACATAATCGCTTCTAAAAACTCTTCATGAAATTTAAAACAAAATCGCCAATCAAAATATTATGAAGAAAGATCAATCACACATAACACAGATAAATTTACCTGGAAAGATTAAATCTAAAAACCCCACTATATTATATTATGTATTATATCATGGATCATGAAATAATTACATACAAAGCTCCAACCCAAGATCTCTCAGTACAATAGCTAACTATCTCACACTATCATACAAAAATTGGAAAGTTCCTTAGCCAATTTACTGTCTCCAAACAACCTGCCTCCACTACGTAATACCTTATGGTAAATAACCCTGAATTATTGATTTTTTCCTACCATGAATGTGAAATCATCATAGGCACATCCAATGTGTGTGTGGTTGCATCTGTTCAACCGATAAAGTCACAACTGATAGTCAACAGTCCCTTTCACCTACATCTCAACTGGGTCTGCATTAGATCTAACATGCATGCAGCTAATAGTAGTAAAAACATCAGTTGCATGTGAGATCACCACATGTGAATTAATTAATAATTAATTTATTTGTTCTCTCACTAGTGTATCTTCAGTTACATCTAGCACAAGTGACTTTAACTCACTTAACTAAGTGAAACTAATTTACAACTTGGATTAAATAATGCACCACTGCACTTCCAACTTTGTTACAACTAATTTGACTTGTATGTCCCACTAACTAACCATTCAACTCAAAATTCCTATAGCTAACTAATTCACCACTTCAGTTAACTATTTCCAAGCGCTCATTGAGAATAGATTATTGTTTATTTTCCAACTAATATTAAGGGATAATAATATTCAACATGCATCTATAAATAGACCTCATCTATAAATATAAATTTCTCATGCATCTATAAATATAAATCCACCTAAAAATATCCTATGTGGGCCCCACCTAGTGTAGGTTCTTAATTTTCACTAGGATCAAGGATGTTGTTTCCAGATGCCAATTTCACAGTTTCTTGTTGCAACCTTCAATAGTGGTTTACTCTCCATTTGAGGCTTAGGAATCCCAGGTTTTGGATTTCACTAAATCCTGGAGAGTATGCCTCGGTTCAGGGCCTAGTGACCCCTAATTAGGACTCTGGGGTGTAGTAGAGCATGAGAGACTAGCAGATATGAAAATTCCTCACGATGCAGCTGGAGAAAATCTGGTGATATCGATGCTTGTGTTGGCCTAGTGATCAGGGTAGATCATGGTAAAGCCAATATCGACATGTTTATTAATGAGGGTGAGGTGGTTTATCCTTGGGATGCCCTGCTTGATTCTTTCGGTTTGAGTCTCACATTAATGTTTGGAATATGGCACGGGGGTGATTTTCTTAAGTAGATTTGTCTCCACCAATCTATGGTTGAGTGGAATGTGGAATCCCTATCTTCGGTTGGTTTTACATTCAGTAATGAAGATATCATTCCTTTGGTATTAGGTATGAAAATATACTAGTTTATGTATGGATTTCATTGCTATTGTATTCATGGTATTTACATTGTTGATATGTTGGTTATAAGTGTGCATTCGATCTGTGATGATGTATGGCTCTGTTCATGTTTTTACGTATAAATGATTATCCCATGTATCTATGGTAAAATTGATTGTGTAATATCTTATGATATAGGGGAGCAACGCTTCTTAGCCATTCTAAGATATGTAATACACCCTTTTTTTAAATATGTTGTTTATAACTGTATATGCTATGTTTGTGACATGTTTGATGAAATTCCTGTCATGGTTGGGTGGGGTTGGATGAGTTCCAATTGATGTGATTTCTTCCATATGTTTTTTTTAATGTTATTTACCCTCTCCCAAAGTTACAATAAGTTTTGGGTAGTGACCTTGGCTCAGAGGTTGAAAGTGTGGAACAAATCCTAGAGCTATAGGCGGAAAATTGACTGTTTGGGCATTATCCGCTACCTTAATAAGGCTAGATTGTGGCTCTAGACCCTAGAGCCTCTCCCATTCCCTTAAAATCTTGTGATTAAGTGTCAAAGGGGCTAAAAATCAGTCCCCCCTCGGGGAACAGGGCCCTAGAAGGTTAGGTTTCATCTCGGGGATGTCAATGATGCAGTGTAAGGTGGTTTTTTGGTGTTTTGGTTGGTTCCACTTCCTTATGGTCATCTAGGAGGTTGAATCTCATATTATTAGTGTAATATCCCTATTTTACGGATTTTATTTAGACAGCCGAAAATCCTAAAGGTTAAGTGGACATAAAGGAAAAGTATACGTGTGGACATAATTTTTTTTTTAATTAATAAATGTGAATTTTTAATTATTGTGCAAAGACTAGAGTAAATTTGATACCAAGATTTCAAGTTAATGAGGATGGAATTAAATCCAAAGTCTTTTCCAAAATAACCAAAAAGCCTTTGAGAAAACAAAATAAATTAAAAATATTAGTTTGGAGATAAAAATCTAAAAGATGCCTCAGTAAAGTGGAAATTTAATGAGAAGAGGTGAAATAAAACTAAAAATAGGAAAAAAATAGTTTTTAAGAGATTTTGTGGAAAAAATAAAAGTAAAGCCTCGGATAAAGGAAAACAAGATCATGATTTAACTTGATGTAGTTATGGAAACATGTTCAAGGGAAAGAAGGCTTAAATGAGTCATTCCTGGGTAGAAAAGAGGTGGTCTATACCTCGGAGGAATTGGTCTCTTCTCGAGGTGAGCTGTGCGTGAAAGCTCAAGTTTGGGTGGAAAATAGTCTTTACCATAATTAGTATGCACGGTTATTAAATTCTATCTTGTTATTTTTTTGTTATCGTAATGATGATTGAATAAGAGTAATGGTGTTTTAATTAGGAAGATACGTGGAAAATGATATCTTAAGAGTTATCAACTTGTATAATAAATTATTTTATTATTAATAGTGAAGTGTTTGATGTATTTAGCAAAACATAACTATAGCAAGTATAGTTTAGTTCTATATAGTTACATAGACTAGTTAAATTAGTTAACCAATAGGCATAATGTCTAAGCTCAATTATGAGGGTTTAAATCTACTGCTATGTTTTTAAGAATTAATATATCACAAGAAGAAAATACGTTATTAGGAGTGGAGAATATTCTAAAAATGTTAATAGAAAGATTCTACATAATTAATTATTCTGTAAACAATAAAGAAACAAATATATATATATATATATATATATATACACACACACACACAAAGTGGTATTTATTTGTAAATCTAGAAGAAAAAATATTTTGTACAAATTAAGTATAAAACCTTATATAGTGTACATAAAATACAAAAATCAATTTACATTCATTTAATTCTTATGCTCAAATAAGAAATATAATATCAGTTACATATTGAGGTACTATTTGGATAGTACAATGGTAAACATAACACTAATTAGGAATTATGCCTAATGTATACATGTAGTTTAAATACCATGAACAACTGGATAAAAACATGTATAAACTTATTATAAGGATGAGCTTTCATCAATTCAACAAGAACAAAAATATGTATTAATATTTATAGAAAATGTCATCACATATTGTCACAGTTATAGTTACTGAAAGTTAAATGTTCATGGTATTAATTACATATTGTATACAAGAATAAATATCCTTGAATTCAGCGGATTGACTTTTGTGAATGATAGCGACCAACCTATAAATAGACGAAACCAAATTAATTGTCCACGCATTTGAGAAAGAAGTCACAAGTACTTGTGTTGTAAAATTCGAGATATGCAATATATATATAACAAATTCACATAAAGAGTTGTTAGATTCATATCAAATAGAAAAATAAAAATAAAAATACAGAGTATAGAAAATTATTGATATCATCCAACCATATGAAATTACCTTGTTATTCAAGTTTGTGGTGGTGGAATCACCTCTATGTATAAACAAGAGAATCAAACATCTCTGTCAGTGGGGAAGACTAATATAGATATTATAATTTTGTAATAGTATTGGAATTATAGAAAGTAAATTACGTACTTTTAGGTGGAGACCCTGTACTTAGTCATTCATGTAAAATCATGAATGGGACAAAATCAGGAAAAGAATATTTCATGGGTAACAAAAAGATTATGATTAGTCTGATAAATTAAGAAAATAACAATTACTTCATAATCGAAGTATTTACATATCCTGTAATTATTAGTATTTTGAATATTGTAATTTTTATAATACAGACAATATATATATATATATATATATATATATATCAACTAGAAATGTAAGTGATGATTTAATAGTGGTTACTCCATAATTTAAAATGCAAATATAAGTCGATGTCGATAAACTAACTAAGACAGAGTAATTCTATAAAATGAAAATCCTTGATACGCTCAAATTATACAAATATTACAAACATCAAGGAATTTGAAAATGAATTCCATAAACGATGGTGGATTTAATCCATATGAAAACTAATTAAGCAGAATTGTTGAGGATAAATGATGATGGATTTAATTATGGAACATCGATTATCATGTTAAGAGATTAACATGTTATGAGTGCTAAACAAGAAAATAACACTACGTAAATGAAAAAAAAATCAAAGTACCATGAATGTATCTTACAGATGAGTAGCTATGTAACAATGAACAATCGTAGATTATAGAGTTCAAGTTATTCAATACAATGTCACACAATGACCGTAAACAAATTAATTTTTGGAACGATAAGTCTGGGTTCAAACCATTAACCCTATGCATACCAGAACCATTTAGGATGTTCATATTGAAAAACCTTGAATTTTATGGTAAATTAAAGACAAAGGAACAAAAATGAAATATAAAAAACCATTACAAATTCTATATGAAATCAAAATAAAACTTTGATTTTATATTACAGACAGAGAGGTAGAAAGGTAATACAACTCTCTAGAAAAGTAAAGAAATTCTTAACTCTGTAGAAAGGTATTAAAATTGGGGAGAAAAATTCCAACGAATGGCACAATATAATCATTATAAACTCATGAAGACAAATTTCCATTGAACCAAGAAACCTCAAGATTATCATAACAGGAACTATTTAAAATAAAAGAACGAAAGTGGTAATTATGACGTAAAAGAGGGAGAAATAGTCACAACTAGAGGGATATACAAATTACTTGATTATGGGAAACTGGTACACCTCATGACTTTTCCGTGAGAAATTTTGGCTAAAACCCTCTCATATCATTCCATGTAAAGGTATAAAGGAACCCCATTGTTCTCTAAAATGAAAAAAAAAACACTGAATAAGTTAGGGAATTAATTGATGAAATAGCTCACACATTAACAAGAGAGGAACAAACTTTGTAAACGACTTTGATAATTAATGAAAATTAATTAAAATCATATAAAGGGGAATAACGTTACATGTATTTGTAGGTGTCACCATAATGAACTAAAATGACAGAGGGAATCCATAATATTTATCAAAATTACACGAAAGAACGAGAGCCGGAAGCTCTTAGAGGGAACTTGACCAATGAGAAAATGAAATGAAGAAAAATGAGTACATTAAACCCTAGTAATGGAGGGAAGAAGTACGAGTTAATCTCGATCTTCGATTAATGAGAGATCTGAGCTCCACCTTTGCATGGTACTAACACATCCATATGACCAAACTAAATGTTATACATTCAATTAATTCAGGATAGCATCGAATTAGCAGAACATTAAAGACTTGCAGGTAAATTTGTCATAACTACATTATTGTAGATACAAC
The DNA here is from genome assembly GCA_034641835.2 of Pinus albicaulis. Taxonomy (NCBI): domain Eukaryota; kingdom Viridiplantae; phylum Streptophyta; class Pinopsida; order Pinales; family Pinaceae; genus Pinus; species Pinus albicaulis. Next base: position 448,171,508 of record CM076579.1, on the reverse strand, counting down.
CAACTCCTAAGAGGTATGGTCGAATATACATATGGGAACGTATTACATTAAAAGCAAGTGATATGTCATTTAAACGATGTATCATAACTCACATCCGCTAACCTAAGGTGTGTAAGATCATTTAGAGAAGGTTAATGGTAACGTGCAGTGTATATAATTAGAATTTCATAACCATGATAATGCCATGGTGGGCAGACATAAATTCGTTGACCATGCAATAGAAACAAAATCCTTAAAGGGTACGTTATATATATATAAATATAGGAAATTCATGCAGGTATAAGTATATACATTCTAATTTGATCTAAGACTTAACCAAGATATTATAAGTCGTATATAAGATAACAAACTATCTTATTATATTCTAATTGTTCCCTAAGGTAAGACATATAAAATTAATATGTAGGGGATTATATCCTAATATGTAAATTTAACTTTAATATTTATTAATGTTATAATGTCAATCAAAACTAGATCAAATGAAGAGTGAGGGAAAGGGTATAGAATTAATAAGATAATAGTAATAGAAACTATTATAAAGGACTTCATGTACATTGACATAATTGTAGGAATACCTTGAAGGTCATGCTAAGTAGCAATACATTATATGAGGAAATATGGAAATATGATGTTGTGATGTGAATGTCATTATAAGCATAATTATGAAAACAATTATGTCGTAATAAAAGACACTGAGGAAATAAAGGAAAAGATTTTAAAAAATGTTGTAAGAGGTGGTAAAGTGTTGGAATCAAATAATTTCAATGACAACAAAAGTAGTATAAGATTATAAGTAGAAAAAAAAAAAGCATTGGGTAAGTAGAGTTGTTACAATTCGTATCAGACCCCATGTTGAAAACACTAGGCCTATGTGCCTCCACACAGAAAATAATAATAATAATAATAATAATAATGTTGTTGTAAATTAATTTATTTTTTAGAGTATGATGCACTAATTTATTTCTTTGTAGAGTGATTTATGTGCAAAACAGTAAAAATTCTAGTATGAGTGATGGAGTAGGGTTGCACGTGGATTTGGGGTGTAAGGAAAATCCACCAGATAAAAATGCTCAATTTCTCGATATGATAAGAGATATGAGACAAGAAATGGTTCAACTGAGAACAAGAAATGAATGATTGTTGCAAGCCTGTGAAGAGCAACAGAGGTTGATCAAAAAGTTAACCTCAAGGTCTAGTCATAAAACTGGAGATCATTAGAAAAAGAGAAAAGAAGTTGAAACCAACTCAGAAGGATCTGAGTGTGGGGAAGCATATAGAAAGCATTCCCAAAATATAAAGGAATTGCATGTTAAATTCTGGAAAATCAAACCTCCCACTTTTGATGGTGAAAATGAGGAGGATGCAGAAGATTGGCTTCTGAACATTGTTAAATTTTTCCAAGTATATGAAAATCAAAGTAACCTGAAAGCCAGATTGGAAATTTACCATCTACAAGGTAAAGCTACCCTTTGGTGGGAACAAACAAAAATGGTACATGTGCTGGATGAAAAGCTACTACCTGGGAAGATGTTCAAACCAAATTTAAGTCTAGGTATATGAATGAGAGATATTATGATGATAAAGCCAAAGAATTCCTTGAGCTGAGATTGTGACAGCTCATAATTGATGATTTTGTTACCAAATTCACTAGCTTGCTTCGCTACGTTCCTTATATCAGAAAGGAAAAGGTGAAGTATATCGATTTTTAAACTGGCTACCTACTATTTATAAAGAGAGAATTGAGTTTGATAATCCAAAGAAAATGGATGATGATGTTTGCAAAGAAATACTATGTTATCAGCAGTTCAAAGGTAGAAATGATCAGCTAAAAAGTTAGAAAAACAAAGAGAAGGGGAAGAGTGACTCTAATGTAAAAAGAGTAAAACCATCTTCTCTGAATTTTTTTTGGGAAAAACCATCAAAGCAATAAATTTAATAAAACTAGAGAAAACCAAAATGCATGGTCAAGGACTGGGTCTAAAGAGATGGATGCAAACACCAAAAAGGAAAGTGTTGTAAAAATGAAAGAACAATTAAAGGGTTGGGGATATGGGGAACCTAACCTGTTATGTGACTATCCTCACAGAACAATGCAAAACATTCAAGTGCTACGAGAGGCAACTACGGTGAATGACATTGCTCGAAATATTCCTAGGATCAATGTTGCACTTGAATATCTTCAAGATGAACACCAATCAACCATGATAGAAATCGAAAGTATGATTGTTGAACAACCTATTTATGTTTTGATATACCCAAGAGAAAATTTAAGTTATGCCAGTCGAAAGATGGTGGAAAACTGAAAATTAAAATCAGAAAACTTTCAACAAGCATGGTTAGTGTAGTTAGCTACAGGAAAGAAATGAAAAGTATCCCATAAACGTCCAAAAATTGTTTTAAATTTAAATGGGTATGAATCTCAAATTCAGCTAAATATTCTGCCTCTAGGAACATATGACTTGTTAGTAGGAATGGACTAGTTAGATAAGCAAAAAGCAATAGTAAATTGCTTAGATAAAATAGTTCATTGTATATATGGTGAGGGAAGAGCTGTGATAGTGAAAAGAAAAGTGAGACCAATATCAATTAGAATTTTTTTTGCATTAAAACTGAAAAGGACAGTATGAAATGGTTGTCAAGTGTATGCTCTACTAGTGGAAGAATTCAGACAACAAACTGAAAAATATGTTGTAGAAAATTTAACAGTAACCAGAGAGTTCAAAGGTGTATTTCCAAAGGAAATTCTCCATTTACCCCCTAAAAGAGAAATTGATTTCTCAATTGAACTAGTACCAGGATCTACACTTGTCTCTACGGCACCCTATAGAATGAGTACTCCTAAACTATTAGAGCTGAAAATAAAATTGCGATAATTGTTAGTCAGAGGGTACATTACACCAAGTGTGTCTCCTTGGGGAGCATCAATATTTTTTGTTAAAAATAAGGATGGCACATTTATAATGTGAATAGATTACAAAAAGTTTAATAAATTGAATATAAAGAATATATATCCTCTGCCAAGGATATATGCCTTATTTGATCAAGTGAGAGGAGCCACTATCTTCTCAAAGATTGATTTAAGGATTGGATATCACCAGCTCATAATTAAGGATGAGGAAATCAGTAAAACAACATTCAGGACTAGATATGGACACTATGAATTTGTAGTCCTAATATTTTGACTTACTAATGCACCTGCTACATTCATTTGTTTAATGAATACTGTACTACACAAGTATCTAGATAAGTAAAAAAAAATTAATAATAATAATTATGATGCTGTAAATTAATTTATTTTTTATAATATGATGCACTAATTTATTTCTTGTATAGTGATTTATGTTCAGAAAAGTACAACTATTATTATGAGTGACAGAGGAGGGTTTTACATGGATATGGGGGGTGAGGGAAATCTACCAGATCAAAATTCTCAATTGATGGATGTGATAAGAGATATGAAACGAGAAATGGTTCAACTGAGAAAAAGCAATGCACGATTGTTGCAAGCCTGTGAAGAGAAAGAGAGGTTGATCAAAGAGTTAACCTCAAGGTCTAGTCATGAGAGTTAAGATCATGAGAAAAGTAAAAAAGAAGATAAAACCAACTCAGAAGGATCTAAGGGTGGGGAACCATCTGGAGAGCATTCCAAAAATAAGAAGGAATTGCAAGGAGAATTTTGGAAAATCAAACCTATCGCTTTTGATGGTAAAAATAAGGAGGATGGAGAAGCTTGGCTTCTGAACATGGTTCAATACTTCCATGTATATGAAAATGGAGGTAACATGAAATCCATATTGGAAATTTACCAACTGCAAGGTAAAGCTACCCTTTGGTGGGAAGAAACAAAAAATTGTACATGTGCTGGATGAAAAAACTGTTACCTGGGAAGAAGTTCAAACAAAATTTATGTATAGGTGATCTGAATGAGAGATATTATGATGATAAATCCAAAGAATTCCCTGATCTGAGATTGGGACATCTCACAATTGATGATTTTTTCACCAAATTCACTAACTTTCTTCTCTATGTGCCTTATATCAGAGAGGAAAATGCGAAGGTTCATCAATTTTTAAACTTCCTACGTACTATTTATAAAGAGAGAATCAAGTTTGACAATCCAAAGACAATGGATGATTCTGTTCACAAAGCAAGACTCTGTTATCAGCAGTTCAAAGGTAGAAATGATCAGCTGAAAAGTTGGAAAAGCATGGAGAAGGGGAAGAGTGACTCTAAAGTAAAAAGAGTAAAACCAACCTATTTGAATTTTTTTGGGAAAAACCATCAATGGAATAAATTTAATAAAATTGGAGAAAACCAACAAGCATGGTCAGAGACTCGGTCTAAGCAGATGGATGCAAAAAAAAAAAGGAAAGTGTTGCAAAAATGAAAGAACCAGTAAAGGGTTGGGGATGTGGAGAACCTAACCTATTATGTGACTATCCTCGTAGAGTAGTGTAGAACATTCAAGTGCTACGAGAGGTAACTACAGTGAATGACATTGCTTGAAATATTCCTAGGATCAGTGCTACACTTGAAGATCACTAGGATGAACACCAATCAACCATAATACAAATCGAAGGTATGACTGTTGAACAACCTGATTCTGTTTTGATAGAACCAGGATAAAATTTAAGTTATGTCAATCCACATATGGTGGGAAAGTGAAAATTAAAATCAGCAAATTTTCAACAAGCATGATTAGTGCAGTTAGCTATAGCAACGAAAAGAAAAGTATTCCATAAACTTCCAAAAAAATTTGTAAATTTAAATGGGTATGAAACTAAAATTCATATAAATATTTTCGCTCTAGGATCATATGACTTGTTAGTAGGAATGGATTGGTTGGAGAATCAGAAATCAATAGTAATTTTCTTAGATGAAACAATTCATTGTATATGTGGTGAGGGAAGAGCTGTGATAGTGAAAGGAAAACCGTGATTAATATCAATCAGATAAATTTTAGCATTACAACTAAAAGGACCATAAGAAAGAGTTGTCAAGTGTATGCTCTGTAAGTGGAATAACTGAGACAACAAACTGAAGGAGAGGCTATAGAAAATTTATGAGTAATCAAAGAGTTCAAAGATGTATTTACAAAGGAAATCCCCTATTTACCCCCTAAAAGAGAAATTGATTTCTCAATTGAACTAGTACCAGGATCTACACATGTCTCTACAGCGCCCTATGGAATGAGTACTCCTAAACTATTAGGGATGAAACTAAAATTGTAAGAATTGTTAGAAAGAGGGTACATCAGACCAAGTGTGTCTCCTTGGGGAGCATCGTTATTGTTTGTTAAAAATAAGGATGGAACATTCAGAATGTGCATAGATTACATACAGCTGAATAAATTAACTATAAAGAATAGATATCCTCTGCCAAGGATAGATATCTTATTTGATTAAGTGAGAGGAGCCACTATCTTCTCAAATATTGGTTGAAGGACAGGATACGAGTAACTCATAATTAAGGATGAGTACATCAGTAAAACATAATTCAGGACTAGATATGGACACTATCAATTTACAGCCCTACCCTTTGGACTTACTAATTCACCTATTACATTCATGTGTTTAATGAATAATTTACTACACAAGTATCTAGATAAGTTTGTACTAGTGTTCATTGATGACATTTTGGTGTACTACAAAAATGAAGAAGAACACATAAAACATATCAGAATAGTACTATGAGCACTTATAGCACATAATTTATATGAAAAACTCAGCAAATGTGAATTTTACAAAGATAAAATTCAGTATTTGGGTGATGTGATTTCAAGGATGGCTTAGCAGTAGACCTAGAGAAAATACAAGAAATAATGGATTGGCCTACACCTACTGATGTCCCAACCATACAATGATTTATGGGCATTGCTGGATACTACCATGGGTTTGTGGAAGGATTTTCAGCCCTAGCCTATCTTATTACTTCTTACAAAAAAATTGAGTGAAGTTTGAATGGACAACATAGTGTCAAAGTAGTTTTGAACAATTAAAACTGAAATTAACAATTCCCCCCTTATTGAAGATTGTTGATCTAAACAAAGAATTTGTAGTATGTAAAGATGCATGTAAAGAAGGGTTAGGAGGAGTTTTGCTGCAAGATAATTCAGACATAGCATATGAGTAAAGAAATTTGAAGAAACACGAAAAGAAATATATTGTATATGAATTAGAACTAGTTGTCGTAATACATGCATTGAAGATGTGGTGACATTATCTGTTGGGAAAGAAGTTCATACTAATGACATATCACATAAGTCTGAAATACTTCTTTACTCAAATTGATTTAAATTCTAGACAACCTAGATGGTTATCTCTCCTTAGTGAGTGTGATATGGAAATCAAACACATTAAAGGAAAATAAAATAAGATTGTTGATGCTTTGAGTATGAATGCTCATCAAATTTTGTCCAATGTTGGAAGTAGTGTGAAATTTTAAATAAAAGAGCTGATACAGAAAGTGTTGATGCCATACCAACAATATGTGAGATTGCAAGAGAAATTACATAAAACTAAAGTTGTGGGATATACTAAAAACAAAAAATGACTGATTTTTTATAAAAATATATTGTATATTCCAAATGTGACATCTATAAAACCAAAAATTTTAAATGAGTATCATAAAATACCTTATACATGTCATCCTGGTTATCTAAAATTGATTTCAGCATTGAGGAGGAAGATTTTTTGGCAGGGTATGAAAAAATATGTTACTGATTATTTAGCTAGGTGTTTAGAATGTTAGCAAGTAAAAGTGGAACATAAACATCTGACAGAATTACTGAACCCTCTACTTATTCCAAAATGGAAGTGGGAAGTGGTTTCCATAAATTTATTTACTGGATTTCCTAGAAGTATCAACATGACTCTATAATGGTGGTTGCACACACATTAACTAAGGAAACACACTTTTTTCTAGTGCAATCTACTTTTGGCACAGCTCAAATAGACAATTTATTCATGAAAGAGATTGTGAAATTATATGGCATCCCAAAAATTATTATATCTAACAAAGATGAAAAATTTACTTCAAGCTTTTGGAAAACTCTTTATGGAGAAATGGGTACCAAATTGAAATTTAGTACCGCATACAATCCTCAAACAGATGGCCAAACTGAAAGAACTAACCAAATTTTAGAAGACATACTACACATGTATCTGATGGACAGACCTACAAGATGGGAATATTTTCTGCATTTGGCAAAATTTGCATATAATAATACTTATCAAGCTTCAATTAAGATGATTCATTTTGAAGCATTGTATGGAAGAAATAGCCACATTTCACTTAGTTGGATTCAACCAAAAGATAAGTTAGTTCCTAGACCTAATGTGTTGCAGGAGATGGAAATAACTACGAAGAAAATTCAACAAAATATTAAAATAGCTAAAGATCAACAAAATATCTATGCAGACAAAAAAAAAATGCATAGATAATTTAAAGTGGGAGATCATCTTTATTTGAGAACTAAGCCAAAAAAGAGTACATTATATATTTGTAGATGTGCTAAGTTAGCACCATGCTACTGTGGACCATTTGAGGTTATAGAAAGAGTGGGGCCAGTAGCTTATAAATTGGCTCTACCTAGTCATATTAAGGTTCAAAATGTTTTTTAGGTTTCCTTGTTGAAATATTATGTACATGATTGTACTCATGTAATTTATTAAACTGTGATACATGTGGAAACTGAAGGGGGATTTCTTTGAGAGCCCCTTCATATACCAGCACGGGAAGAAATCGAGCTCCGGAATAGGACCGTAGCTAGGGTGAAAGTGTCATGAAGGAACTTTACACCTAAAGAAGCTACTTGGGAGTGAGAAGAGGGAGTCAAAGAGAAATATCCATCACTATTTGAGAATTGAACTGATATTTTGCAACACCAAGGATGGTGCTTTATTTTAGAGGGGAAATATATAATAAACCTAATTTAATTCTTTTATTTAGACAGTTAAAAATCCTAAAGGTTAATTCGACCTAAAGGAAAACTATATGTGTGGACATATTATTATTTTTTTATTAATAAATGTGAAATTTTAATTATTGTGCAAAGACTAGAGTAAATTGGAGACCAATATTTGAAGTCCATGATGATGGAATTAAATCCAAATACTTTCTGAAAATATCCAAAAATCCTTGGAGAAAATAAAATAAATTAAAAATATTAGATTGGAGATAAAAATCTAAAATAAACCTTAGTAAATTAGAAATTTACTAAGAAGAGGTGAAATAAAACTAGAAAGAGGAAAAAACTAGTTTTAAAGAGTTGTTGTGGAAAAAACAAAAGTAAAGCCTAGGCTAAAGGAAAAACAGTTCCTGATTTAACTGGACATTGTTATGCAAACATGTTGAAGGGAGAGCAGGCTTAAATAAGTCATTCCTGGGTAGATAAGATGTTTTCTACACCTTGGAGGAATTTGTATCTTCTCGAGGGGAGCTGTGGATGAAAGCTCAAGGTTGGGTGGAAAATAGTCTTTACCAAAATTGGTATGCACAACTATTAAATTCTACCTTGTTCTTTTTTCATTATGATAATGGTGATTGAATAAGAGTAATGTTGTTTTTATTAGGAAGATAAGTGGAAAATTATATCTTCTGAGTTATCAACTTGTATAATAAATTATTTTATTATTAATAGTGAAGTGTCTGATGTATTTAATGGAACATGACTATAGCAGGTATAGTCTAGTTCCACATAGTTACATAGACTAGTTAAATCAGTTAACCAACAGACATAATTTCTAAACCCAATTATGAGGGTAGAATATACTATTAGGTTTGTAAGAATTAACATATTGCAAGCAGAAAATACATCATTAAGAGTGGAGAATATTTTAAATATGTTAAAGGAAAGATCGCACATAATTACTTATCCTGTAAACAATATATATATATATATATATATACAGTGGGATTTATTTGTAAATATGGAAGAAAAAAAATTTGTACAACTTAAGTATAAAAACTTATATTGTACATAAAATACAAAAATAAATATATATCCATTTAATTCTTATGCTCAAATAAGAAATACAATATCAGTTACATATTGAGATACTATGTGGATAGTACAATGGTAAACATAAAATCAATTAGGAATTATGCCTAATGTATACATGTAGTTTAAATACTTTAAACAACTCGAAAAAACATGTATAAACATATTATGAGGAATAACTTTAATCAATTAAACAAGAACGAAAATATGTATTAATATTTATAGAAAATGTCATCACATATTGTCACAGTTATAATGACTAAAATTAAAATGTTCTTGGTTTTAATTACATATTGTATACATGAATAAATATCCTTGAATTCAACGGATTGAATTGTGTGAATGATAGTGACCAACCTATAAATCGACGGAACCAAGTTGATTATCAATGCATTGGAGAAAGAAGGCACAAGTAGTTGTGTTATAAAATTTGAGATATGAAATACATGTATAAAAAATTCACATAAAGAGTTCTTAGATTCATATCTAATAGCGAAATAAAAATAAAAATACAAAGTGTAAAAAAATGTTGATATCATTCAATGATATGAAATTACCTTGTTATTCAAGTTTGTGGTGGTGGAATCACCTCTGTGGATAAAAAATAAAATAAAACATCTATGTCAGTGGGGAAAACTGATATATATATTATAATTCTGTAATAGTATTGAAATTATGGAAAGTAAATTACCTAAGTTTTAGGTGGAGACCATGTATTGGGTAATTCATGTAAAATCATGAATGGGATAGAAGCAACAAAAGAAGATATCCCGTGTAAAAAAAACATTATGTTTAGTGTGAGAAATTAACAAAATAATCATTACTTCATAATCGAAGTATTCACATATCCTGTAATTATTAATATTCTGAATATTGTAAAGTTTTATAATACAGACAATATATATATATATATATATATATATATATATATATATATATATATATATATATATATATATATATATATTAACGAGAAATGTTAGTGATGATTTAATAGAGGTTAATCCATAAGTTAAAATACAAATATAAGTCGATATCGGTAAACTAACTAAAGGATGTAATGCTATGAAATCAAATTCATTGATACACAGAGATTATGCAAATATTACAAACATTAAGGAATTTGAAAAGGAATTCCATAAACGAGGTGGATTTAATCCATATGAAAAATAATTAACCAGAATCCTTGAGGATAAACTATGATGGATTTAATTGTGGAACATAGATTATCATGTTAAGAGATTAATATGTTATGAATGTTGAACAAGAAAATAACAGTATGCAAATGAAAAAAAAAATTGGAGTACCATGAAGGTAGCTCAGAGATGAGTAGCTATGTAACGGTTAACAATCGTACATTATAGAGTTCAAATTATTCAATAAATTGTCACACATTTAACGTAAACATAGTAATTTCTGGAATGATAAGTCTAGGTTTAAACCATTAAAACTATGCGTACCTGAACCATTTAGGAAATTCATATTCCAAAACCTTGAATTGCATGGTAGATTTAAGACAAAGGAACAAAAATGAAATACAGAAAACCATTAGGAATTCTGTATGAAATCAAAATAAAACTTTGATTTTATATTACAGATAGAGAGGTATAAAGGTAATACAACTCTTTGGAAAAGTAAAGGAATTCTTAACTCTATAGAAAGGTATTAAAATTGGGGCAAAAAATTCCAACTAATGGCACAATATAATATTTACATACTCATGAACACAAATTTCCACTAAACTATTAAAGCTCAAGATTATCATAACATGAACGATTTAAAATACAAGAATGAAAGTGCTAATTATAATGTAAAAGAGGGAGATGTATTCACGGCTAGAGGGATATACAAATTACCTGGTTATGGGGAACCAGTATTACCTCATGACTTTGTCATGTTAAGTTCTTTCTAAAACGCTCTCATATCATTCCATGTAAAGGTAGAAAGGAACACCATTGTTCCTTAAAATGAAAAGAAAAATGTAGAATAAGTTTGAGAATGAATTTCCAGAATAACTCAGACATTAACAAGAGACGAATGAACATTGTAAATGACTTTGATAAGAAATAAAAATGAATTAACATCATATAAAGTGGAATAACATTACATGTATCTGTAGGTGTCACCATAATGAACAAAAATGGAATATGTAAGCCATAATATTTATCAAACTTACAGTAAAGAACCAGAGCCGAAATCTCTGAGAGGGAAATTGATAAATGAGAAAATGAAACAAAGAAAAACGAGTACACTAAACCCTAGTAATGGAGGAAATAAGTACGAGTTAATCTCGATCATCGATTAACGAGAGATATGATCTCCACATGTACACGATATTAAAACATCCATGTGATCAAACTAAGATGTTGTACATTCAATTAATTCAAGATAGCATCAAATTAAGATAACATTAAAGACTTGTAGGTAAATATTTCATAATGACATTATCGTAGATACGATCAAATCCTAAGAGGTATGGTCGAATATCCATATGGGAATGTATGGCATTAAAAGCATGTGATATGTCATTTAAAAGATGTATCATAAATAAAATTAGCTAACCTAAGGTCTATATGATAATTTAGAAAACGTTAATGGTAACGTGCAGTTTATATAATTAGAATTCCATAATAGTTATAATTCCATGGTGGGTGGACATAAATTCATTGACCATGAAATAGCAACAAAACCCTTAAAGGGTACGTTATATATACAAATATATGAAATTCATGCAGGTATAGCTATACATATTCTAATTTGATCTTAGACTGAACCGAGATATTATAATTCTTATATAAGATGAAAAACTATGTAATTATATTCAAATTGATACCTAAGGTAAGACATATGAAATTAGGATGTAGGGGATTATATCCTAATATGTAAATTTAACTTTAATATTATTAAAGTTATAATTTTAATCAAAATTAGATCAAATAAATAGTGAGGGAAAGGGTATAGAGTTAATAAGATAATATTAATAGAAACTATCATAAATGGTTTCATGTACATTGACAGAATTGTAGGAATACCATAAAGGTTAGGCAAAGTAGTAATACATTAAAGGAGGAAATATGGAAATATGATGCTTTGGCATGAATGTCATTATAAGAATAATTATGGAAATAATTATGTCGTAATAAAAGATACTGACAATAAAAAGAAAAATATTAAAAAAAATGTTGTAATAGGTTGCAAATTGTTGGAATTAAATAAATTCAATGATGAAAAAATCAGTATAATATTATAAATAGAAAAAGAAAAAAATGGGTAAGTAGAGTTGTTACAAGTAGACGCCCATGACATGTAGACCCCGGTTGGTCAGTTACTTTGGTAGATGTGGGAAGAGGGTTTTACAAAGTGGTATCAAATCATAGTTCAACCATTGGACTAGATGGACATTGTGTTGGTCATGTTTTTATGTTGGTTGCATATGTATTTAGTAAGATTGAGGTCTATATGTGATTTTTGAATCCATATTGTGTTGGACATGGCAGAAGTGGTGTCTCCATGGAAGGGTTGATGGTGTTATTGTCAACATATGTTATCATGTATGTATGGCTTGTTATGTGTTGTTCATGCTTATGTATTGACCGTGTAGGCTTTATTACATGTCGCTACATGTTGTATCACTAGTACATTTGGTGGAAATTCCGACACTTGGTTCTGACACTTTTGACCAAATGTCAGAAATTTCCGCAAATTTTTTCAACTTTTTAAAATCTTGCCCGAAACTGTCGCTATACTGACGTTTAGAGGAAAGTGTCATAATACCGACATTTAAAGGCAAGTGTCGGTCTTGCGACGTTTTCAAAATATCGCTCTTGCGACAGATTTCTGAAATATGTCATTATTGCGACGTTATAGAGACAATGTGTCGCTATTGCGATGTTTGGAGGAAACTGTCACTATTGAAACGTTTATAAGAATGTGTCGCTCTTGCGACGGATTTCTGAAGTGTGTCGTTATTGTGACGTTACAGAGACAATGTGTCGCTTTTGCGACGTTTGGAGGAAGCTATCGCTATTGCAACGTTTAGAAGAATGCGTCGTTGTTGCGACATTTGGTGGCAAAGTGTCCCTTTTGCGACGGTTGGTGGTGATGTGTCACTCTTCCGACGGTTGGTGGAAAATTTTCACTCATGCGACAGTTGGTTATGATTCGAACTTTTGATTCGAATATGCTTGGTACTAGACTATTCCGACAAAGCCTGAGGATATAATTTAGTAATTAGAACCCAAAGGTACGTAGCAGGACAAGGAACAAAGTAATTCATTAGGAGGTGTGACAACAGTCATCTATTTGGCTAAATCAATTGATTTCTACTAAAGCCTACAAGAGAGAAAACCATTCCTCCCAACTATCTAGCATTGCAAGAAAGCTAGTTCAGTACAAAGCAAGTCTGAAGAAGGCAACCATTGAGTTATGATTCGAGCTTTTGATCGTGAATTGTCACATAATTGAAATGTGGACTGGATATTAATTTATGTTGGCACTGGCATTTAAATTAATGCCGCGGAGATTATATGTAATGTTTGTTGATATACAGTGGTAAGTTTATGTGAGTGTAAATTAAAAGAGAAACCTTTGCTACGGGATCTATTTGGGCTTTAATAGAAGGGCAGTTATAGGTGTAAATGAGTTATGTTATGGTTTGAACCATATATGTAAGCTCCTCATCAAGTATTGAAATTCTAGGTTGGTTGGTGTTATAACCAGTAAAAAGAGAAAGGGCTTTCGAAGGGAGTATTGAAATTGTCAGCTTTATGTTAAACTAGAATTAGAATATTTGTTCAATTTATTATAAAATGGGTTATCAGAAGGGAGTAAAATAAAATATAAAATTGATTCATACACTTTTATTCATTCAATATTAAATATAATTCAATTTATTCATTCAATATTAAATATAAAATTGATATACACTTTTTTATTGGGAGTAAAAAGCCCACAATTTTATTAAAAATATAAAAAAATTGTAAAAATCCCACAATTTGTAAAAAGCCCACAATTTTGTAAAAATCCCATGATTTGTAAAAAGCCCACAATTTTGTAAAAAGCCCACATTTTGTAAAAAGCTCACAATTTGTAAAAATCCCACTTTTATTTTATTTTTTCTTATATATTGAGCTCCCATTGAGTTCAACAAGTCTTGGGTTTTCTACACCATTGAGAGAGATAATTGCTAAATATAATTATTATTTTCTTTATAGGATAATTTGCATCAATGGAAGAAAACATTAGAGGTGGAAAAAAAATTCAAAAGGGTGAAAGGGGTGATGGTAGAGTTTATTGCCCTTGCAAAAAATGTTGTATGAGAAATAATGTTAGAGTTTTAATAGCGACAACAATAATGCATTGTAGGAAATATGGGCACATTGATGGTGGATCGAATGACTATCGTCCCATGGAAATTAATTATCTATCTTCATTTTGATCATATCGTAAAATTTTATATTATTTTAATATTTTTTATATGCGTACTAATGTTTAATGATTAATGTTTGTAAATTTCATAAAGACACAGTTTCCCTCCAACTTTTCCAGATGATCAACCAGCTTCCACAGCTAAATAGTAGTAGATTAGATGATGTTGCACCAATACAAGAGAATATTGTAGCAAATATTAGTATTGGAAATGATGTTGTACAAGGTGAAGAACATGAAGTGAATGATGAAGGTAATTTTAATGATCCCATGGAGGTAGATCATCATGACAGTAATGAGACAGTTCACATTAATGTTGGGACAAATCAAATTCCCCAAGACTTGTATGGTGATTCAAATGATGATGGTGGAGATAGCAGTGATGGTATTTATGATGTACCTCTGATTAAAAGGTCAAGTGAATGACTTTTTGAACACTCAAATGCAACTCTTCTCTCTACTACATTGTTTCTAGTGAACTTAAAGGTTATGAATAATTTGTCGAGCAGATGTATGACACAACTCCTAAGGTATGCAATATGTATATATGATCACATATATGTAAATGTTGATCATTTTCCCTTTTTTTAGTTGTAATAAATGTGTAAAATAATAATTCAATACTTATATATATATATATATATATATATGATTAATAATCTTTACATTAACTAGTTTTTATTTATGATGTAGATTGTTGGGTGAATATTTGTTACCATCACCAAATACTTTACCTCGAACATATCGAGATCTACGTGCTATTATGAAAAAATTTGGAATGGAATATAACACTATAGATGCATGTCCTAAATATCATATTATATATTACAGAGAACATGCGTTGAAAAAAAAATGTCTGAAATGTGGTACCAGTAAATATCGAATAGATCAACTAACCAAAAAGGTGCCTCAAAAGGTTCTTCGTCATATCCCCATAATTCCACATTTTCAGTGAATGTTCAGGTGTAACAGCATAGCACAGTTTATGGATTACCATTCAAATAATAGAAGTGGAGATGGTGTTCTTTGAATGCCTACAGATGGTTCTGCATTTAGAGAAATTGAGAAAAAATATGTAGATTTTAAAAATGAACCTCATAATGTCAGGCTTTCATTGGCAACTAATGGTGTTGATCCATTCGGAGAGCTTAGATCTACTTACTCAGTGTGGAATATTTTCGTTATCAACAATAACATTCCTCCTTGGATGTAAATAAAGAGGGAGCACATAATGTTGACTATGATTATTCCAGGTATTTGATACATTCTTTTTTTGAATGTAACATTTTCATTTCTCTCGTTGTTTGCATAAATATATATTTTATTTATTTTCTTACTTATATATACATATATCATGATAGTAATTATTATGTAACGTAATTTTGAACAATTAGGTAAGTACCAGGTCAAAGATATGAATTTATATATTGAGCCTCTTATCGATGAGCTAATATAGTTATGGCATGGCATCACTATGTATGAAATCACTAAACCAATCAAGCAGAAGAGATTTCAATGTTGTGGAATGCTTGTATGGATGATTCATGATGCACCAGGACTAACACATGTTTGTGGTATGTAATATTTCATTGCACTTTAATATAATACATAATTATCTAAATTAGATATACCATATTGCATGTTTTAAAAATGATCTCATATTATAATTGTTATTGATCCAGCTATTGCAGGTCTTCAAACAAAGGGTAGATTTGCATATCCAGTTTATGGGCCTAAGATGAAGTATCGTCATTCGCCAGACTTAATAAAGATGGTGTTTGATGAGTTTAGGCACTTCCTCTCTAGGAACCATAAGTATCTTACTACTGAAAACATCTTTTCAATGATAAAGAAGAAACTTGATTAAAACCATGAAGAATGACACCTCAGTTGTGGATGTTGGAATATAACAGAATTAATAATCGTCAAGCAACTGGTACGTAATTTGTGTGTGTGTGTGTGTGTGTGTATATATATATATATATATATATATATATAATTTTTTTATGTAATGTTTTGAATTTTTGTTTTAACTAATGAATTTATTTTATTGTATTTTATAACTACTGATTTATTTTATTCTTTGATATCAAGGTCATCGTCACGGTGAAGGTACTAACATTGTACTTCCACCTGGAATGAAATGTTATCCTTCTCAATTCGTGAGGTTGCCCTACTATGAGGACCTAAAAATAGCTCATTTGTTTGATACAATGCATGTCGGGAAGAATGTGACAGAAACATTATGGCGAACCATAGATTGTGCACATGATAGAGATAAAATTGACAAAATTTGTGCTAACATTGAGAAATCGAATCATGCAATGAAAAGTGTGATCGACAGATCAAATAACAATGGAGGTCGAAATTATAATAATATTCCATGGTTATTGACAAAACAACAAAGCAATGATGTAAAAGAGGTCGTTCGAAGAATTAAATTTCCAACGGGTTTTGCTTCAAACATAAATAATATCTTAACGAAGAAAGGTGACTTTAGTGGGGTTAAAACACATGATTGGCATACCTTTGTTAAGGTAATTTTTTTTGGTATACATTTTTGTATGTTATTTCTTGAACACATATTTTAAATTTTCCTTTTTTATATTTAATTTGGAAACCAATAACAATTCATTTTTTATTGTTATAGTATGTTCTACCTGTATCTCTCCCAAATGACTTCGACAACAATGTCAAACAAGTTATATATGGTCTTAGTAAATACATGAGGTAAGTAGTTTTCATTTATACGCAAAATCTAATTGCTACAATTTCTTTTCGTACTTAATGAAATGATGTATTGATTTACTTGTAATGAAATATATATTATGTTTCATTGAAATAACCTTGCGTAATGATTTGCTGATGGTTGTCATTGAAAGAAATCCATCAAGATGAAATAAAGTATTGGAAGAGAGAAATTCCTTAGCTAATGTGTGAAATGAAAAAGTATCTACCTCCAACATTTTTCAATGCACAGGAACACTACTTGATACACCAAGTTGAAGAGATTGAAATGTGTGGACCAGTACACACAAGGTCAATCTGGATGGTCGAGAGGCACCTGAAATCTTTGAAGGCTTTGGTTAGACAAAAAGAACGACCTGAGGGTTCTATGGTGGAGGGATATGTGGTATATCAATCCATGGTGTATATTAGTCATTATATTCCTATATTAGCTGCGCCACCTATGAAGGTGGTGGATTGCATTTGGGATGTGAACTCCATCAAAAAATTTGAAATGGAGCACCTGTTAGGAAAAGGTAGAATGAAGAAAGTGAGAGGTAAAAGATTTATTATGTATAATACGTATAATGTATCTTTTTTTTACATCATGTATATGATCATTATATTAATTTAGGTCTTATTATTTCATAGTTTATTAATTAATATAATTTACCATGGTTGTAAGTAATATTTATTAATATTGGTGAATTATTGTTTTTTTATTCAGGTGCTCAAGATTATGAGGCACTAATTTTATACATTGCAAACAATCTTGAGTGGATGAGTGAATGGATTGAAACATGTAAAGCACGTAATGACGGTAGGTTATCATGGCAACTACCGTCTGAATTGATTAGAGAAGTGTATCGTAGTGGGGATGGAAACATTATGGATAGGGAAATCGATTTAGCATATGGTTTTAAAGATAGAAAGGTAAGAAATTAATTCACCTATTTTATTCATTACTTATTTTATACTATATTTATAATGTGACAACAATTTTGATTTTTCTGATAATTTTCATGCTGTGTAAATTATATGATTAATTATTAATTGACAATGCATCTTTTTCATGTTTGGCATATTGCAGTTGAAACACCACAAGGCTATGTGGTGCAATGGTTGTAAATTTCGCGTTAAACAGTTGGATGATAACAGGAAGACTTATGATAGTGGGATAACTACAGTATTCTAGGTCACTAATGTTTCCTCTAGGAGTGACATACAACCTCGAGAATCTGAAAATAGATATTATGGGTTCTTAGATGATATAGTTGAGTGTGACTTTAATTACTTCAAAATAGTTTTGTTCGACATCAAATGGTATAGGCTATGAATGAATATATGTGATGATGATAGAACACTTTTTCAACATGAAAATGGATTTCCAATGGTTAAAACATCGCATTTTGAAGTAGGAAAAGATCACTATGTTTTTCCAAGCCAATGCGAACAAGTGTTTTACTCAGAGGTTCCAGGTGAGAACGAATGGTAATTTGCTATTAGATATTATCCAAGAGGAAGGCCAATAGAGTATGCTGTAGAGGAAGAATATGATATTGATCAAGAAGAAGATGATGCAGTGGCAGATGAGCAGGAAGATGCATTGGTAAACGAAGAAGATATATTAAAAGATAAACTAGGCATAGGAGATGAGGAAAAAATTATTTATGATGATGTCGATGAGGATATTATTTAAAATAACCCAATTGATGATGATGATGACATGGTTGATCATTTCAACATTGTTTCTGAATCATATGTTGATATAGATGTCGATCAGTTGGACAAAGATCAAGAAGATATAGAAGAAGAATATTGATACAGATGTTATGTTCAAGTATGAGCTGGTATGTTATAACTTTATATTTTAATATGTAGGAATTATTGTCTTTAAATAATTTACTAATTATGTGGGTTTGTTGCATGTTGTTTATTATTTCAAACCAATAAATAATGGCCTTACTATTGTACAAGCTAAATTAAAATTATATGCCATTTTTAAATCAAACCTAACTTGGAATTTGAATGGTTTTAATACCTATTTATATGGTGGAGTATTACCGCCATAAAATATGCTATTAATAGGAATTTCAAATGAATTACAAAGGTTTCAGATTAATCATGGCGGGCCCTTCAAAATTTTACATTAATCACTATAGCTACCCTGCATGTAATCAGTACTACAACTCCTTGCCCTTTCTAATCGACTCAAACCCTACTGGATATACGCCTTTGTAGATTAGTACTACAGCTCCTTGCCTTTTCTTTTTACCTATTTCTTCAAAAAATTCTTAGAAATAATAAAATAAGGAACAATAGTTCTAATTCTTTCATTTTGTCATTATTTCTAGTAGTGTATAAGCTACATAGAATTACAAGCATAACATAATTATGTCTTTTACTCTTCAAAACATAATATAAGGCAATAATAATGACTTTAATGTGTAGTAAAGAAGGGGTTAACGTCTAAAACTAGAGGGATCAATTGTAAATCATATCGATTAAACACATATGGTCAAAAACATAAGATTAAATGTATGAAAATAATTATCCTTATATGATAATATCGAAGGAATGTACCATATATCTAGTGTATGTCACACCAAACCAATCCATTTCATTACCCGCATGCCCTTTTAAGAAAATAACACCAAACCAATCCATTTAATTACCCGCGTGCCCTTTTTACAAAATTTCTTACAGAATCAATTTCGTTATCTCTGCAACGATGCTAAGAGTTCGATTCTCACTTAATCAATTTTATTATCTATGCAATGGTGCTGAGAGTTCAACTTTTTTTTCAACCAGTTACCTGTTTGTTGGTTCGAGGATTTAACAGGTTCGGGGGTTTAGCAGGGGACCCGTTGGTTCGACCACCAAAATGGTAAGCATAAACCAATCCTTTAACTGTAATGTCCCGAATGCTATAAAAATTTGCAATTTCTTGTTAATATTGATGGAGGGTTTCAATACCTGGGCTTTATATTGAAACCAAATGGTTGCAAAATCTGTGATTGGGGTTGGCTTATTTATAAAATTGAGAAGGGGCTCAAACACTAGATAAAAGGGTGGATATCTCTTGGGGGTAGACTTGTTTTGATAAAATCCATCCTTCATAGCATCCCCATCTACTTGATGTGCATCTTCAAGTTACTCAAGGGTGTTATCAACAGATTATAAACCATTATTTCTCAATTTTTTTGGATTGGCACAAGTATATAAAGGAAAATCCATTTGGGTAGCATGTATTTGATTAATCCTCCTACTGCCCTTGGTGGTTGGGGGAATAAAGACAATGTGACTTTTAATATGTCTCTCCTCTTAAAAAAAATTTGGCGAGTAGTATCCATCAAAGGACTTTGGAAACAACTAATTTATGTTAAAACTATGCAAAATATGGAATTTATTATGTGGTTGTGTAATGTTGCTTTGGATTCCTCACATGTATCGTATTGTTGGAATATCCTTCTATTCAAAAAATAGTGGTTTTATGGTAGTCTAAGGTGGGCAGTTTGTTCTGGCTCCACTCCTGCAACAGGTCTTGACTCACTCTCATGCATGATTGGATCACATATCCTATCATATGATCTCATTATATGCCTAAAAGAAATGGGTTTATATGTGATTAACCAACTATTTTAACTTTGATAATTAGAAATACCCAGAAAAAAAACTAACATTAAACCTATATTTACCACTAACCATATATGAAATATAACTGTGCTAGAGATTTGATTTGTGCAACCTAGTTTATATGAAAGAAACTAAACTATTTCATTCACTTATGGTAATTCTCATTTTAGATATTAACATTTAATAACATAAAACCAAGGTATAAAGGAAATATATAGAAAAATAAAGAGCGTAAAGAAAACTAAACTAGATTGCATGTAGATAAAACACACCATAAGAAAATCACACTAGAAATGGGATTTAAAAACCACATGATACTATTCTAATGGAAGCATGTCAAGCTTGGTTTTTTGGGCCTTGACTAGCCATATTGCAATCTCTTAAAGTGATATTAGATTACAAAACAGAATAGATCATCACATAAAAAATGACAATAATAGAGAAGAACCTAGCATTTAGCTTATGTATTAATGAAGTTCAGTATGTCAATACATGATGATCTTAGTGCTTCATACCCAACTAAGAAAAAGTGATACCATACTTCAAACTAAAAATTAAACCATACCATAGCATCACTAACCTATCTCCAAGATTTAACTCATGTTATAAAATTTGATTACATTACAAATCTTGCCAAAATGAAGCCAATATCATATAAAGAAAAACAGGAAACAACGTACCTCCAGTGATTAATCTGGTACAACCATTATCTAACTAGAAATATTTCATCCATTGTATGAGGATTTCTTTGGAAAAAATTTACTTCCTCCTCAGGCTACTATGTTGACTGCAGGGGTGGGGTAGGTGCACACATTCCTTCAATCTCATTTCATAGATATATTCACAAATATTCAATCATCCAGTTGGCCACGATCCCCTTTATATATCTCCAATAACCAATAGTCTTATGCTTTGAATATGGTGCACAAACTCTGTAACTGGTGCAAGAATCCCGTAACATGTGCATCAATCCCATGACTAGTTAAGGAACACCAAAATGAGTACAAGAGCTACACCTACTTAGGTAAGTGACTTGTAAAAGTTTTAAACTATAAAAATATAATAAATGAGGCATTTTGATGCAAATTAAATATGTACCTACCACATTTCGAACAATAAGCAAGTTGTACTCAAATCTTACAGATTACATCAAAAGAGCATGGAAATACTAGGCATATCCTTCAAAATTGATAAAATAGGGGAGTGGTGAGGGTATTAAATAAAAAAAATGAGACATTTTATAAGATTTACATCCCCCAAACCTGACTTCATTGTGTGTCCTCACACAAATAGGGGTGTGCCAAATGACTCCATAAAAAACCAAAATTTTGAAGCCCTAACTCCATCACTTTTTCATTAGGATGTTGATTTCTGATCTTGTGCCTTGAATCTTCTTCAATTGCCTCTTGAACCTCCTATGTTTAGTTTTCATATATGCTACATGCATCCTCTAACATTTGACTTTTTATTTTAAATATTATGTCTCCTTTACCAAGTCTTCATTTCTAGCCCTTAACAAAGAATTCTAAGACTTCAGGTGGCAGTCTAGAATCACAATTCATTCCACTTTTCTCGTCAAAGTTCGAATTCTATTCTCATATTTAATTTTTCTCATCAAATACTTAAGTGGAACCTACTCTTCCTTTTTTTCAGAGACTTCATACATATAATTGTCACCACAGTCATCCAGATCTGCTGATACAACTCCTAAAATGGAGATTTTTTCTTTCTCAAGTATAAGTTCACTACCAAACAGTAGTCAGTCTTTAATATAGGGTCATATACAGAGTTTTCTTCATATAAGGTCTTGGTTTTTCCTCCTTCCCAATCTGCATGTGTTTTATGTTGTGGCTCTAATGTATCAAAATTTATATAGAGGTTGACATCCACTAGGTGTTCCAAGAGGATTATTTACTACATCAAGCTCAAACCTCTATCTCATTTATTTCTTGAAGCTCAAATGTTGTGTGAACCTTAGGCATCATTGCACACTAAATAAGCCTCGAGCAAAGGTAATTAATAGATACCAAATAATTATCTCTACATGGAGTTACAACACAGGAGAACAAAAAATTTATTAAGATAGGTCTAATGGGAAAATAATGTTAAACAAGAAGAGAGGCAGGTCTTAGCGAGAATAATGGAGTTATTAGAACCACCAAAGATTTGATATCATGTCATATAAAGGTGTAACTCCAAACTTGGATCATATTCCATTAACATGAATCCATATTTAATATGGTAATATGACTCTTGATTTCATCTTTCAAGAGGTTAATTATGAAGCTGATTTGTTTTGATAATTAATATACCTTTTGAGATTTTAAAATTTCACTACAAATAACCCAGTTTAGTCTCATTGTCAACTCGTCTCTTGTTTGGGTGCCTTAATGTGAAATGACATATTTCCAGGACTGAATTCAATGCAAGGGATATTTAAAACTCTAACTCTGTCCTCCGGTTTCTTATTAGAAGTTATTTCAGTTTTCATTTAGTGTTTTCAAGTTAGATATTGTTTTCAAGTTTCTACATTTATAATTTTATTGCAATGTGGCAGACTGATCAGAGCAGTGCAGGAACAACCCCGAGACAGGATGATCGCGGAAAGAGGCCAGCGGAAGAACATGTAAAGTGCCAGCATTGCTCTATCTTCAAGTATTTTAGTTATTTACATAATTGAAATAATATTAATTTTGTTCAAATATGCAGACACCTGGCCATGGTACGCCTGATGATTTCCTCTATGAGGAAGAGCTTTCTTCATCCCTATCTCCATTGCTCTTGTTGCGAAAAAAGGCACGAAAAGCAAGGTCGGAATTTGATACTTTGATAGACGCGCCTCAAACACCTGAAACAGAAGAGAGGATAAAACAACTTATGACCCAGCTAGAAACATATCAGGTAATAATAAAAATTCAAAAGGATATTTTTTTTGTTCTGCATGAGATGAATTGTGATAGTTTTATTTTTAATTTTTACATTGACTAAACTAACAAAAAGTTCTTTTGTATGTAGCGTCTTCTGGCATTTGCTGAACCCGGTGTTGGTGGTAGTGGGACACAAGGGCAAGAGATTGCCCAACAACCCTCTCGTACACCTTCTACTCCTTCAGGTGCTAGCCAAGAAACACACCCTGCCCAAGCTGACACCCAGCCAACTGCTGAACGTGTTGGCAATGATGAGGCTGATATGGCCAGCTACATTATTGCGTTTCCTGGAGCTACACGTGTCAGCTCCACAGGGACCATTAATGGCACGTTGTTGGTGAACGATGAGAGTGTCCCTATAAAGCATGTACAACTCCCAGGTAAATTTTAATATTTTAACTATTTCATGTACTTTATCTAAAACATATTTATCATGATTTTTATTTTTAAATTAATGATAATATCTTCTTCTTTTTTTGGTTTTATTTTGTGTAGGAAACAATGAGTTCTACAGGATTCTGGAGAGCCATGCATTGGTAATTTTTGGCCCAACCATACGTACAGGGTGGAATTCCCAGAATTCCAGCCTGAAAAAAGAACTTCTAGATTATCTAGAAGCCCTTTTTGGGGTCGGCACATTTGACAGAAAAGCGGTGGCTCAGGTAGCCGGCAAATATTTGAAATATACCAGGGACACCTATAGAACACAATTGCAATTTAACCCTAGATATGAGCGTCCTCTCGCAGTTTCAGAGAGTGAGTGGAGAGCACTCATCCATGACGGAAAAGAGAAAAGGGCAAAGAAAGAAGGAAAAATGCCAACTGGACCCGCAAGGTAAATTACAAATTTAATTCAATAGCTTTAATTTTCTCTATGTCTAAAATAAAAGTGTGCTACGTCATATCTGACTTCAATCTTTTGATGCTAGGTTTCCTGACACCTCGAAGGCAACCAAAGCTAGGATTGAAAAAAAGGGCCATCACAAGCTAGGCCAGGGCGGCTACTTGAAATTAGCCACAAGAATTGTAAGTAGCTAAACATCTTATAATTAATTGTATCGCCTTCCAACGTTTTTGTAATCCTATCAAATAACATTAAAAATACACAATCATATGTAATGTAGGGTGATGACTTCAGAACAGAAACTACAGAGGAAGATAAAAATATCGCTTTCCATTTCGGCTATCAAGCCATAGTTGAACGTCGTAGAAGCTTGGGGCAGGTCCCAAGATCCAGAATGCCTGATAAGGTAAAACATTAACCTTTCAATATGTTTGTTTTCATCCATAAATTTAATTTCTAACAACTTTGTTTAAATCAGGGGAGAAACACTACCGACGACGCAAATAACCCAGTTTTAGAGCCAAATGTAGATGATCCTCACGTGCAACCTGATCATTGTAGTAGGGACCAGGCCGACAATGCTACTATCAGTGAGGGCCGTGACGGTAATTAATTTCCACTTATAATTTTTTATAATTATACCTTGATGGTTGTCCTTATAACGTTTTTTGTTTAAATGACAGAGAATGTTTCCCTTGAGGATCTTACCACCAGAGAGGAAGACAGGGCAACAGTCCCAACGGCGACAACTGGTGCACCAGGTAAATAATCTCATTGCAATTTTTTATTATTAATATTACCGAACTAGTTCAATGATATTTAAAAACTGACAATTAAAATTTAATATTATCTGTTTTTGTAGGCGATGCCCCGTCACTGGATGAGCCCAGACATCGTGACTACGCAACTAGGTCAGCAGTGTGGGTCAAAAGGCACGAAACAGGAGCAGAGAACAATGATATTGATGATGTAATTAGGAGCTATAGAAATAGGAAGAAGAAAAAGAAAATTTGATAATGTAAAATATTGTATTATTATAAGACAAACGTTACCATACTTGGAACGTTTTTTGCGTTATATAAAAAACTCATTTATCATACTATTTTTATGTCAAGCACTAATTTCAATGTTTCCTTGCATACTTTTTGTTGCATTGTTTTTTTATTAGTTATTGAATATTTTTTTTTATGCTCATGAAAGTAAAAAATGAAATATAGATTGGGTATTGGGGAATTGAGAGTGATGTGAGGGGGGGGGGGGGGGGGGGGGGAGGGCCATAAGAGCTTCCACCTTCACGTGGTTGGCCCTGTTTAGTAGAGAATAATTTATTGGAGCGATTTAATCTTGGAGCAAACCTCCCTTGATCCAGCGTAGCAACAAAAAAGTCACTATTGACTTAGTTGCTACTCTTTCAGATCGTGGGAGGCTTGTTCCAAGTTCATGCGACTCCAATAAATTGTTCTTGAAACGAAGAGGAGCTTATTCAGGTATGTTTTGACATTTTCAACCTATGTTCTAACATTATCATAAGAATGCATCTTAGAGTAAAAAATACTACATCAATTACTTGTATTTATTGTATAGATAATGATGGATTTTGATTGACTTGGCAGTGCAGTTACAAATCCTCTTGCATCATGAGCAATACAACTTGTAAACCAGGGTCATGTCTAGGATAATTTTTCTTGTGCGCTTGACCAGGTTCGTAATGTCACATTTTGTAACTTTCTTTATAGTTCATAATTCAATATTAAGCTTGCTCATGATTATTATCTAGGTTTTTTGTATTTTTTTTTTCATCTATTTGATTGTAAGAAACTCTACATGTTTCCTATTATTCACTATGATTTCTCCATTTACCACTCCCAGGATGAATCCAAATTTATTGTTACATAGGTTACTTTATTGTTACTATGATTTCTCCATTTACGATTTCATAGGTTACATCATGTAAAGTTGTCAATATCAGGTTGGTGATGAGCTTTAGTTCTCCAGATTTGGGGCTTTTCTGATATTTTCTCCCTCATGTTATTCCTAAATCACCTCATTGTTTGAGCATGCTAATTGTCTACCACTTGTACCAATTGGCACATGTCAATCTTTGAGTGGTGCCACATTTAACCTATTTTCAGCCCACTTGACCACCTGAAAAACTCAAATCCACACACCATGTGTCTTTATCATGGAGTGCCACATGTTCTAGATATTTTAGATGCTAACATCATGCTTCTAATGTGTTATGTCGACCAATCACAATGGTCCACGTGGCCGTGTGCCATGTCACCAGTCTAGAAGAGAGATTTGAGCCTTTTGTTTTCATGATTTTTCTATTATAATTTTTTTCTTCAGGACGGGAAATCCCTTTCACAATAGATGGGGATTTTCCCATTTCCTTAGAATCATCTCCTAGGAGACCCTTCAAGCCATCATCCAAGAGGCAATCTACAAGTCTCTGTTGTTGCCCTCTTGCCCTTGAATTATGCGCTTCTAGAAGACCAGTTAGGGCACTCTTCTAGCCCTTATCCCGTTGCTTCATCATTATATTAACTTCTCCCACAACCTGCTTCTATTTTTTGTCCACTTAAAGGAAAAAAACACTACCCTAGGGTGACAACTATCCCTACCACACTTATGGACCAACCAGCAATATGAATGTTTCCCTTACTTATGGAGACACCCCCTATGATACTGCACATTCAATTCCAAGAGCTACTTTCTATGGAACACTCCTACACTATGGATAACGACCCTCTAAACAATCCCTCTAACTATTGTTGTATCAACCTCCCTTTTCGGTCTTTTAGACAAAAGTGACCCTCACACCATCAAGCACATAATGCTATCACAAGACTCAAACCCAATCCTAGATCTGTTCTCCACAAACTTTTCTTCCAATTCCTTAAAATGTGATTTGTATTTTTTGAAGAACTTAGCCCTAGTTAGGGCACCTATCCGTACTCAAATCCACCCTTCCCCCCACCTGTAAGCCTTCTTCTTTATGTGCTCTTGTTGGTGATAGTTTTGGCCTTATTTTGGCTTGTAAGTACCTCTAATGGCCTTGCTATTGGACAATAGCACATTTATATTTGTAAATGAAAATGAAAAGTCATAACATGGATGTAATTTTCCCCAAGGAATAAGGTTTAGACTTGAACTTCTCCTCCTAGCCATGATAGTCCATAGTGAGTAGAATGGAATGGTTAGAGATTCTTTTCTGTTGCGCAACAATTCGGGACCTTGCCTAGTCTTGAAATTTCAATGACATTGGGGCTATGGCAGCCTCCTACTCTGCCTCTTGGGCCTTGGTACTGATGCATAGAATAAAATTGATCATATAAACTAACCAAGCCCTCTACAACCATATTTAAAATCTCTTTTGTTCTTGGGAAAAATATACCTCTGGCAGAAACTAAATTATTTATAATGCTAATTTTGGGTCTTGGAAACATTGTATTCATTTTATTCCCAAAGTTTCTATATTAACTGAGTTTGAGCAACCAGATAATATAATTAATCATGCAGTCTATAATGACACAAAAATTTGATAATTTTAATGTCTCAGCTACACTATATAATACAACTATATAAGACGTTAAAAATCATATCGTGTTCTAAAATGCTAAAAATCAGATCCTCTAGATCTTGCTAGCATCTTGTGCAGGATCACCCTTTAGTTTTGCTTTAGGGACAAATCCATTGGCATGTTGCACTTCTTTGTGACTCATGTATTTGAGTTTAGTGCAGGTATGATTACTTCACTCTGGCCTCTACAACATAGCTTGTCCCACAGTGTACCCTTGAAGACTATACGTTTCGCTTCAGGACCCTCCTCTTACAACGAGAATGCTAGGGCTTCGTCCTGAGGTGTACTAGATTTATGCGAGGGTCATCCATTTGAATCTTCCAAACTCTTTGACGTTCACTCATGCAATCCGAAAAAACTTCATATTTTATTTCATGCATATGTGCTCAAGTTTAGAATTATAGATCAACACATGGTTAATTGCTACAAAGTGTTGATTGTGGTACTATACAATTACAGTAGCAATGGATTTTTTTTTTGAAAGGAAATCCTTGTGTAATCCCCTCTCCTTTCTCGACACATCTGGATAGAGGGAAGCTATTCTGAGTTAGTTAATTTGATTTTAACCCATGATCAATGCGCTGTTGTTTGCCATAAAATTGCATTGTCCTGATAGGTCCATGTGAGATGGCCTGTCAACGTGCCTTTATTTCTCATCTTGCAGGTCCAAGCCAGACATTGAGTCCGGTTTTTCTTCCTTTATTTCTCATCTATTCATTTTTAATATTGTTTATATGTACCAAAAGTGCCATTTCCAATGAAGGTAGGTGTTACTGAGAATTTTAGGTGCAATTTCTTTAAATTTATCAAGTTTTTGCCCTGAAATTTGAACTTTTGAGCATTCATTTCATCCTTGCCTCAGCTATGTCTGGCAGAGAGAACTAAAAATATAATGGCAGACATGTTTGTTCAAGTGAAGCCTGGCCATATAGAACTACCACCTTTATGGACTCTGCAAGAGGATTGCCGTTTTTTTGGTTGCAATTAAATTTGCATTTCGTTCATCAGGAAATACTCTTATCAAATTTCAAGGTGTATTTCCAATCTAACTAAGATGGGGAATACAGCATGCCATGAATGTCCAATTCAAAAGTTCTTGTTAGGGTTTAAGTAGATTACAATTCTTGTTCCTGACATTAGTTTTGAAATATAAATTTGCTAAACTGTTTTAACCCAATTTTCTCTTGATTTTATGGAAATTGGGTGTTTGGATCTAGAAAATTTAATCTCTATTATTTTGGCTTCTCTTAGTATGAATACAATTTTAATATGTAAAACCCATTAAAATAAGTAATCAAGTGTTCACTAGAGAAGCAATACCCAGTTCGAATACTCATGCTCTCCTCCTTAGTATGGTATTTCACTCAAGTCCTCCTCCTCCTGCATACATCCTGACCTCTCAATCAATTAATTGTGAGACTATCATGCTGGGATACACCATGTTCAAACTCTTTGCCAGAAGAGCAGAAAAATTCATCTCCATATGGGAAGAGAGTAAGAAATTGCAGGTTTAAGGTTTAGTCATTGCAAATGGAATCACTGCACTTTTGACTATCTTTCAATCCTCCCAAATTCTATTGAGGAAGCAAAAGTAAGTATATTGTTGATCCATGGACACTTGTTAAGCCTTTCAGATAGTTGGAATAAACCTACTATTTGAGAGGCTGAAGGTATACCTCCCCTATGCTTGAAGATATTTATACTTATGACCCTATATGAGATTCAAATTATCATCTATGGGATCTATTATATACATTAACATAGTAGTCAAGAAAGGGTGTCAACTGCCTCACATTCTTTGGACTTCATATTTATGGATGAGAGTTTCTCATTTCAAAATCCATGGGTTGTAAAGGTGGAGGCCCTCTATGGGATCTCCATTTCACTATTTTTTGACAACACTGTCATTCTATTTCACGAATCCAAAAAAAAAAAGTACATTTTAAGCTCATTCTAGGATGAACATGGTCTTCAAGTCCACCTTGCAAACACAAAAGCATGTAAGTAATCCCTCCTTATTTTCAAGGATAGCAGGTAGAAATGGGGACATCCTCGTCTTTCCTTTTAATGCTATTATTTGGTTCATCTTTTAACTTGTTTTTGACATTTGTATCAATGTTGAACAGAGGATTACAACATTAACAAACTTGGAGAGACGATGTTTCCAACTTTAGTTTTAGGATATTCAGGCTAAGTTCTAGTTTCTTGAAGTATTGAATTAGTTAAACCCTCGGACCTACTGCAACCCTATATTGAGGCTTGGTTCTATTGAAGCCGCCATACTTTGGACCGCTTCATTGCAGTCTCAGGCCAGGGATGTAGCTACAGGATTTTATCATATTTTATGTGGTGAAAATCTATTAAAATATCAGATTATCTCCTATTTACTGATGCTTGGACAGAAATTTCGAATTAGCTAAGTCATTTATTTACTTAAAACTAGCACATTTGGTGGACTTTTTCTTTCTAAATATTTTTAACCAAGATTGAATGTTATGTACTACATATAGAAATATGTAGGGGAATGGAGCGTTCAGGTTGTGCAATGTATTACTTCAGTCTTATGATTTATCAATGTTCTGTTCGAAACTAAGTTGATTGTTGGTAGAGTTATGTTGCGTTATTCTATTGTAAATTAAGTTGACCGCTGGTAGAGTGTTTCTACATCGTACCTTTCAGGGTATCTCTATTTTTGGAGCATACATGAGAATGCTACTATTAATTCTAGAGGCCTCTGTTAAAGGCATTTTTGTGTTGAAGGAATTTTTTTGATTTCTTCATGTATCTTCAAATAATAGGGTTTTACTTGAGCGAGGGCTGCTTCTGTGTTATTTAAAAGGTGTCTCTAAAATTTGCATCATTATGTACCTTTTGACACTCATTTTAGCACAATTAATTAGGCCACAAAGAATCATATAAAGAGAGAGATATGTCATAGAACTCAACTCCCACATAGGCATAAAGCCACAAAGATTTCAAAACTTTTATGTCAGAGCGTTACAAAAATTCAGTATACTATAATGCCATAAAATATTTAGATGCCACCAAAGAAGTCATATGTTCAGATATATTGTGAATGCTTCTTGTGTTTTTCTATTGTAAACAATTCTCCCAATATTTTGAGATTATATGCTTCAACAAATTTATTGTCATGTGATCTTTGATACTTCAGATCACATGTCACATATATATGGTACTCTTCCAAATTCTATTCTTCTTCATTTTCTACCTTCATTTTCCCATAAAATATTTATCCTTTTGTAAATATGATTATCATAAACTTTACCTTCAACCTTAAGCAAGATCGAGTTATAATAGATGGTTAAGATGTTTCAAACTTCATTTCTTTCATCTTCTTCCATAAATCACAAAGAATATTGTATCGAATGTCATGTATAGTCACATGTAACTGTTTGGAGTCATCATAAGTGCTTTTTTCTGTAACTTGGTCGAGAGATTAGCTTCAAAGAGATGTAGGATTTATTCTTTCAGTCTTGGTCCTAGATTCCTTTAGGATTCAACATACAGAACTTTTGGAAAGATGCTTCAAACCATAGTCTCAAATTAGGATATAGACTTTTGGATTGTAGACATAGAGCATAGAGGATAAATTACTTGTAAAAGGAAAGAGAATGTATCAAGAGTATTGATTTGGCTTCCAATAACGTCTTTCAATGATGGCTACTACAGAGAAGATGATCTTCAAGTCTATTTTTTACAATGGCTAGCATTCATACATTAAGAATTACTTACACAGGTAAGAATTACTTACTTAGCTAGAATTACTTACACAGGTAAGAATGACATCTAGGAAGGGATATAACTGTAGGGAAAAAGAAAGAGGTTCCTTAGCTTCTCATATGCAAACCAGCCATAAAGTTGTTCGTCCCAGGACTTAAGAATTAGGTCAATAAAGGAACCTTATTTGGCACAAAACTGACACGGAATCTCGAAAATCTTCTCTAGCTCCCCAAATCAATCATGGTATTATGGATAAACTATAGCGCTATCCTTTTCCCTTTATTTTTCTTATAGTTCATGGATCCTTCTTGAAGCTTATCAATGAGTCTTTTACCCTGTTCTTGGTCTGTATCTTCTAAAAATTCAAAAAAATCTTTGGAATTCGACTCCATGTCCTCTGTTTTGGCCTTCATTTCTTTGAAATCCTTATATATTCACAGATATTCATAGATTACTGCTTCCATTATTGATAAAATTCACAGATTTATTCACTGGAGCAGTGAAACAAAACTATGCATTTCTTACCATATCTATGTAATTTTCCTGCCGGCATTGTTCTGATGGTGACCCTTTTCGGGTCGAAGTCTTTACAATGATGAATGCACTTGAAATGGAAATAGAAAATGTAGTTTTTCATGCCACAGTGTGTCATGGTTATGTGGTAAAATTTTCTATGGAAGCTTTATGTACTATGCGAGAGTTGTCTTATTCTATTGATGCACCAGAAAATATGTATAATATTATTTTGATCAAAGTGGGTGCACCTCAGTGTTTCTATTTTCATGTGTACTATGTTTATAGCAAACTGAATTTTTCTTCTCCATTTCATTTCACGCGTTTCCAAGAAAAATCAAACAGGTTCTTGAAAATGGTTGCATGATTGGTGTAAACCCCTCAGTTGAGATTTTTTTCTTATTTTTCATTATGGGAAAATTAAAGAGTTTTCATTTATAAAGGGAGTACGTCCATAAGTAAAGTTGTGAAGGTGCCAAATACAATTTGCAAGTTGGGAAATGTCTCACCTAAAGAAAAAATGATGATGGAAATACCCTTACCATTCAAATCACATGTATTTTTTGGAAAACATGATGGAGATTGCGAATGCGGATCTTTCCATTGAGTTATCTGATATTCATTCATTTTAATTGTTCAAATTCCCATATTTGTTTGTTGATTGGATGTTCTATGTAATTAATAATTATGGTCTCTTCTATGTGGAAAGAAATCGATATAGAAACCCATTCTTTATTACTGATGGATTCAATTCCCCTCTCTAAATTCAGAAATATGTTGGTTCATATGTATCTAATAGGGTAGCAAAATCATTATTTCCCCAGGGATTTACTTTGCTTATGGATGTCAATCGTATTCCAGACCTTAAGCGCATGTACTCTCTTTTTAAAAGGGTGAGTGCACTTGAGCTTCTTCGGCTAGCTCTCAATGCATACATTAAAGCTATTGGGAAAGGCATTGTATTGGATGAAATGAAAGACAAGGACATGGTGTCATCACTTATAGACTTGAAAGCATGAATTGATACAATATGGGAGGAAAGTTTTTTGAAGAATGAGGCCTTTTCTAATACTATCAACGATTCCTTTGAGCATCTGATAAATCTAATGTAGGTTAGTTACTATATGTTTATTCTCGTTTTCTTTATGTTTATATAGATTTAATTATACAGGTTAGTTACTATATTTTTATGCTCATTTTCTTTCTGTTTATATAGATTTTTCATTGAATTTGTGCTCTTGATTATCAAATTAAGTGAGACAGCAAGTTTGAAAGGATTAATGACAAAATAGCTAAAGGTAAGTAATGAAAAAATGTTTTTAGGTAGACAATTGCATGAATAATATTAGATATATTATTTTTTCATTTATCTGAATTATGGCCTTTGTTTTTAGAACCGACCAGCAAAACTTATTGCCAAATTTGTTGATGAGAAACTTCAATCTGGTAACAAAGGTACTTCAGAGGAGGAGTTAGAGAATACATTGGATAGAGTTCTCATTGTTTAGGTTTATTCAAGTAAGGGACCAACTGATATTCATATATAAAAGTCTTATATACTAATTAACCCCAACAAATGAGATGTACTAATAGCTTAACATTGCCTCATGTATGAACTATGGTAGAATTTAAAAGTGGTATGAGACCCAAATGTACATCTTCAACCATTATAATTGGAGCTTAAAAATTCTTGTGCATCAATTCGAGTAGTATATGCACAAGACGGGGCACCAATAACAAGTTCTCCCCAAAAGCTTCAAATATCTATGCAAAACAAATATTTGTTGGAAGTTTCATTTTAGCTATCTTGTGTATGTGATGGATAGATAAAAATTTTATGAGCTGGCTATTGAACTACACTTGGATTGCTCCATAAATATAAGGGTTTCCTGTAACCATATAAAAGCCCTTCTATTTTATTTTTTATCTTATCCATTTTATCTTGAAAGAATTTTAAGGTATCCTTGGGGAATTTCACGTGGATTTGAAATAAATCTTAGGGGTGCATATCATGCAACAACTAGATCATTTTAATTTTGAGCGGCCATTATATTATGTGGAATAATTTATTTGTTATTTACTATTGGGCCTGTTACATCCAATGGATTTTTTATATCTTCAATATCTCCTTCTTCAAATGATTTGGAATAAACAAAAGAAGAACATTTTTTAAATTCAATTTGAGTCTTTGAATAAATAAATAAATAAAATCTTTCATAACTTCAAAATTTTCAAGTAAAGTCGTTGTTTTTAGAGTAGTACATGTTTTCAAGAAATATAAATGCCTTTGAAGATTATTATTGGGTTTCCTCAACAATATGAGAAGTGCATATTGAAACTATGTGTTAAAATTTGAAGTAGTGATTGTAAGTTTCTGTGAATCGCTCATAGAGTGATTGATTCCCCAAATTACCTCTATTATTGATTTAACCTCTGTGTAGAAGGCTGAATTTGAAATCCTGTATATGATTTGGTTTTATTGATGCTCTGTTCTAATGGGAGAAGATCCCTTATGAAATTTAAGGGTGTAGTTGAATAGGAAACCAGGCTTTGAATGTAATTGTAGTCGAATTATATACCACAGTTGTGAAGAATGCGCTGAGAAAGACCAAAGCAGAATAATGGTCGAAGCGATAGTGTGGTTTTATAATTAAACCTTGAAGCTATGCGATGGAGCATTTTAAACTTGCAAAGGCCCGAATCAAATGAACTGTAATAAAAAGGTGGAGATGGAACCTTGAATAGAGGAGAAGCGAAACCTTGCAGGAATAGTGAAACCAGGGTTAGAATACCGGCTATATCATGAAAGTTCACAAGTGGTAAGCTATATTTGAATTTTGAACGCGATATACGTAGTTGGCTAACTTGTGGAGAAGAATGGTTTTGGAAAACCATTTATATCGCACGACTTTTGTGAATTAACGCTCGTTCATTTAAATCACATGATATGCATTTTAATCTGTTGGATCATCGATGTTTTCACGACGACGTCCCTGCCGTCAGATGATAAGGGTGATTTAAGTACCAGGCCCAGTTCATCATGTGAGGTTGGAGAGATAACCTTCGGACAGTGTGATTGTACGACTACCGTTGGATCACTGAAGGGTAGCGCGATAGACTTGCGACCATTGGATGGGGCGATAGTTAATGAAAAGGTATGTCAAATGAACTATGGGCCCAAGTCAAAATTATGTCAATATTTGAATATAACCAAAGCTCAGAGTTTTATGTTGTAGGTCCAATATGGTTCATTGTCGGTATTTGATTTCTAGTCAAGGTCAGAGTATTATATGAGTGGATATCCATATGTGTTGGAAACTAACTAAGACAAGGCCCTATGATGTTTTTTGGGTAATATACATTGATACTAAATAAATCAATCCAAAGGTGAATGCCACATGAAGTAATGTTATGATAGGTCTTGGGGTTAAGATATATAGTTGGGGTTGGAAATATAAACCTGATTGGTGTTTAAACAAATTTTTTCTATAAGGCCTATGATCTCGGTTGTGAAACAACCTAAGGTCTGAAGTGAGGGGTTTGAATCTAAGTGGACATGGGGTTATAACATAAGAATAAATAGTGTGATGTTAAAGCTTCTAAAGTTATAAGGTGAAATTGCCAGAGTTGGTTTGATATTTATTAAATTTACCTGCTATCAATATCACCTAGTGAATGATTTTAACCTTATTCCTTATCCTGTTTACTAGTAAGAAGGAAATAATTATCTCCCCTAAATTAAAAATTGGAAGAATAAGTGTCAATGTTTGAGACTTCAAAAAATGGTGAATATTTTTGTCCGATATTTGAATATATACTATTTGCAAAGAAACTGAATTGTCACTTAAATTTTCTCGGAAAGAAACTAAAGCAATTAAAATTGATTTTGATGACAAAATTCATAGACATCACTAGCTTGGTAATTTTTTGTTTTTATTTTTAAATTTAACCCGTCCTCGGTTGCAGATAGAGGTAGTGACAACGACAACAGAAGTTGTAGATAGAGGTAGCATCAAAATCAAGAGAAATTAGAAGTTGAGACGGATCAATTGACAAAGGTATAAGTATAGTGGGAGTAGTTGGAGCAGTAGGAACAAAGGGCAGTAAGTAGAAGAGATGAACAATGCAATAGTAAATAGTGATTGAAGCAATTGTAGAAGAGGAAAGTTGGAATGTGTAGCAGTCTATAAAGGTAGAAGTGGTTGTCAACAATGAAGGAACAATAGAAATAAATGCATATAGCAACAATGGATGGTAGTGAAAAAATGAGAGAAGAGGAAACTGGAGATAATAGAGAAAGAGGAGGGAATTTTGTTGCCTCATGCTCTACACTCTACACAAAAGGAGGATACATTTAAAAAAAATGTCTAAGGCAACTCTTTGTAGAAGTAATTGGTTATGCATAGTGGAATATTAATTCTACACCCTACAAAGACATTGAGCATGAAGAGAATCTGGTCATGTCACAAAAATAATTACCTCCTCAGTCTCTGTAAAGTCTAGCTTACACAAAGAATGGGAAGGAATCAAAGCATATTCTAACTTCATACTCCACCCTCCGCTCAGAGGCTAAAGTCCATGTGAAGGCTAGTGCATGCAGAGCATGAGACATGCTTAACTCCACATTCATAATTACTCTTAACAGAGTAAGAAGGTGCCCCAAGACAGAGCTGGCCTATACCTAAATTACAACCAAAATAAACTCGTTTACCAATAAAAATATGTCAATGCATAAATTCCTTGACCAATCAAAATATTCCACATGGTAATCCCATAAATACACAATATTCCAAACTGTGAAAAATAACAAGTGCTATGGAACGCTAGTGGGTAATTTACGCTAAAGCCTTGGGTATTGTTCTGAAAATGGTTGGGAAGGTTGTGGGCCTTTTGCATACTAAAGAAAGAAATATTATAATGACAGTTTTCCAATGGAATAGGAGTCCAAGAGGGAAGAAGCTACCGAAGCTTGCACTAGAGGTTCCACCAATGAGTAGGTGGCATAGGAGATAAAGATCATCCAAAGCTCTAGTTGACATGATTTCATTGCCTAAAGAGTTTGAAGATATAAAATTAGATATGAGCCAATTCATGTTGCGCAGAAGATATCTCATCAGAGTGAGTTCTGCATCTTATCAGAGTGAGTTCTGCATGGACATTGTACATTGTATTTCTTTTGTTTATAGCCAAAGAGCCTTCTACCTATAAGAGCTCAATTAATAATAACAAGAGAAAAGTGGCCATTTTGAAGAAAGAACTCTCCCATAGTAGGATTATCCAAGGTATTTTTTTATATTACTTGTATATATGTGATTTCAGTGTTTTAATTCTGCAGCATAGGTTGTTAAAGAAAACAATTACTGTTGATGCACAACAGGTCACTGTGACCTTTTGTTCAAGGTCAATATTATTCAACAATGAGATTTATGTAAGTGAATCATTTGGCCATAGGCCATGGATTATAAATCAGATCGAGATAAGGGGTTGTGGATAACATAATATATGATTTACATCGTCTCACCTTCACTATCATAATATCCAATAATTTAGAGACAAACTATGTATATATCTTACAACATGTTGGATCCCAATATGTTTGGACCAATACAGTTGTAATTTTGGGGACAAGTGTTTGTTTCCAATATGACCATTAAGGAATAATGATGGTATATATGTACTTTAATTAGCATCATACTTTTCAATTAATGGTTTATTATTATTCATTGGTGTTTTGTAGATTAATCTGTCTTGCGGACAAGACCGATCTCTCTAGTACTAAAAGTAACTAGAAACAAACAGCCAATTATATTAATCTCTCTCTAAGCATATAAGATTCATAAAAACACTATATAGGTGTAAG
The DNA here is from genome assembly GCA_034641835.2 of Pinus albicaulis. Taxonomy (NCBI): domain Eukaryota; kingdom Viridiplantae; phylum Streptophyta; class Pinopsida; order Pinales; family Pinaceae; genus Pinus; species Pinus albicaulis. Next base: position 448,133,249 of record CM076579.1, on the reverse strand, counting down.
GCCTACCTTATGTCCAACGCTTGCTTGATCTCGTTGAAGTCCTTCCCGTGCACTGAAAGAACGTTCCTCGTGAATCTGCAGTCACAAACAAGCAAAAAGATTACACAGCACCTGTATAGACATTATTATAAACCATACTCATCATAATGATCAAGGAATTTATGAAATAAACTATGAATAGACAGTTTAATGAGAGAAATGAGTATATTTGTATTAACTTCAAATAAAGAAAACCTTTACAACCTGTGCCTTGATGTCGTGCAGGTCTTCCTGGGGTCCGAAGCAGGAATCTCTTCTAATTTGACAAGCATTTCACTCTTTGAACCAAGACAGATAGAGATGAGTGATTTAACCTCACAGAAAGTCTTAGTTAACTGAGTCTGAATCTCAACAACATTTAACTTCAAATATCTTAAGCTTGAACTCCCTTTGAGGCTACCCAAGGCCTCTTTTTATAGTGGAAAAGAGGAGGTTTTTATGTTCCAAATATGAAGGGATAGAATCCTCCTTCAAAGGGATTAGCTCCTTACATCAAGGGGTTAGCTCCATCAAGTGAGGGATGCATGAACCTTCTCAAAGCGTTTCCATTCCCGAAAATTCCCATCTAGAATCTTCTAGAATTTATCTGAAATCCACTTTTTATCTTTACTTTCTCGCCTTTTTGAGTTTTACAGAGGTCCGCACCCATGACACAAAGAACGTGCGGTATGGTTCCACAGGCAAGCTGAACTTTAGGTGCGGGACTGCAGGTAATGAATAGAGAAAGTGCGATACCAATATTTAGGGGATTTTAGGAACTTTTTCTCTGATTTTGAAAGCTTGACATGAGGAACAGATATGTTATACTTGCAAAAGGAGGAAGTATGAGTAATAATGAGCTCATACTCATAGTAAAATGTCAGGATGACAGATTTTAGTGTAACAAATTGCCCCCTAAAGTGCAAAGTCTGGAATAGATGAAGCTGTAGTTTGTCATATATGAAGAGTGCAGTACTTTATCATTTCAAAGATCATCCTGTGGACACCCCATTCGAAACCTGTAAAAACATTCAATGCAAAATATATACATATATATGTCATCACTGAGGTAGGAATTCCCATACTCAGATAAAAACTAACTAGAAACTAACTCAAATCGTTCTGATACAGGAATGATTTTGAATACATCATAGTACACATATATGTAGACACAGTATGGACGCAACCATCTATTTATAAATAGTCTACTGTATAGATGACAACAAAATTCCTCGCAGCCTGGATGGTGGAAACTAGATCTAGGGTCTTGATTTCCGCATCTCGAACTAGTACGATTCTATCCATGTGAATAAATGTGTTGAAGTCGAACATGGTAGAAACCACTTGATTACCAGTCAATGATGTGAACTGTTAACAAGTGTGACAGAAACCACCAGTAATGTCAATGGCTCTCAAAGTACCCAGTACAATCCATGAAATGTGAATGAATGAGCTGAAGTCGAACATGTCATGGAATCATTCGATCGAAGGTCGATGATGCAACCTGTCGTTGAAGGCGAGAAACCTACCATTGAGGCATGCAGATTTCAAGGTACTGACGATTTCTGGATCAACTTCCTAGATAATGTGCTGATGTCGATAGAAAGTGATCTGTCGTAGGCAAGCCAACAACACGAAATCGTAGATCAAGTTTTGAAAATATATTGGTAAGGACTGACTCAGGGATGGTCAAAAATTGATGAGAAATATTTTGTAGATGAATGGTTTATTTGAACTGTTCTCTTGAACACATAACGACACTGCAGATGGTTTGGTAACGATTGACCCAAAGCTAATACCCAGAAACCGGCTGAAGAATTTCAATGTGGTTTGATTAACTGTTAGGTAAAGGAATTCCAAATCCAGGTAAATGAAAGTGTCGTGTTCAAGAGTGGTTGACTGAATTTTTGAAAATTTAAAATAAAACAAACACGCCCATTTTTCTCTCTTTTTCCCCTACCATTTCTGGCAAGTACCTCTTTATTTTTGACAAGCTTGAGGAGGATAACATTTGCTTGGCTATAAGCTCATGCTTCAGATGAGTCCAACTTAGCTTAAAATTCGAACCCTAAGAAGGAGTGGTTCATTCCTGTTTGAAAATTAAACAGGTCCTTTACTGTTAAGTTTTAACAAGTCCAGTATAGGAGAAACTCGGTGTTTTTCAATTTTAGGGAGTCAAAAGAAAAAATTAAGAAACTCCATGGGTGTACTTTTTCGTAAATTTAGTCTCTCGATCCCGAAAAAGGATAAAATAATGCGGGAGAGAACTCTATTGACCGTAATTAGTCAACGTATACCTTTTTCGTAACTAGTCCATTTCAGTCCGTAAAAGGGGTAAACTTATACTGAAAGGACGACTGTTCATTTACTTTAACGAGTTCGAATAGTCAAGTACTCAACAATATTTTCATATTTAGAGAGTCTGAAAAGGGCTTAAAAGAGGACTCCAAGGTTTCGCTTTTTCATAAAATTTTTGAAAGAGTCCGAAAAAGTGATAAAAGTATGCTCTTTGTTGAAAAATGATCAGTTCACCTGAAAAACCCATTTTCTGCACAAAAAATTAAAACATTACACATACCTGTTTAAGATAAGTAAAAATGCTTTCAAAAATACCCTTTTTAAAGTGAAAAATAAATAAATTAAAAATTCATCCATTCGAAAAAACTTATAAAAAGAACTTTTTCAATTTCATTTTTACCGTTCAGTTTCAGAGTGAAAAGTAAAAAGCTTTTGGGTAAGAAAGTTCCTGTGAAGATTCTAGAAAATTCGTCCGTTGGAATCGAAAATTGTCAGTCCCAGGTAATCCACGACCTCCTTATCTTGTTTTTCATCCATTTGAAATTTGTTTTTAGGCTTTAGTTTGAATTTTTGGGGAAAAAATGGTTAAAAAATTTCGCCCGCGGGGTCCGCAGGTGGGACACACGCTACCTGCGGACCCCGACTTTTTCCTACAAGGAAAAAGTCGTGGGTTCCGCACCCGGAACACACTATGCGTGCGGACCTACGCTCTGTTTACAAAGAGCGGGTGCGGTACCCGCGCGGTCCATTTTAAAACAATGATTTCTCATTTATTTGCCAAAAATTTTCAAATAAAACTATTCTAACTTGCCTGTTTCTGTATTATAGGACTAACAAGATGCTGATTTGGTGAGAACGTGAGCATGAGAAAGTGGATGAAGCTGCAATAATTCATTTTCCCACATAAAGGGCATTAAAAGCATGTGGCTTATACAAATTTTGGGCCATCTTAGGCATGAGGGCACAAGTAGAACTCTTGACATGGTTGGTAGACAGATGGAATGTGGAGGACCAGTGCTTCTTCATTGGTGGCCACCAGCTCGAAATTGAGCTAGAGGATATATATTTCTTGACTGCTTTGTCCAAGAGGGGTGAACAAGTTTCTTTGTTTGGGACTAGGCCAGGTGGCCAGACTGTCGCTAGTCTCCAACTATAATTCTGCAATGATCAGGAAAATCCTCGGGACAAACGGATTGACATAAAACACATCATCCATCCTGAATTGTAATTTATTTCTTTTACTGTTACCAAACTATGTGGGAGTGCTGCGCTTCATGCAACTACTGGTTCCCAAATGCGTGTTGCCATAGACTGTTTTCGCGGCACCATTTTTAACTGGTGTGAAGCTATGTTGGCCAATGTAAAAGGCCAACTAACCAGAGCAAAAGATGGGAAATTGAAAAACTTTGGATATGGATCTATCTTCGTTTCTTTTGTTCTAGAGAGGATCCCCATGTTATCTCCACAGAGTATTGCTGTTGATGCCGGTCGACTTCGAGAACCGATAATGGTTCGTTGGTCTACGTTAATGGCTCGTCATGCTATTGAGGGAACTGAGATTGTGCGATTCCCTCCTTCATATTTTCGTTGGCTAGATCGCCAAATTTTTGTGATAGAGGATTTTCCGTATGCCGGGATAGATTTCCGCGGTGACAGAGAGATGGTTCTCCTTGCAGGGGAACAGTGGGATGATTCAGGTAAAAAACATTTTTCAACGTTTGCTAAATTCTATTTTTATTTTTTTTTAATCGTCTTGGAAAACTAATAACCAAAAGTTTTTTGAATGCAAACATGGGTCCACATCGACCAGTTCATCTCCAACCTTACGAGAGACGACAACCAGTTGCGCCCGTACCAGCCCCAGCAGGCCAATCAGCAGAGATTTTGACTGGTTTGGAGCATCATCTAGAGCGCTTGACTCTAGATATTCCAAATACAAGCATAGATGATATTCCTCTCAGGCTGCAAAGATATGTGATTGGAGTTCCAGGACCTTTCAGGAGGTTCCTATGTAGGGTACCCCGGGCAGTGGTTTCGTATCATGATCCCCATCAGTGATGGGATGATCGTGTAGACTCATATTTTTTACTTTTGTATTATCATTTTTTCCGATCATAAGGTGTTTCCAACCTATGATCGAAGATGATGTATATTTTTTGAAAACACTCCTACACTATGATATATCACTATTTTTACGGCTATCTGTGTACATATGTGAATGTTGTTTGTTTTACTGCTTTTGATTATTGCAAATGTCTATTTATCATACTAGAAGAAATTGAATATGCTAATGTATTTAAATGTCTTGGAATATGCTGATATTCAATGTAATCAAACTCACGTTCCAAGAGACGAACTCTCAAAAACAACCGTAATAACACTGGATTTCTAATGGTATAAACCCTGTTAAGCTGTAATACAACAAGTTCAGAATCGAACCTTACAATCAAACTCCGAATTCCAAATTATATGGATTCAAACAATAACTCAATCACTGCACTATACTCGACAATGTTATTTGTTGTTTGACCAAGGCTTACCCCATGCATGGATACTAACTCGTCAGAGGGTGAATAGATAACCCAAGCTGCGGAAGAAATGTTCCGTGTACTACGACAAGCACCATCAGCAAAACCAATGTAGGTTTGAAGAGATGTCGACATCTGCAATATCAAGAGTAAAACTCAGATAAGCAGGAATAGTGACAAAAACACACTTCTAAACTAGGCACACTTTTCTAATCTAAAACACACCAGCAGTAAAGAAATCTAAACTAACAAAAATCTCCACACCTCATTTAAGCATAATATCACTTTAGATAAAGCCCATTTCTGGGTTTATCCAAAGGGACACCGTCAAAATCTATCAACTCATAGGCCCCTTTTGCTAACTTTCGTTTAACAATGTAAGGACCATGCCACATAGGCACGAATTTCCCAGCTCCTAGCTTGTCATTAGCTTGATCATAAAGTAAAACTAGGTCTCCTTCTGAAAAATTCCAAGGGGTCACGCTTCTATCATACTGAGATTTTATCCTTTTAACACGAGCCTCATTTGCTATTGCAGCATTTCGTCGATTCTCATCTAATTGGGCTAAGTACAAGAAACGTTTCTCCTCTTCAGACGTAGCTGGAAGTAATTCTACGGCTAATTTTAGTGACAGTATTTCGCATTCAATCGGCAACACAACTTCCAAACCGTAAACCAGTTGAAAAGGAGTGAAACCCGTTGATGTTTTGACTGAGGTTTGATATGCCCAAAGCGCTGAAAATAACATGGAATGCCAATTCGTCTTGTGAATACCGATGATTCGTTTAATCATGGTGACTAAAACTTTGTTAATGGCTTCAACCAGACCATTGGCTTGCGGATAATATGGAGTGGAACTATCGTGGCGCAAGCCAAGTTGGTCTGTCAGTTCAGTCATCATGACATTCCGAAAATGACTTCCATGATCCGTAATAATAGCTTGAGGAACACCGAACCTAGCAATTATGTGATTAAATACGAATGTTGCAGCAGTCTTGCCGTCAGCTGAATATGTAGGCATCGCCTCAGCCCATTTTGTAAAATAATCTACTGCTAGAATAATATAGGCATGCCCCCCAGCCGAGTGAGGGTTACATGTGATAAAATCGATACCCCATTTTGCGAAAGGACCAACAGCAATTATAGGGTGAAGAGGAGCGGGTGGTGCGCGCATTTTTCTATCAAAAATTTGACAGTTGTGGCATTTCCGAACCGCATAAATGCAATTTTTAAACAATGTTGGCCAGAAATAACCTGCACGCAATATCTTTTGGGCTGTGGCATACCCAGACATATGACCGCCACATGCTCCAGAATGACAGTCATTTAACACCTTTTCAGCTTCTTCATGAGTTAGACAACGTCGGAAAACAGAATCCGCTCCTCGTCGATAAAGTGTATCACCAATGATATTATATTGTTGGGATTGGAAGCGTATTTTCCGTCGCTGAGTTCGTGAAATTTTAGGCCGAAAAGATTGGGTTTGGAGATACACAATAATATCCCCATACCATGGATCAAGCGTACTGATAAGAAACAAAGATTCGTCCGCAATGGACTCTTCTGCCACTGTTTCAATATCAGTAGAGGGGAAATCACACATCAGTTCCGCAAAAACCAAAGATTTCTTTGCCTTGGATTTTTCAAATTCCAAGTCAAATTCCTGGAGGATAACTATCCATTTGGAATATTTTCCCCCTAGCAATTGTTTGGTCAAAATATACATCATAGGGTTGCAATTAGAAATTACCGTGGTTTTACGTAACAAGATGTAATGTCTAAAACGTTGAACAACTTGAACAGCTGCCAAGGCCAATTTCTCCACATGTGTGTATTTGATTTCAGTCGGATTCAGATTTCGACTAAGATAATAAATCACATGTTCATTGTGAGATTCATCTTCCTGAACTAATACCATCCCAATGGTGGAATGAGAAGCAGCGAGATACAAAATGTAATCTTGGTTGTAGTTGGGAGGATGCAATAATGGTGCATGGGTCAACGCGTGTTTAAGTGCATCAAAAGATCGATCAGCGATCTCGTCCCAAAAGAACGGAATGTCCTGTTTCAACAACCAGGTAAAACCCTTTGTAAGCTCGGCATAGTTAGGAATAAACCTACGTAAAAAGTTTGCTTTCCCCTGCAAACTTTGGAGTTGGCGCAAAGTCGAAGGAGGAGGCAATTTAACAATAGCTTCGACCTTCGATGGATCGACGCGAATTCCTGTTTTCGAGACAAAAAATCCCAGTAATCGACCCGATTCTACGCAGAAAACACATTTATGCAGATTCAGCCTTATCCAATAATGCCTACATCTCATAAAAATTGCTCGTAAATGAGTGGGATGATTGGCCCTACGTAATGAATGAGCAGGTAAATCATCGAGATATGGCTGGACAATGTGCTTAATGTCATGAAATGCATAAGACATAGCCTGTTGAAAATTTGCTCCAACGTTCTTTAGTCCAAAAGGAAGTTTACAATAAGCAAACGTTCCCCACGGTCAAATAAAAGTTGTTTTGGGTTGATCTACAGGGAGTATGTTTATTTGATTATAGCCGGAAAAGCCATCCATGAAGGAAAACAATTCACTGGCAGCACAATCATCTATTATTTGATCGATATAGGGAGTTGGATGATTATCTTTTGGACATGCTCGATTAATATCCCTATAATCGATACATACTCTTATCGTTCCTTGTTTTTTAGTCACAGTAACAATATTCAATACCCAATCCGTTAAGGGAATTGGATAAATGAATCCTGCTCGAAGTAATTTTTCAACTTCTGTTTTTATAGCAGCAGCTTTTCTAGGATAAATTTGACGTAATCGTTGACGAATAGGTTTAGCATCTGGGTAAGTCTTAATTTCATGAACGACGATCGATGGATAAATTCCTGGCATTTCTTCATAACACCAGGAAAACACGTCACGGAATTCTTGAAATAGGGCTTTATAAGTATGAATTTCTTCATCGGTACAACAAGCACCTATATGAATGTTTTCAATTATTCCTGGTTTTACTGAAATGTCAATTGGAACCGTTCTAGATATATTTTCCAAATTTAACTCAGAATCAGGATTTTGTAATGGATTCTGAGGTTCCTTGGCATATTCAGCAGTAAAAATTGAAGCGAAATAATTTTCAAAATGATATAATTCAGGTAAAAATGAAGACCGGTGATGTAGATCTTCCCATGCTAAATCATCAACAGACAAAAACTCACGAATTTGCTCATGTGTATGAACAAGTTCAAGAAATGTCATTGTAACTGAACTAGATATAATAAGGGATTCCTCATGGATCCCATTCATTGGATCGGTTTCGGTTGAAGAGTGGTCGGAAAATGACTATACAGCCTGGTACGAAATTTCAAATGGACTCAAGGGCATCATGCCACCAAATGAATCTATCTCGGATTCTAAAGGAATAATCCAAGGATCATCAAACATAACAGTGTCTGATGAAATCATATGAATACTTGCAGTAGAAGGCGATACGTTAGGAGGAGGAAAGGAAAAAGTTCCTAGTAAACCAGAATCTTTAATCAAACCTACTCCAACATCCTTATAAGGGATAGCCATTTTACCAACATGCTGGATTGTTTTTGTAGAGGTTGGGTCGGACGAGAAATAAGTTAATTGATCTATTGTCACGATCTTTCCTTGATATGGAAATTTTATAAGTCGAAAGACCGAAGAGACAACAGCAGTCATAGCATAGGACCAACTACAACCTAGTAGAAGGTTGTAATATAGAGGGGCATCAACCACTTCCACATCTAGATTAACAATTTTAACTTCGACCCCTATGGGTAAATCCTGCAAAATACCAAAAGGTTGAAAACCTCGACCATCAAAAGCCTTTAGAATCGTCGGAGATTGGTTAAGTGTGGGAGAACCAAGAGATTTCCAACACTGAATCGACATAATACACGTTGAAGCTCCCTCATCAATCACAGTCCGAAAAATAGGTCTGTTTTTTACTAACACTAGAATCTGGAAAGCCATTTGGTGAGGAAGACGTGGTGTACTATTTTCTAGATCGAATATTATAAGGTTAGAATCCTGAACATCGACAGCTCCTATGGCAGACAATAATAATTTATGTTGTGCTGGACACGATTGCAGCACTTCCAAAGTCGACATTGCTGAAGGAGAAACAGCTAAGTCTTCAACAATGTTGTAATTCTGAGCAGCTCTCGCATGTGGATTGAAAGCTGATTTACGAAGAACACCTTTAGCAGGCGATTTGATTATCAATTCTGGATTTTGTTTCTCGATCTGTAGCGGACCAGAAACAGGAGGGGTTGTATTTGATGTATTTGCATTGGAAGACTCTTCTTCTTTGCCATCAACAGGATTCTTAGAACCGTAATCTTGCGTTCGCGTCACAAGCCTTACATGAGACATCATCATAATAGGCTCTTCTAAAGTAGTCGAGGAAGAACCAATCATCTTACTATCTTGAATTGGAAAAGGATCCTTGAAGACAGCAGGTTGTTGCAATCCTTTAACGAATTTCGTAACCTCGTCTCGATATGGACATTCTTTCGTGAAATGATCTTGTTCACAAATGAAACAAGGATAGCGAGGTTTACGTTTTTCGTCATTGGATTCATATTTATCAGTTTTCTCTTTCAAATTATTTTTGTTTTTGTTCCTCCCCTTCTTTTTACCACCGGTTTTTGATTTTGTCATATATGTTTCAACGACATGAATATCGGCAGAAACTTCAGGAGAGGATTCTCCTTTCGGGGAATCAGGTAAAGTTATAATTGGAGAATAATTCTTTGAGGATTTCTTCTTGATTTTAGAATTGACTATACCAATCATACCGTCAGCGGCATGAGACCCTGAAGGAGCGGCAGCTATTTGATCTTGTTTTGGAAGGTCTGGGATTTTTTCATGTAGAGTACCTGACTGCGTATAAACGAGGTCAAGGTACTGAGCTTGAGCAATTACTTGTTCTTCAGTAACAACACCAGCCTTAGCTACATCGTCAGTGATCTTGGGTAATAATGATTTAACAAACCATTCTGCCAAAATTTGATCCGGAATATAAACTTTCACCAAACGTCGTCTACCTCGCCATTCATGAATGTGATCAGAAATATACGTGGACGTAGATTGTTTTAGCGAAGTTAATAATTTTGTGCCATTGTCGTATCTGACAGGCAACTGGAAATGAGTTAAGAAAGCTGTTGCTAACTGACTGAAATTATGAAACGAGCTGCGTGGTAACTCAATGTACCATTTGGCAGCAAGACCTATGAGGGTTCTTTGAAAAAGACGTAAGCAAATTGAATCATCAACGATTGAATTAGATGCACACCAAAGGTGATAACTCATAACATGATTTGATGGATTCTCTCCTGACTTACCTTCAAATTTTGGTATATCACTGGGCAACTTATGAGGCATTGGCGGCCAGTTCTGATAATAGAAAATTGGATCATTTGTAAGGCGCATCAAATCAGGTAAGTCCAAAGTTGCGATAAACGGTAACTGACGGTTAGGGTCTTGAAAACCTTGAGAAGCCAAAGCAGATCCAGGAGGCAGATACCCAGGATAACTAGGAATCAGATTTGCATTAGGTATTGTGTAACCTCCCAGATAACTAGGATGAACCGGACCATACTGAGGTTGTTGATAAGTATAACCATGGTACGGTTGATACTGATAGCTTGGATTCTGTACATAGGGACCGAATTGCGGCTATCCCTGGTACAGTTGATACGTAAATTGAGGTTGACTTGTAACAACTGTACTCATACCGGCTTGTCCTGCAGGCATCTGAACTGTAGTCTGAATGGAGGGTCTTGACTGAGGTACTGAGACTTGAGGGATTTGCACGGATACAAGGATAGAAGAATTCGGTGCTACCGATACTGCAGAAACAGGTGTGACAGGTTGAACAGATGTTGCAGCAATTGCAGCAGTTTGAGGCGAAGTATGAGGTGTATTATGCCCAGCCTGCTGAACTGAACTAGGTGCAGGAGTTTGGATAGCTGGCTGAATAGGTTGCTGGGTTGAACCAGAAACCAATGGCTGGCCAGGTTGGTAAGGTAACTGCACATTAGGCTGCAAAGGTTGTTGATATTGGGACGGATCCCACACCATCATTCTGGGGTATTGTCTCGTAGAAGGTTGAACATAAGGACCATAACCTGGTTGAACGTAGGGTTGATAATTAAGAGGTAAATTTCTAGCTCCTTGAACAGATGGTTGACCAGAAGGCTATTGGTAACCTTGAATTGGGTACTGCCCTTGAGGTTGATAACCCTGAGGCACGTACTGAGGCTGGGGTTGATAAGGACCCTGAGGAGCATATTGAGTTTGGGGTTGACCTTGAGGAATGTACTGTCCTTGGGGTTGATAACCCTGAGGTATGTACTGTCCTTGGGGTTGCCCCCCAAAATAATATGATTCCACACTTTTTCCTGTGAAAAAGATACCCTGAGGTTGTCCCCCAGGTGGTAATTGACTACCCTGAGGTTGCTCCCCAGGCGGTAACTGAGTTCTTTGAGGTTTCCCCCCAGAAGGAAACTGACTGCCTTGAGTTTGAGGATTGGGAATATTACCAGACATCATAAAAATTTTCTTTGCGTTCGACGTTTCAATTTTAAGTCCATCAAGACCAGATGATAACACGTTTTCGATGGGTTGAGGAGCTGCTCCCGAGAAAGTACCAGACAAAGACTGATATCCCAAAGGAACAGAAGGACCACCATGTAAAAATGATTCAGGTGTTTGAGAAAACATGGATGACTCTCCAGCCATAAAAGATGACGAATAATAGCCTCTGGGTGTAGGATGAAATGGAATTCAAGGTGGATAAAAAGCAAGACCCAGATTCTCTAAAAAGTCCATTAAAGAGAGATACCAAGGATTAGTTTGAATGGGGCTGTAGAAAATAGATTCACGCTCCCTAAGATTCAACGATTGAGGGGAGTTGGGAAGAGATATGTCTTCGTCTGGATTAGTAATTTCTTCAATAGAAATAAGTCTAGAGGGAACTTTTCTGTAATGATATTTCTTACCCTAGGTGAACCTGGATCGCTAGAAGTTGGTGTGATAAATCTTGAGGATGCTTCTAACACAGAAGATTCAGTTTCAGGTTCAGAGATTTCAGGTTCGTCAGATAATTCACCAGAAGGAGAAATATTTTCAGTAACTTCAGAAACTGAAATCGGTTCTTGAATGTATTCTGTTGTAGGTATTTGATGATCAGGATGTATAACTATAGCTGAAATTTCAACTTCTGTTGACCTAAGTCTACGACTACTGTGTGGTACCAGAGCTCGAAGCCCTTCAGGTTGACTTGGTGAATATTCAAGGGGTTTCCCTTGTATTCTTCGGGATTGTCTCGGCAATTCCGCCACGATTAAAAATTATCTGATCACATGAAAACAAAGAAAAAATTCAATGAAAACACCTAAAGTCTCCAAGAAACAAACAATTGAATCATTCGCTTAAAAATCTAAGAGTTCAAACCACACACAAACAGGTAACTTTCCGTACTAAAAACACTAGTTGGTGATGAAATCCAACTTAGTATAATTTTAACACGAAAAGGGCAGTTGGAACAGTTACCCCGACAACCTGCTTAATGAAACAAACTGGCACAAGTTTCTTGACAAAACCATCTCGAGTGAAGAGAACCCCCCAGAGAGTCAAAGTGAGTCTAGTCGACGTCTGTTCCAGGTACAGTGGGATCTTCCCTCCACCGTCACCTTAGGAAAGAATCCTAAAGATTAAGGCCTCTAAGGTTACCAACTAAAACAAATATACCTGGGGGAACAGTCTACGATCCGACACGCACGCAAGGGCAGAGTAACAAAGCTCAATCCCCTTGAAGGCTCCTTGAAACAATCCAAGGTTTGTCGACAAGTGACCCCAGGCTCCTCGACAATGGTCTATCTGAGGTTTACCATTTTTAATACGTGTATATCTTCTATCGTTCCCAATGAGGAAGGATTGATTACCCCACTGGTTCAGATATTATCTCGTGCTTGACTCCTTTAAGAGGAGCTTCCTAGAGCATACATGCAACAATTGGAATTTCTTCCTACCGCAAGATTTGTCTACTTGTTTGTTTTAGCTATCTTGGAGAGTTAATTAGTCCCTACTCCAAGATACTAGCCTAATCTATGTTGGTGATAAGAGCCCTAGAAATAAAAAGATTACTAGATGAATTTTATATTAAGCGTTACTTTTAGGAGCTATTTCTTAAGTCAATGGGTGCGGAAATGAAACTTTGGATGATGTGAAGACTCGATTTCCAAAAGACACTAAAATGCACCTATGATGATATTCAATTATTTTTCTTTCAATGAACTTGCTATGTAGAGAAAGAGTTAGAGAATGCAATCCTTTTAATTCCTTCTTTAAACATGAAAAATGATTGAAAGAAAGTATTGTCTTTTTAATAAACTATCAAAGCTCACAAGAAAAATTCTTTTCCTTTCCAAACTTAGAAGCTACAAAACATTTTTTCTTCGAAAGAAAACTACAAAAACTAAAACTACTCAAAACTACAAAATCTAATCTTGAGATCTAAAATCTAAATTGAGTAAAAGCTTTTAAGAGTTTTTTTATGAATTTTTTCCTTAGTTGTTCAGCAAACTAAGAATCTATTCATTCAGAATAACAAACAGATCAAAAACATTCAAAATATGTTTTTATAAAAATGAAATTCAAAACTTTCAACCAAGTTTTTTCGAAGATTTGCAAAGAAACAAAAGGCTTAATTTCTCAACATAGGATGTTCTCACAATCAGGTCGGATTCAAAAGACAAAAAGAGATCAATGTAATCTGAGATACTTCAAATTGTCAAGAGATCGAATCGCTACAAAGACCAAGTGGAAAAACAATCCAAACTGCAAAATCTTCTAGAAAATCATCAAAACATCAACACTGTTGGAGTTCATTCACAAAAAATTCTTGACAGAAACAATAATCAGTCCAGGAAAAAACCAAAGATCTAAAAATAAACTAGAAAAAGAAATCTACATATTTTCTAAAATTTTTACAGGGTCCGCAGGTAACCAGTTTTGACAGGTGCGGTCCCGCACTGTATCCTTTACAGAAGGTGTGAACCTGCCCGCACTGTCTAAGTAAGGCAGAGTGTGGTCCTAGGAAAAATTAAAGAAAAACTTAAAATATTTCTAAATTTTCAAAAACAGGGACAATCTAAATTACCCAGATAGATATGTATCAATCAAAAACTAGGAAAAAATGTTTCCTCAAATCAAAAATAAAAGAGAACCAAAAACAACAAGTTCTTTCCCCAGTATGGTCGCCATTTTGTTGTGTAGATTAATCCGTCTTGCGGACAAGACCGATCTCTCTAGTACTAAAAGTAACTAGCAACAAACATCCAATTATACTAATCTCTCTCTAAGCATATAAGATTCATAAAAACACTATATAGGTGTAAGGCCTACCTTATGTCCAACGCTTGCTTGATCTCGTTGAAGTCCTTCCCGTGCACTGAAAGAACATTCCTCGTGAATCTGAAGTCACAAACAAGAAAAAAAATTACACAACACCTATATAGACATTATTATAAACCATACTCATCATAATGATCAAGGAATTTATGAAATAAACTATGAATAGACAATTTAATGAGAGAAATGAGTATATTTGTATTAACTTCAAATAAAGAAAACCTTTACAACCTGTGCCTTGATGTCGTACAGGTCTTCCTGGGGTCCGAAGTAGGAATCTCTTCTAATTTGACAAGCATTGCACTCTTTGAACCAAGACAGATAGAGATGAGTGATTTAACCTCACAGAAAGTCTTAGTTAACTGAGTCTGAATCTCAACAGCATTTAACTTCAAATATCTTAAGCTTGAACTCCCTTTGAGGCTACCCAAGGCCTCTTTTTATAGTGGAAAAGAGGAGGTTTCTTGTTCCAAATATGAAGGGATAGAATCCTCCTTCAAAAGGATTAGCTCCTTACATCAAGGGGTTAGCTCCATCAAGTGAGGGATGCATGAACCTTCTCAAAGCGTATCCATTCCCGAAAATTCCCATCTAGAATCTTCTAGAATTTATCTGAAATCCACTTTTTATCTTTACATTCTCACCTTTTTGAGTTTTACAGAGGTCCGCACCCATGACACAAAGAACGTGCAGTATGGTTCCACATGCAAGCTGAACTTTAGGTGCGAGACCGCAGGTAATGAATAGAGAAAGTGCGATACCAATATTTAGGGGATTTTAGGAACTTTTTCCCTGATTTTGAAAGCTTGTCATGAGGAGCAGATATGTCAGACTTGCAAAAGGAGGAAGTATGAGTAATAATGAGCTCATACTCATAGTAAAATGTCAGGATGACAGATTTTAGTGTAACAATTGGTATCGAGTAAAAATGATGTTATAAATTCAATATTAATTCATCTTAATTTTCGAAGGATAAAAGTTTCTAGTATATGATTAGATCTACGATGATTCTTACATAGAACATCCTATCAATAAAATTTAATTTTTTTATGATGAACAGTGGGCATTCGAGTTTTATTTCTTTTTGAAATACATATGGGAGACATGGTGATATTGATGCATGATTTAAAACTTTCTTCACTTGTTTTTCATTCGACAGGATTTGGCAACTGTGGTTCCAGGTCCCGAGCCAGCGGGAATTGATATTCTTTCAGTAAGGATAGACATTATCTTTCCTTCTTTGGAATAAGATCAAAGTATGCTAGGTTACAATTATTCTTAATGCTGACAACTTTGTTGTTTGTTTTTTTTTTTTCTGCCACCACGTTCCCTCCCAGAAAATGTTGTGCCTGGAGCCCTGTAGATGGATCACTGCTCGTAGTGCTCTGGAGCATGAGTATTTAAAATATCTAGGTTTTGTACCCTGACATGTACATTAGATGTGGGGATAAGAATATTATTGGACTGTTGTAGCGTAGCTTGCATCTTCTCACTAGTGGGTTTCTCTTTGGAGACTGGTAAACTAGATGGAAACCTGTATCAGTAACACAATTAAGTATACCATGTTTTTTTTTTTGTATTTTGTATTTTGCCACATTTGCTAAGGATTTGCACCTTTGGTGTAGATGGATTGTGGTGGTTCTAGTGATTCAAGACTATTGAGCAGAAATTTATCTGGAAAGCAAGTTGTTTACGATTGTCAAATATGATTGATCATTTGAAATTCTTTGCCATCTATTGTTATTGACGGGGTATTTTATAATATTTTGCAATCTAGTTTTCTATGCTTTATAGCACGAGTATTTACTTGTTATGGTGATGTGTAGAGGATATGATATTCAAGAGTTTTTTATGTTGTTTTTGATGAAAAAATCTCAATAGTGATGAAACCCTTGCTTTGAATCATGCAAGGTTCTAATGGTGATGAAACCCTTGCTTTGAATCATGTAATGTTCCGATGGTGAAAGAGAATGCTTATTTTGGATTCCAACCACAAAATTTTTCTTAAAAGTCCAGCCCATAGAAAAAGATGAAATGTTGTTTATAAATGTTTGTTGTTGTGCAATAAGTCTAGTTAAAACATGCAATATGATATCTCCACATGATTTCGTTTTTGAAGCATGTTTTTTGATTGGGAGGCATAGTTGTTTTCAAGTTATATTTCAAAATTTAAACTTGTTTTTTCATGATGATTGTACAAAGGATTTTAGTGAAATTGTATTCGCTAATTGTTTATGGATAGTTGGTGAATGGTTCATTTTGTACCTACAGTCTTAATGTCGGTACGAGGACCTTGGTCCCTAGCAATTAAGGGCCCCACTATTTTTGAGAGATCTTCCTTGTTGCATGAATGCTAGGGTGCCTTGTTGAGAAAAAGTAAGGGTATATTCTATGATATTGATGTCTTTTCTTCAATGGATTTGATGCACCATATGTATGCATTGATGATGAAGTAACTCTGATTATCTTGATCTACATCGATAGCTCATTGTTGCTGAGGTTTGCTCATGGGTATCACTACATTATTGAGCTCTTTGGATTGATGATGGGGATGATCCTGGCTAATTTCTTCATGTGATCCTGTTCTTCTTCAGAAGAGGTTGGCTAATTAGTTGATCATTTTTTTTCCAACATGGATGGTGCATTTTCTTGTTTGTGTAAGAAATTATCCATGAATTTAGGTTCTTACATTATTTCATTGGTGATTGGCATGTCTTCCTGCTAAAGTTGTTTTGGTTATGAGCAAGTTGTGGGTAGTTTCAAGACCCTCTTAGTTGCTTCTTTGATTTTAGGTGTATGTTCCCTAGACTCCTTCCTTTACTGGTCACATACTGCAACTGGTCAGGCACGAACACCTCTTGGGCAGTGTATCGAGAACTGGTGGTCATGTACTATGGAGCATGTATAACTGTCATGGCCAACCATCTGCAGGCATATGGGGTCCCTGAAGATTTTCTCCTTTGATTTTAGGTGCATGTTACCTGAAGTGATTGGATTTCACTAAAGGATTAGATAGGGTAGAGCTTGTTTGATTATTTAATCTTTGCCTCTTTCATTAAAATTGCCTTTGTTGATAGATCCCTCACAGTCAATGATAGTTTGTGATTGAATGGCAGTGAAAGGTTGAATTGAGAAAATTTCTTCTCTGTTGAATAAGATTTAAGCCTTATTGCCTAATTGTGTATGTGCTATTGACCTTCTATGAAGAATTACTCCTCTGAATTGTGAACTCTATGCATAATTGGAAGAAGAACAATTTTTGTGTCAAATCTCCAGTGGCCCTCGCTATCAATGGTTGAACGCAAGTCTATGTGATTAATGTGAATGTGTAAACTTGGTATATAACCCCTATAAGAGGCCGAGAGTGAGTTGTAGTGTTTCTCAATCCATGTGAGGATATTAAACCTTTCTATAAGGCATTGAGTTATGTGTGTTCGAACAAACTTCATAGGAGTGAAACCATGTTATGCTTTGGTTTCCCAAAGAGTGTTGAAACCCTATCGAAGGCGGAAAACCCTTCCCGTTGAAGAATTTAACATGTTTTATTGTTTTGAACGATCTCATTGAGGCTTGACCTTAGAGTTAATGAGGCGGAGGTTATACAAAGAAATGTGCTAACCATAGTAGAAGTCCAGTCGAGTACTATTCAAAACCTGGGAGTGCTTTTGCGAAGCCAAAACAACCCTCATCGCGCAGCTTTTGGCTGGAGGAAAAACCATTCAAAAAAACATGATCCTATTAAATGATGCCACGTTGCTAGGGTAATACCACCCTCATCATGTTTATTTGAATTCTTAAAGTCAGGCGAGCAAAAAAGCGTGGTATTGTTGTGCGTTGTCCAATCTGGAGGCCAAGAGATCTGATGAATATCGCGCGTTCAATTGCACGGAGGTTAACTGAAGCTATGAACCATTGAATAATTTTTGAAAATGCTTTTTTATGAGTTTTGATGTGTGCGGCCAGTACATACGATACGTTATAAAAATGTCGTGTTAATGTTATAACCTATGGTTGAATGTTATAAGTGCTGGTACATATGTTAAAGTCATTGAACCATTGATTTAATGATACGTGATAAGGTCAGAATATGAATCGGTTGTTATGTTATGATTCAAACCTTAGAGAGAGGGGGTTAAGTAGTGAGTCAGCTAATACAATTGATAAAACAAAAAAAACGAAGGGGTTCACCTATGATATAAGTGCATGGTTAAGTTGTGAGCCTCGTCATATTTGCCTTTTTATACAGTATATAAGGGGAGGATTTCTATTATAATTCGAGCCCTTTATAAAAAGGGTCAAACTTATAACATAAGATATATATATGGTTTATGCGCACTGGAATAATAGTTTTCATTTTTTTTTTTAATTTAACCATCCGTCAGTATACCGACACCTTACAAGCGTTGGTCTTGCGACGTTCCATTTTAAAAAAATATATAATTGTTCGTCGGTATTGCGATGCTCTTGCAAAGCATCGATATTGTGACACTTTAGAAAAGCGTCGGTCTTGCGACACTCTCGAAACGCGTTGGTCTTGTGACACTCCTGAAAAGTGTCAGTAGTGCAACATTTTAATATGCATCAGACGAGCGACGTTCAAAATGTCGGAACCCATATCGTTGGAATTGTGACACTTCAAAATAGCATCGGTCTTGTGACACTTTTTAAAAGCGTCAAAACTACAGCGTAATGGCTAACCATGTTTTTTCTGGCCTCAAACTATCGCTCTTGTGACACTTTAACAAGTGTCGGCAGAGCGACGACATGGAAAATGTCGGAACCCATATCGTCAAAATTGTGATAGTTTAGTAACGTCAGAAGAGCGACAGTATGGAAAATTTCGGAAGAGTGACAGTTGTTTGGAAGCATCAGAAAAAGTGTCAATATTGCAACACGTTTGCAAAGCGTCAAAATTGTGACCTAATGGCTAACCATGTTTTTTCAGGCCTTGAATTGTCGCTCTTGCAATGACTATGTGTCAGAATAGTAACGAAGTGGCCGTCGGAAGTTGGGTCAAATTTACTAGTGTATATGCATTTATCTCTTATGTTAGGGTTACACATTAGTCATGCTTGTGTGCTTTCCATGTATGGTTTCTTATATCATACTATATGTTGAACATGCATTGGTCGTTCATGATTGGTTATACATGTCAAGTGGGTGCATATGGTCAAGTTTGCATTCTTTTGGTGAATTTTGTCATGGATAAGGTCATTGTATGCATTTTTTGTCATCTTGATGATTTGATATGTTATGATTCTAATGTGTTGGTTGAGATAAAGCAGGAGATGCAAATCATTAAAGTGAAATTTCAAGAATGGACTTCGGGGTAAGAGAAGATCATCATAAAAGGTTGTATGCCTGAAATGCATGTATGTTATTCATGGTTGTTGTAAGCAGTAGGGTTATTTATATGCTTGTCATTCTAATTTTTTTGGTTACATGTACGATAAATGCTAGTTGATTAGTTTAGTTATATGCATTATGGTTATGAGTATTCATTTCACTCTATTGATCTTATGCTTGCATACATGATAGATGCTAGTGATTAGTTCAGTTATATGTACTCATCAGATAGTCATGAATGGTATTAATGTGTGGCAGTATGCATATTTTTGTTGTTTTATGTTGGATAGCATATACGTTGTTCATGAGTATGATATAGGTCAAATTGTTGTTGTTGTATGATAGTTAGATTGATGATTAAGTTACATGTTGTTGATGAGAATGATATATAACTTGTTGTTGTTATATGCCAGTAACTTGATGATTACGGTTATTTCGTTAATATATTGGTCTTATATGTATCATATTTGTTTGGATTGACTTGGGCGGATTGTTAGGGTTATTATATTCATTTGTGATGTTGCATTGTATTAATCTAGGCTAACTATGCATATGTGATTATTATGCATGAATGACAATTGTTTATGAACTCATGAGATGAAAAATTTAGCTAGTTATTGTTATGGATATCATTCCTTTATTTATGTTGAGTTGAGGTGTTGTGAATTTATATTGTGCTAATATATATTTATTGTGTAGATAAGATCGCCTCTCGTGAGACACATTACGGTATGAGCTTTCTTATGCCATCTACTTTGTACTTGATTATTTTATTGTCATCTATTTGATGTTTGAGTGATTTTTGTTGGGTGCAGGAATTACACTTAAGAAAACTCCTCAACACTTAGTTTTTCAACCCGGGGGATCCGTAAACTTAGAGACGAATCACAGGCAATGCTAGAGATGGTATGAATCTTCCTAATGTAAATCCCTACTTTCTTTAAAGGAAATATTGTAGAATCAAATTGAAGAGAGAAAAAGGCAACTTGAACCATCAAAATAATCTAAGACTAGAACAAGAAAGAATGCATTTGCAAGAGGGAAATAAAGATAAAAAGGGAAATCACTCTAGCTAATTATTATTTAACTACTGAGTGTGTGTTTTTCTTTAGAAGAGACACTTAGCAGTCTCATCAGATGGGCCCTTGAACCTGATCCTTTAGATATTTCCTTATTGCACTAATCTATCTTGCACTATCACAGTCTGCTTGCACTAGAGCAAGAACAAATATTTATCTAGAAGGTATAAATGGTGTCTTTACTAAAGGATTTTTTACTTCATGCAAGGGCTTGAAATTTTCTAGGTCCAAAGCACTCAGATCTCGAGACAAGGAACTAGTTCTTGTACTGGATCAAAGTTTCCTACACTTAGCATTTAATTCTTAAAATGAGTTCATAATTATTGCAAGTGCTAGTATACTTGTTAAATCGAATTTAACACATAAAAAGTGAATGTTTCTAATCTTAAAAGAGTGCAGGAGTAAAGAAACAATCAATATACATTTATCCTGTCATAAGAATTTAATGAAAGAAAGAATATTGCAGGAAGTAGACTAAGAAAGATTGCTGCATCACACCAACGTGCACTAGTGCAACTTCATTTCTCCTACTTGGACCAGGCTGGGAAAATAAATCAAACCGAGTTGCAGAAAGAAAATATCACACTAATTTGAGGAAATTACATACATGAATACATATTCCAGCCCAGATTCTGGCGATAACAAAATACAACGACCTGCTATTGCCTCTCTCGCCATGTTTATGTTCTCTTATGCTATAAAAATTTCTCCCCTAGTCCTATTTAAATTCTACATTATATAGATCTTTGGCCAGATGCAAAAATAGATCATCCAACCAATTACATAACCAAATGTAGATTTTAGCTTCTTGGCCTTCAAAATTAAATGGTTAGCAAACTGGCTGTAGCCAATCTCCAGCTTTGGTCTCGGTTGCCTTTGGGTCGATATTGCTTGTCATGGTTGAAGCTGCTCGATATTTGCTATCATGGCTGAAGCTACTCAAAATGAGGTAGTGATCAAGGAGGTTCGGATCTACTGCAAGGTTTTTTTGTGCTGGAAATGGTGCAAGATCTGATCCTGCACTAGGATCAGTAGTCACAGTAAGTACTTTAACTATCAAATAAACATTGGAGATATTGATAAGTTACAAAGAGTGATTAAAATTAAGAAATCATGTAATAAATAATTAATAAATTCTAAATTGAATTAAAAATCTGAAAAATAAATTTTATACCAAATATGTCACTGTGCTTGGACTGGTGCAAGATGAGGGTGTATAAAAGAGGTAAAACAGAGGTAAATAGCTATAATTTAGGAAGGGGAAAATGGAAAAAAGAGAGAAAATTAGGGGGCTAACATCCTCCCATACCTAAGCGGTTGTGTGTCCTAACACAACTCTTTACCTCTACAAAAAAAACCTTCAAAACTTTGACCATTCTAGTTCAATCCTGCTCTGACATACTGACATCAATATGAAATGTTTCATACTTTTTCTTTCTGATGTTATTTAGTTCCTTTGTCACCCTTTTAAGTCGCTTAAAACATTACGCATCTTGATACTTCCAAACTCTAACTTCTCCTTTGTTTTTCTGGATCTCTGAAGTTAATTCTTCTTTATTTTTTTCTTTATCCTCCTGTGGTTTAGCTATGAGCTGTTCTAATTTCTCCACTTAAAACTCTAGCTCAATTATTCGAGAAACAAGAGTTACCAAATATTCTTCTTCTCCTTTCTCAACAGGGGTAGTATCTTCTTCAGGGATCTCAGTATCCCTCAGAGTTTCAGTAAATTCTTCTTCTTTTTCTTCTTCTTCCTCCTCTTCTTGTTCTTGTTCTTGTTCTTCTTCTTCTTGCACAGGTTCAGGAGGGGATTCAACGTCTTGTCGGGGCCATGATTCCTTGATTTCACTAGATTCTTCATTCTTTTTCAGCCCATTTTTAATAAAATTGACCAACAGAGTATCATCTTTGACCTCTACAGATTTTGTTGCGTCTACAAGGACTGACAGGTTGTCTTCTTTAGGGGTCTCTGCCTGTACTGGTGGCATAGAAAGAGTCTCCTCAATAGGTGCACTAGATATCTTCTTATTTGGATATGGGGCCCTTTATTTTGTTCATTTTTTACGTCATTTCCTTTTTTCACTAGTGCAAGAAGGACTCCCCTTTTCATTCTTACCCAGACCCTTGCTTGTACTGACGGGGTCCTTTATATCGTTCCCAACATCTGTCCTTTTATTTAGTTGTTCTAACAGTGCCTCACAATTCGTGCCTTTAATTTGTAACTGTTTCTGGACCAAAATCTTTATCAGGCTGTGGTGATATAACTTCTTTTTGGCCTAGTTTTCCTATGCGTCTTGCACACCCTTGGCCATTTTTTCCAAGATCTTAAGCAAAAAATAGGGGAAATCAATCCTCCACCGGACGTGTCGGCCACCTTCAAAATTCTGCAACATCCTAAAATGGTACACAAAATTGAGGGAGTACCTTCCCTCACAGGTCACAAATTTCTCTAGGATGAAGAGGAGGTCCCGCCACTATCCTAGCAGGGCACTGTGCAGAATTCCTTTCTTCCAATCTACCTTCATATTCTTGTCGACGATGAAACACTACCATCAATTCCTTTCTAGTTTCTTATTTTTAAAATACTGCTCACCAGTATTTTCCAAACCTATTGCTGCTACTATAAACTCCTTCGTAACCTTAAATTTTAGAGGCCCAATTTTTACTCAGTCATTTTTTAAACTTCTGGCAAACTGTAGGGCCACATCACTATTGTGCCTGTCAAACTTTTGCAAGAATTGAAGAAATCCCGAGTCTCGCAATAGTGCAAGACTATTGTGATACTCAGCAGTCTGTTCTACCATGCTGGGAGACAAAGGTTCGCTTCGAACAGGTGGCATCATTGCTTAACGCTTATGAACAGTAAAGAATTTACATGCAACACCAGGAAAATTGGTTCTTATAGATAGGGATTGAACTGTCCACCATCCCTTCCATCTTATCACCCATTCATTCCACTAAAATAGCTGTGGATGTGCGGAATCTTTGAGATCATGCCAGACTGGTGCTTGCGGCAGCATTTTAACAGCTAGGTGAGGTAATCATTACAAGTGAAGGAAATCTAGGATTATGATGGAAAGAAAAATTATATCCAAGAAAGGGTTAAACACTTCCACACTTCTTCATAATTCAAAAAAGTAATTTAGCATTTATTAAAAAATGATCATGATTCTTAACTTTAAAACACCTTGTACTTTAAATAATTTTCTCCTAGTTAATATGATAGCACAATTACTCATCGAATAAGTGAAAGGACTTATTATAACTTCATGATGACCACTTTCGTATGCCATGAAAAGAAAAAATTGTACTATGTTTTTGACAGGGTGCATGCTTGCACTGGTCTGCTTGGACCACTTGAATTATGTTATTCTGCTAGTACCATTTTGCTTGCATTATTATATAGGACAACATGCTTGCACTAGTGCTAGCATAATATCATAAAAAAAAAGAACAGGGAATTTAAATAAAATATAGGCTAGACTTTCAACATGGCTTCCTCAAATTTTATTGGAAAATTGCTTCACCCTTTCTTGATGCTTCAGAGCACATCCTTTTTCTCTTTGTGAACGAGATTCTGCAATGAATTCATGAGGGAACAAAGAAGTGGGAAAATGGAAATTTTAGAATGGGAAGGAATTTTGTTACAGGGATTCCAGAATAGTACCACAAGAGGGGATAAATAGAAGTGGGATATGGAAAACAATTTCAAGGGTAAAGTGGGATTTTTACGAAACAGACAGGGTAAATTCAGAAGAATATGGGAAGGTTAATCATTCTGGTATTTAAGAAGAAATTGAAGGAATATTAAGAAAGTGGAATATGAAGAAGGCAGAAAATTTTCTGGAAGGTTTTCCTGCAATAGTGCAAGAAAAATAACTTTAGTCAGAATTAAGTGTTACTTAAATAAAAATATCCATGCCAATTTCCCCAATTGTATAAATCTTGTTTCTGTTGAACCTACTTTTACTTGGTGGTCGCTAGCATATCTAAATATCAAGCAACATTCTCTTTTTATTATAAATTTTCGATCTTCCTTACAGAAAGTTGGTTTTCAGGTTGATCCTTCTGCAATCATGTCAACGAACTAATCTTCATAATTACAGGAAAATATTTTTCTCTTTACTTTTTATTTAATAATATATATATATATATTCTTTAAGAAGAATAAGAATTCATGTTTTCAAAAGGTTGGTATTACTATTCCCCACTACCATCCCGAATTGCTATTGGACTTGCTATGTAAAATCTTTCCTGGAAAGTGGCTGAAAATACTTCTTCAATCTGTGTCCATTTACCAAGAATATTGAATTTTTTCCATCGATAGTTTTAACTTCTACTTCTCCATTCTCAAATACTCGGATCACTTCATAAGGTCCCATCCAATGTGTATGGAACTTCCCTTTAAAAAATTTAAATCTAGAATCATAACGGAGTACCCAATCACCTGGTTGGAATTTCTTTTTCTGAATAGACTTGTCATGCCACCTTTTGCGTTGCTACTGAATTAGTATGTTCTGCTGAATAGCATCCCTAAGAAATTCATATAACTCATTTAATTGGAGAAGACACTGTTGTTGTGCCTCACAGAGATCTAGTGCTAACTGAACTGTAGTTTTGAAAGTTTTGATCTGGAACTCAATTGGTAATAGAACCTATTTTCCATATACTAGATCATATGGTGTATGTCCTGTGCTATTTCTCCAAGTGGTTTTGTATGCCCATAAAGCTTCTGGTAATATTTTAGCCCAGTATTTCTAATGCATATTTACCATCTTTGTAAGAATGGACTCAATCACTTTGTTTGTGGATTCCACCTGGCCATTTGCTTGTGGGTGATACACCATGAATTTCCTATGATTTATCTTGTATTGCTCTATCACACCCTGTACTAGATTAGAAATAAATTGCAGATCATTTTCAGAAACAATTTCTCTAGGCACACCAGATCTAGTAAAGATTGCAGTAAAAGTAAAATCAACAACAACTTTTTCTATAGCAAAGGAAACAACTTTACTTTCGACCCATTTTGTAACAAAATATGTACAAACCAAAATATTCTTTTTACTTAATGATGTTGGATTTATTGGCCCTATAAAATCAATAGCCCATTTTTCAAACGGCTCAATCATAACTTGGGGCCATAAAGGCATTTCATTGGTTTGATTAGGTTGTCCCATTCGTTGACAACTATCACATCGCCTGACATACTATTTGACATCCTTAAACAATGAGAGCCAAAAGTAACCAGCACACAGTACTTTATATGTAGTCCACTTATCAGCGAAGTGGCCTCCACAAGGTTCATCATGAGCAGATTTCAATATGTCAAACATTTCCTCCTCTCTTACACATATACAGATAATCAGGTCTAGACCAGTGTAAAAGAAATCTCCTTCAATCCAGGAGTATGCAACACTTTTCTAGATAATATTCTGCTTTTCACGAGCAGACAAGTGGGGTGGTCTTTTCCCAGTAACCAAGTAATTAGCAATGTTAGCAAACCACAGAGAATCTGTTGACATAGAAAAAATATGTTCATCCGGAAAATCATCATTAATAGGAGTTTCTTTACCAGGATTATCTAATCTAGAAAGAAAATCTACTACAACATTAGATTTTCCTGGTCTATCAACAATAGCAACCACCTAGTCACTCTACTGCTAATCAATATTTTTTTCATTAAATATTTAATCACGGAATGATCAGTATGTACAAATACTTCATATCCTGTAATATAGCGCCTGAACTTATTAATTGCAAAAATTATAGCTAAAAAATCTTTCTCTGTAACTGTATAATTTAATTGAGCAGAAGAGAATTTGTTACTAATATAATAAATAGCATAGGGTTTCTTATTTTCCTCTTGTCCTAAAACTGCGCCAATATCCAAATCTGAAGCATCAGAGGAAATGTGAAAAGGCAGAGACTGGTTAGGACCTCTCAAAACTAGTGCATATACCAAATTTTCCTTTAATGTTTCAAAAGACTATTGCCAAGTTGCGGACCAAGAAAATTCACTATCCTTAGGTAGAAGTTAGAAAAGAGGGGCAGCTATCTTAGAAAAAAATTCAATGAATCTTCCATAGTAACCAGCATGTCCTAGAAAACCTCTTACTTCCCTTTGATTTTTGGGTGCAGGAAGATGAAGAATGATTTCAATCTTTGCTGGATCAACCTGGATATCTTTATGAGAAACCAAATGGCCAAGTACCACTACCTCTTTGCACATTAATATGCATTTCTTTTCACTCAAGGTGAGATGGGCTTCCTGACAATGAAGAAGTACTTTCTTCAGATTTTTGAGAGCTTCCTAAAAAGAATCACCAAACACAGAAAAAGTCATCCATATAAATTTCTACAAATTCTAGATCAGCAAAAATGGCCAGGACTTCCCTTTGAAAGGTAGCCAGGGCATTACATAAACCAAAGGGAAGAACTTTATAAGAAAATGTACCCCATGGACATGTAAAATCATTTTTATCCCAATCTTCGGGTGCAATCTGTATCTGGTTATAGCCACTGAAGCCATCCAAAAAGGAAAATAATTATTTCCTACAAGGGTATCAAGCATCTAGTCAATGAAAGGAAGAGGGAAGTAATATTTGAGAGTGGCTTTGTTTAATTATCAACAATAAATACAAATACACCATCTTCCACCTTTCTTAGGTACTAGTACTAATGGAGAGACCCACTGACTGTCGGAAATAGGATAGATAAAACTGACATCCAAGATTTTATGTACTTCTTCCTTCACAATATCTCTTAGAGCTAGATTCATTCACCTTTAGGGTTGTCGGACAGGTTGGGTTCCTTCCTGAATATAGATATGATGTGTACGAGTTTTAGGAGGGATACCCTTCATATCTTCATAGCCCCAAGAAAAGGCACTAAGATGGTTTTGCAACAAATTCACAACCTGATCCTCTTGAGATGGGTCCAAATCTGAACTAATATGCAAGGATTTACTAGGGCTAATCTCAAAAAGGGTAGTGTCAGGCCCAGGAGTACTCAAGGGAGTGATAAAATGTGGCGGTATAGAAGAATGAGAACCATGATTATCTTGAAAGTATAGGCTAAAAATTCTGCTCAATGGCTCAAAATTAGGCATAATGTCTAGATTATTCAGGAAATCTTGAATATTGTCTTCTTGTCAAGACCCAGTATAATGATGGATAATGGAAATGGGCTGATTCTCCTCATCACTGCTTTGATCCAACCACAAAGTATCTTGAAGGTCATGAATGGACCTGGTGGGGGGGTATAAGGTAACTTTCTTCCTAGAATCTCCATGTGAAATATACATATCAACATAACGACATCTAATATATGCATCTGTCATAGCAAGCCATGGTCGACCAAAGATCAAGGGATCTCTTCCTACTGGGTTCTTTGGCTAAAGAAAAATTAAATCAGTAGGATATCCCCAAGAATCTAACGAGATGATCACATCATCCAATAATCCTTCTAGCATAATTTTAGATCTATCTGCTAATTCAAGCATAGTGGGAGTAGGGCAAGGATGAGATAACTGAAGTTGATCCATGGTTTTCTTAGTCATGACATTAATGGATGCTCCCAGGTCTATAAGAACATTAGAGATAAGGGCATTACCAATTTTAACTGAGACAACAGGGTTTCCGGGATCAGTATATTTTTCCATAGACACACATCCCATCATCAACCCTGCTACCCTACCAACAAATTTAATGGTTTGGGGTTCCACTCTCTTCCTCCCAGGTTTCTTGAGATAGAAATGGGGATCTCTTTAATGGCTTGAAGCAAAGGTATCTTAATGAAAATATTTCTAAGCTCGGATGCTAAACTAGTCTCCGAAATAGGCTCACTTCTTTCCACTACTAGCCTCTCTAGGAAGGGAGGCTAGTTGGAAGAAGATAACAAGGATTCATAGGGTAAGGGTTGTTTAGTGATAGCTTTCGGAGAATGGTTAAGAGTTTCCTCTTCTCCTTTCTCTTCAACAATCACTATAGGTTGCTTCTAATTTTCTAATGTTACAGTCCTTCCTGATCTTAATTGAATATCATGAACCCCAACTAGAATAGAGTGGTACTGGAATGGTAAATTTGGGTTCGTTACATAGATCATTTGCAATGATTTATTATTTTTAGGATTGGGCACAGGTTGAGTAGGCAACTGAGGAGGTCGAAAGGGTGGAGGTAAACGAAATGTTGGAGTGGACTAACTTGGAAGTTCATGCATTGAATAAGGTGTATGCGTAGATGGATATGACTCTATAGGTGGCTGGTAGGAATATGGAGAATGAGTTGGCCCTCTCCAACCTTGTTGCCATGGTTGAGAAGGTTTCCTATGCTGATATTGATTCCCATACTGCCACTGATGATTAGTGTTAGGATAAGAATATGCATGTGAATTATAACCAAGATAGTGTGGAGAAAATTCAGAAGCCATACCTGTACCTACCTGAGGCCAATTCCTTCTTGCTCCCATAGCATACAAGTACTCAGCTTTAGGCTGTCCCCCTGTAAATACAATTTTAAGTCCTGGTATAGAGAGACATTTTTCTGTGACATGGTCTTCTGCACAAATAGCACACTTATTATTTTCTTTCAAATTAAGAGGAAACTCTTTAGGATGATGCTTGTCTCTACATTTAGGATAGAAAATACGTAATGAATCTTGTTCCTTCATGAGTTTCTGCGGAAATTTTAAAGATTCTAACTGTTTGGTAACAATATTCATTATATCAATTTTCATGTTTTCCATTTTATTTTCTAGTCCAATAATCATAAAATCAGTAGATTCAATTTTTCTATTTCTATTTCGAGTTCCTCTACCAAATCTATACTTATTTCTTGAAAATTTCCTACATAATTCACAAATTTGTTCAAAAGTTTGCTGAGAAATATCACCTTGTCCTAATAGATTCAAATTATTTCTAGCATTATCAGTAAGTCCTCTTAAGAACAATGTTCTAATAGTACTGGGATCAAACTTAAGTTTTGACCTTTGTAAAATATACAAAAATATTTCCAGGCAATCTTCAAGAGTCTCATCATCATCCTGCATGTCCCGAGTTTTGCAATATTCTTGATATTTAGACAAAAGCACTCTCTTCGTCTGATCCTAAGAGGTTATAGTGTTTCCTCCTAACCCCATAATCCAGCATAGAGTTGAGTCCTTGATAGTAACAGGAAATAATCTTAACTTTTGAGCATTAGTTGAATAATCATAACTTCTACACAGAATATCAAACTCAAATAGAAAAGAGTCAAGATCTTCATGAACTTTACCATGGAAATGAGGGAGAGCTAATGGTGGAATATTATTCATTTGTGCCATAGTATTAGGATCCACAATTGGAAATGAAAAAGTGGATTGTTCTTCACTTACCTGGTTGTCACCAGTCCCTTCCAAATGATCTTCTTGGTCCACCATTGTTTCTCTTTTACTTATACTGCTCTCAACAGGCTGATCCACACCTGAGTTGTTGTCACCAGAATTCAGGTGGATTGTTCCTGTGTGATGGGTTTGGATTGGATTGGACTTCCTGCTTACAGAAGGAGACCCAATATAAAAATTGTTTTCAGAATTCTTTCAGCCCTTAGTGGGCTTCGAACCCTTACCTTTTCTAGGCATTCATTTCAAAAGAGAAAAAAAGAAAGAAAAATAACAAACAACTTCTAAAAAATGATTCAAAAATCAATTAAAACCAGTAAAATTCCTTCAAAGGAGCTCTTCCAAACAACACTACAAAAATAAAGGAAAAATTACCTCTATCATATAATCAGAAAATTCTTACCAAATCAAATCGCCTCCCCAACAGTGACGCCAAAATGTTGGGTGCAGGAATTACGCTTAAGAAAACTCCTCAACACTTAATTTGTCAACCCGGGGGATTCGTAAACTTAAAGACGAAGCACAGGAAATTCCAGAGATGGTATGAATCTTTCTAATGTAAATCCCTACTTTATTTAAAGGAAAGATTGAAGAATAAAATTAAAGTGAGAAAAAGGCAACTTGAACCATCAAAATAATCTAATACTGGAACAAGAAAGAATGCATTTGCAAGAGGGAATTAAATATGAAAAGGGAAATCACTATAGATAATTATTGTTTAACTACTGAGTGTGTTTTTTTCTTTAGTAGAGACACTTAGCAGTCTCATCATATGGGCCCTTGAACCTGCTCCTTTAGATATTTCCTTATTGCACCAATTTGTCCTGCACTATTGCAGTCTTCTTGCACTAGTGTAGGAACAAAGATTTATCCATAAGGTATAAATCGTGTCTTTACTAAAGGATTTTTTACTTCATGCGAGGGATTGAACTTTTCCAGCTCCAAAGCACTCAGAGTTTCCTGCACTTAGAATTTAATTCTTAAAATGAGTGCTTAATTATTGCAAGTGCTATTATACTTGTTAAATCAAATTTCGCACATAAAAAGTGAATGTTACTAATCTTAATAGAGTGCGGGAATAAAGAAACAATCAATATACACTTATCCTATCATAATCATTTAATGAAAGAAAGAAGATTGCAGGAAGTAGACTAAGAAAGCTTGCTGCATCACACCAACGTGCACTAGTGCAGGTTCATTTCTCCTTCTTGGACCAGGCTAGGAAAATCAATCAAAAATAATTATAGAAAGAGAATATCACACCAACATACACTGGTGCAGGGTTTTTTATCCTGCTTGGACCAGGCGGAGGAAAACCAATCTGAAATAAAGAGCAGGAAAGGAAAGTGCAGGAATAGGAAATTTATCTACTTCACACAACGAATCCACTTTCACTTAGACAAGAATTCATGTGCTTGAAATTAAATCAAACTTGAAAATATAAGCACAAATTATAGGAAAATAGGAAATGGGGTAAACGTGTTGGGTTGGTTGGGCCTTAGCCAACTGACACATTTCCCTTTTAAATAAAAATGTTTCTCAGCACCTTAATCAATTCATCAACTCAAATACAGAAATGCAATTTGTGAAACATGAGGTGGAGCTCCCTTTTATTAATTCACTCAGGAAATTACATACATGAATACATAGTCCAGCCCAGATGTGGGTGATAACAAAATACAATGACTTGCTACCACCTCTCTGGCTGTGTTTCTATTCTATTCTGCTATAAAAATTTCTCCCCCTAGTCCTATTTACATTCTACATTATATAGATCTTTGGCCAGAGGCCAAAATAGATCATCCAACCAATTACATAACCAAACGAAAATTTTAGCTACTTGGCCTTAGAAATTAGATAGTTAGCAAACTAGCCATAGCCAATCTCCAGCTTTGGTCTTGGCTGCCTTTGGGTCGATCTTTGCTGTCATGCTTGAAGTTGCTCAATATTTTTTGTTATGGCTAAAGATGATCAAAATGAGGTAGTGATCGAGGAGGTTCAGATCTGCTGCAAGGTTTTGTTGTGCTCGCAACGGTGCAAGATCCGATCCTGCACTAGGATCAGCGATCACGGTAAGTACTTTAACTATCAAATAAACATTGGAGATATTGATAAGTTGCAAAGAGTGATTAAAAGTAATAAATCATATAATAAATAATTAATAAATGCTAAATTGAATTAAAGATATGAAAAATAAATTTTATATGAAATATGTCACCGTGCTTGAACTAGTGCAAGATGACAGTGTATAAAAGAGGTAAAATAGAGGTAAATGGTTATAATTTAGGAAGGGGAAAATGGAAAAAAGAGAAAAAATTAGGGGGCTAACAATTTTGTGTTTATTACCTCATCTAGTTGATTTATTTAACAGAGTATGTTTGCAATCTATTGGAATGTTTTATTAACTACATGATATGAGTATATGTGTATGTAAG
Organism: Pinus albicaulis; assembly: GCA_034641835.2. Taxonomy (NCBI): domain Eukaryota; kingdom Viridiplantae; phylum Streptophyta; class Pinopsida; order Pinales; family Pinaceae; genus Pinus; species Pinus albicaulis. The sequence continues at coordinate 448,100,712 of CM076579.1, read as the reverse complement.
GTTGCATGAAGGAATGATATTGCTTTAAGATGGTTGTGCTAACACATAGGTTCTTAGATAGTCAGTATATACCTGCGTGTAAGTAGGTGGTAATTATAGTATTATGTATTATGACTGATGAATGTCAGCCAATTATTGATTATGACATGGGTTTTAGTCTAGCTAAAATTTGATTTTGAATTGATATATATGTTTTCTTGAGGCTGATACATATGGTTGACATGTGTGTGTTTAATTACAAGGCATCGTGATTTTCACAAAAGGTAACTAGTTTTTTGTTATGTTTATTTATGCAATGACATTTATGTGTTTATGCTAGTATGATGCAGGGGATTTCATGGCAAACACGATTTTCGTGAAATCTTAAAGAAGGCTGAGCTTGAGCTTTCCTCTAGAGTTGTTGGGAATCCATGGGGGATTAAGTCATTGTGGTTTTTTTTAGTCTTGTTCTTTCGTTCTTTTGTGATTTTCTTGTGCTCGAATTACAATTTTGTTTATGTCCAGTGCAAGGCCTTGCCACTTTGTTTTAGTGTCATATTTCTTTTGGTTTTCATGATTTTCTTATTTTTGTTTCTTTTTCTTTCCCATGTCTTTTATATTTTGAGTGTCTGGGGAATTGGTTGGGAAAGAGGAAAGTTAATGGAGATCGGGGACAGTTGTGTGGTACCCAACAGTTAATGTAAGGCTCTGATCAAGTTAGTGCATGATTAAGTGTAGTGGAAGGTAAGAATATCAAAATTAGTTAGAATGGTTGGGTCGATTGAGGAAAATGGAAGGTGGCAGAACAATCGCGAGAAAGCTAATAAGAAAGGTAAAGTAAATTGATTTTAGGCATGATATGCCTTGCCTATGTTGGGAAGTATTGTTCTCAATATTGTGCATGATGTGCATAGATAAAGGAAGTTATCTTAACCTAGACCTTATGATATGTGGTAATTATGATGTGATGATGAATATGTTGGTTTTTGTATATGTATACATGTATATATGTATGTATGACATTGTATGATAGGATCATGATTATTTTATTCCAATTATTATATATATGTATATATATCACTATATGATAGGGTTTTCAATGATCATTCTTGTGGAGGAATGATTTCTTATGCAGGCGAACGACATGAAGAGGTTCTTGGTCTTATGAGGAATCAAGTGGGAAGAATAAATCTGATAGATCTACAAGGTCAATATCATGTGGACATGAATTAATATTATATGCTTGTACTATTCCTATGTTTATGTTAATGACAGGAAATCAGTGAAGTAAAAGCAACATGACCTCCAGCATGCTAATATAAGCATGCATAGTAGAAAGACACTAGAAGCAAGGTTGCTTGCGGGGCCTGTGTGTGGTCTATGGATGGAAAATCCTATTTTTGTGTATATGTTGTGCATATCATATATTCAGTGATTGTACCTATGGTGATGTGCAATGTTTCATATGTAGTATTTTCTACATATGATGTTGTCTGCCTGTTGTATATATGATGTTGCATAAGCAGTGCCAGGTAGAAATGGTACTATTTACATGTTGGATATGCGGTGTTGTGTGCATATGGAGTTGTGCACATGTTGGATATATAGTGTTTCATACGTATGGTGCTATTTACATGTTGAATATACAATGATATGTACATATGGTGTTGTGTGCGTGATGTACATATGGTTCTATGTGCATTTGTGTTGTTTACATGATTGTACACATGGTGTTGTGTATAGGCTTTACATGTGCCACTATGTGAAATTGGTTTCGTGTACATGTCGTGCACGTGGTGCTATGTACATTTGGTGTCGTGTAAGTGGAATGCATGTAATTTTTTGTACATGTGGTATTGTGTACACATTATACATATGGTGTGGTGTACATTTGGTGTTCTATACACGTTATGCAGGTGGTGTCTTGTACATGTGATGTGGTGCACACATTATGTAGGTAGTGTGTGTACAGATGAAACTCTGTACATGTTGTGCATATGGTATTGGTTGCATGTCGTACATGTTGTGTTGCTGTAATGCAGCATTATGTATGTGCATGGTATAGTTGTGGTATCGTGACATATGTATTCGTTGTGTTGTACATCGGATGTAGGTGTATGTATTGTGTTGTGTTGTATCTACACTAGTTGTAGATGTATATGTTGTACGTTGGTGTAGGCATAGGTTTATGTGCTATATTTTACACCGAATGTGTATGTGTTACGTCGTGCGTCAGATGTGAGTGTATGCATTGTGTGGTGTTGTGAGCCTTGTGTGGAGGTATGTGTTGTGATGTACATTGTGTATATGTGTATGTGAGTAAAGATAAGAAAGGGAATTGAGTTCTTGACAGCTGTGGAAATTGATCCGATGTGTGTACAAAAAGAGTGAAGGGAGAGGTACAAACTAATGAAGGATAAGTATCGGTATTTTCTTTCAGTCTTGTTATGCATTTCATCTATGATTTTGACTTACGATGGTTACATGTGATTTATGATTATCGTTTATGATGATTGCATGTGATTTTTTATTTTATATAGGATTGTTGCATTTTGAGCTAACCATATATGATATGTTTGTACATCATGGTTTGATGAAATAGCTAGTTTGAATTGTGTGACAAGAATTGAATAGGTTGCAAGTGTACCTTGTTGACGAGCTCCCAATGAGGTAAGATTTTAAGATATTCTAATTTATTTTGATACTACTAGAAATTATGTGCTTGGTACGTGAATGCATGCAATGACCAGTTTGGGATGATTGGAATTGACTGCAAGCATTAGAAACAACAACAAAAGGAATTGAACGAACAATAATATGTTGCTAAATCACTTCAGGAGTAGAGCCATTGTGGAACACTAGTACCCAATAGTTTCCATTGATTCCCATGAGCCTGCTATGACTGGTATGATGGTTGAGGCAGTTATATGCCATAATTTATATCTTACGATGTGAGGAATCCTTGCGAAGTTGATGGATCACCCGGGATAGGGGATGATGGGGAACTTGTAAAGTGAGTGAATCCATGGAAAGGTATGATCATATTTGTTGAGGGACTATGTATCAGAGAAGGGAAAGTCAGGGATGGATTTTTTATGGTCATTCTAATTGCTAGATGGAATTAGATGCACATTGGGAGGGTGCCCTGGAACAATGAGCTGATATTGTTCATTGAGGGTACAGTGGTTCAGGATTGTACTGCTGGACATTGAATGCAGCTTTGAATTTGATAGTGGATTCTAGACTTCATGAGAAGGAGGTGAATCCTAGTATGACCTTAAGGATAGACGTGTGAGCCTCTTGATTTCCTTGTTGTAGATACATGCATTGTATCATTTTATTTGTTGGTTGACAAAATGTGTATATGTGTATACTATTATAAATATCATAATGAGTTGTATGATAAATATCTAGTAGATGTTATGATTGTCATCATGGTTTTTTCTTTTGAGCAGCTTATTCATTGTAACTAATTCAACTAGATAAGTAATAAATCTCAATGGAAATTATGGTTTCTTTTCAGTAGTTTCGCTGAAGTATATATGTGGCTGAATACCAAGGACAATGTCCCCTAAGGGCGAGGGTTATGCAACATCCCTGGTGAAAGAAATAATGTAAAATATATAATAAACATGGTTGATGGGACACTTATTCCAAGCTTAGTGCTTGGAAAAACATCATAGCAGGTGTTGATTTGGTTTACTATGGCTAAGGAAATTGGAAAAGGAAATGGAAAAGGATTTGGAAAGGTAAAATGACTTTTGGCACATTTATTTACGAAAATAATGAAAATGAGGAGAAAATGAAGGTGAAAGGTCACAGATTGCATGTGAAGAGGAAAATGAAAGAAAATTGTGGAAAATGGAGAAATTAAAGGAATCAATGGTAAACAAGGATGTTGAGGATCAGTTGGAAATTTTTTTCTAATTATTCTCTCTTTCATACTCTTGGACACTTAGAGTATTCTTGGAGCACTCTTGGGGAGTGTGGCATACTTGGATATTTGGAGTAAGAAGGCAAAAATCAAGTAGGGAAAAGTAGCATTAGGTAGCTACAACGAGATTCTTTGCATGTATTGATTTACATGTATGATTTCCTTGCCAGATTTGGCATGCATGATATTTCATGTGGTTCTTTGTTTTATTGCCATGATTTTTTCTAGGTGTGACATTGTTTTCAACCTAGCGTTTCCATTTTCGGATAGCCATGGTGCTCTGGAGTTCTCATGTTTTGGTTTAGCTATATTTTCAAATGGATTCGATGTTGAGTGGTGTGGATCTCCGAATTGATATAGCATATGGCCTAGTGGTCCCTGAACTGGATTGTGGATCACGGTAAAGCCATTGACCTAGTAACCGCTAATTTAGACAGTGGGTTACGGTAAACCTAGGATTTTGTTTCCATGGTGGGCCTAGGAATCCTTGAATGATGAATGGCAGGATATAAGGTAAAGCCTAGAGGTGATTTACTCTCCATTTCAGGCCTAGGAATCCTGAGTTTGGAATTGGGGTAAATCCTCGAGACCATGTCTTAGTTTAGTTTCTAGTCAACCCTTATTCAGATTGTGTGTTACGGTAAAGCTTGTGAGACTAGGAGACAGGAAAATTCCTCATGGTGTAGGCAAAGAAAAATCGGTGATATCCATGCTTGAGTTAGCCTAGTGATCGGGGTAGATCACGGTAAAGCCAATATTGACCTGTTTATTGATGAGGGTGAGGGGGTTTATCCTCAAGATTCCCTGGTTGGTTATTTTAGTTTGAGTCTCACATTCATGCTTGGAATATGGCACGCGGGTGATTGACTGAAGTAGATTTGTCTCAGCCAATCTATGGTTGGGTGGAACATGGAAGTCCCATCTGTGGTTGGTTTTACATTCAATAATGAATACCTCATTCCTCCAATATTCAGTATGAAAATATACTAGTTTATGCATGGATTCATTGTTATTGTATTCATGGTATTTTTGTTGTTAATATGTTGGTTATAAGTGTGTATTCCATCAGTGATGATGTATGGATCTATTCAAGTTTTTTTTCTGTGAATGATTTTCCCAAGTACCTATGGTAAAAATGATTATGTAATAGCTTATGATATAGGGGGGAAATTCTTCTTAGTGATTCACAGATAGGGAATAGACCCCTTTTTTTAAGTATTTTGTTTATAGATTTTATGATTGTGACATGTTTGACGAAATGCTTGTCATGGATGGGTGTGGTCAGATGAGTTTTGGTTGATGTGATTACTTCCATATGTTTTTTTTAATGTAATTTACCCTCTACTTAAGTTACAAGATGTTCTGGGTAGTGACCTAGCCTAAGGGGCTGAAAATGTGGCACAAATGCTAGAGCTACAGGTGGAAAATTATTTTTTTTTTGCCTTAGCCGTCACCTTAACAAGACTATCCCACGGCTGTAGCCCTAGAGTCTCTCCCTTTCCCTTATAAGACTACCGATAAGCCTCAAAGGCACTAAAAATCAATCCCCCCTCGGGGAACATGACCCTGGAAGGTTTGACTATCTCATGGGGACGTCAATGAGTAGTATAAGGTGTGTCTTTGGTGTTTCCATTGGTTCCACTTACTTGAGGTAATATACAAGTTTTAATATCATATTAGTAGCCTCTCATCACATGTTTACCCCCGTAGGTCGGTTACTTGGGTTGATGTGGGAAGAGGATGTTACACTCCCTAAAGGTAGAGCCCAGTAAAATGGAAAATAAGTGAGGTTTTATGTTGTGTATATACATAGGATATTGTGTGAGAGTGTTTAATTTCTATTTGTGTGTGTCATGCGATATAGGTAGGATTTTTTTTTTGGTTGGAGTTTTGCTGACAAATATTCTCAGCAATATTATCTTTTCCTGGAATTAGTTGGATCTCATGATCACTATTTATGCAGCTTCTAATTTGGATTTGAAGGTAATATATGAATTGTGTGTGTGCACCATGTCTTCTCTTCATATTTATTACTTGGTATCAAAGCCTCTTGTATGGACTTGACTCTCTTAAGGGAGAAACTAGGAAAATGGAAAAGAAGTGAGGTTTTATTCTATGTATATACATAAAAAAGTGTGTGAGTGTTTAATTTCTATTTGTGTGTGTCATGAGGTGGATGATTTCTTAGCGTTAATGTGAAAATTATTCATCAGAAGTTATGCAAGATCATGCCCGCGATGCTTCTCTGTAAAACTTGACTCATCTCCAGGGCTTCATATTTTTGAAGAAGAAAGCGAAGTCGAGAGGAGACTCACATTGCATAGATTTGAGCCATTGAGAAGGCGTGGTGGAAGTGTGGAACCCATGATGAAAATAAGGGTTGAGTAGAAGGTTGAAACTTCATTGATCTTATATTCTTGTTGATATAAATTGCTCTATACAGAGAAATGCCTTAGAAATCGAAGTTGCAACTACTATGATGATTCTTGGATCTGCTTCCGGAAATTTCAAATCAATATTTATAATATTTATTTCTTGTACTATGAATAAGTTTATTATTCACTTAAAAGAGGTATAATTCCCACAACCTCTATATCTTATCACAAGCCACCATCATGTACTTCGTGCTCTGGGATTTAGACTTGAACGAGGCTATATTTGTATTTCTTGGACAGAGAAACCGATTACCCACATGACCTTGGATTTATGGCTCTTGTATATCTACTATCGATGGAATCAACCATTAGTGAATGTAAATATGGATAACGAAGAGGCACTATTCATAAGAACTATTTTGTAACATTTTTGTGCTGATAACATATACACTTATTAATTTATTGTGAAGTGTGATGGTGATTTAACTAGTGATAAAAGTGATAAAACTTGCAAAACCAAATAATTAAAATAAAAATACAATTAAATGAATGGTTCTCGATGTTCTTAGGTGTTGAGAGAGTGCATCGCTAGATTAGTTGTGGAAATATGTTATGTGTCAATGCATCTTGTTGTACTTCGGGCTTCAAGAACATCAGTTACAGGTCACTGTTTAATGAGATCCATGTGTATGTGTAACTTTCCCACTTCAACACCATAAAATCACTATAAAAAAATCTACATAAAAATGGTATTAACATTAATTATGAGTAATGTGATTCTGATAGAAGCATTAACATGTTTTTTGGCATGTAACATTGGTTAGATTGCATTAACCTAGGCGTTTTCTTGTGATATATATATTTATACATACATACATACATACATACATACATACATACATACATATATATATATATATATATATATATATATATATATATATATATATATATGTGTGTGTGTGTGTGTGTGTGTGTGTATGTATATGTATATATATATACATATAAATATACATATACATATACATACATACATATATATATATATACATATATATATATATATATATATATACATATACATATATGTATATAGATATATATTTGTATATATGTATATATATACACACACACACATACACTCACAGACACACACACACACACACAGATATATAAATTAGAGGAAATTACAACCACAAATAGGTTTTGATATTTTATAAGAGCTCCTCCAGACTATTAACTTATCCTTTCCTTGTCACAATATGCATCTCCAATCACCATAAATGCATGGAATGTTAACCTCTCACCTCAACAACATAAGGGTAGAATTTCTCTTCGAAAGCCAATCCCTTGCATATGCAAGGTATTAAATATATAGATGAGTGGGGCAAGTTGGGAATTCCTATCCAATTAATAATATAAGGTCTTAGATCCACCTTTGATGGGAGGATGGGATAAAAGGATAAGGGATTGAAACTTCAAATAAATGTGAGATAGGATCTAAAATTTTAATTAGAGGTAAATGGTTGTAATATATTTTGGAAGCTTCTACAACATGAAGCTTCTATAAATCCTCTATATTTCCTGAAGTTATAGAACCAACGCATGTGCAAAGGGCATAAACTTTTAGGCGATAAAAGTTGTCCACAATGGAGCAACTTGTAGGTTAATTCTACCCAGAGGATAACCGAGCGTTGGTACTAAAACTGGCTCAGGTGAGGTGGTTTCAGGCAGAAATTATGGGAAATGAAGGAGGTTCACTTAGGGCTTTGTGAAATGATGTGGACAAGGGGGTATAGGATGTTTATTGATCCCATTAGGAGGCATAATGACAGAATGTGAATAAATGGCCTATAATAGACCAAAAATTCATAATTGTTTCATTCCCCCACATAAGTTTAATGTGTATGGTGTTATCTTCAATTTTGTTTCCTCCTGCATGAAAGGCAAGTTTGCATTTGGATGTTATATTCTTTTAGTAGAAGTTCTTTGATGGGTTCTAATTTGAATAATACCCCCTGTCTAGTATTTTTTTCCTCATTCAAATAATATTTGATTATTTCCTTGCATAAGATTATTGGCTGGAACTCTCCTTGCTATACCTGGCTTGATTCAGAGCTAAAGCACCCTCTCTGTGATTTGTTCTGCTATCCTATAATCATTCCTTTAATTTTATTTTTAGTTGACCATGTGTATCTCTCCTTGCTCCCTCCTATGTTCACTCACCTATTTCATGGGCTAATTGTTGTCTTAATCCTTAATAGATCTCGACCTCCTTTACTTCTCAACCACCTTGATATGATCCTTATACATGGGTTTCTTCTCTTCATCCCTACTTCTTGCACCCCATATATGATATTTTTGTCTTATATCATGATTAGGTCCTCCACCATGCCCCATTAGTGTGCACATATTTGTATAGGAGAAAATTACTACAAGGAATTGAATTCTTGGGGAAATTGACTTATCCATCGACTCCCAAGGGAAAATATTTCCTACTTTTGTGAGCTCACCCAGGGCCTAATCCAATATGCTCTCACTAGTATGGAAAGAGAAGGAACCACTTAGATGCATCCTCTCTTAGAAATAAAGGTTATTGTAAAGATGGTAGGTTGGTTTCCAAATATTGGGGACACATGCAGATGTTTCAAGAAATACATGTACATTATTCACATATATTAACACTTGAAATTTTTTCATGGTATAATCCTGAAGAACCAATTCAATAATTCAACATACCTCCTACACACTATGGAGCTCTTGCATCACTATATGAGTGACTTGTACCAAAAACTGGACTGCATAGATGATAGCAACAAAATTGAATCCGGGCCCCAAAGGAGAGTTGGTCTCAATGTAGCTCTGTCAGCATTTCCTTTAAATTAACTCAGTTCAATTTCCACGTAGTCTTCCTCAACTCTTTTGTAATTTTATTTATCGATTTCAGAGAAATTGACAAATAAATACCTTAAGCAAACTTGGAAAATTTAAATGTATCCCCAAACCTTAATTCTATCGTCGAACCTTATACTAAGGTTGTCACCCTTCAATATCTTATATTAATAACCCGACGCTTTTTAAATAAAAAAATTTAGCCCTCGAGCCCACCATAAAATGTGGATTTTAACACTTTCTAAACGCCATACCTTGGCTTATCTCCCGAGCATATCCAAAGGTAGTCACCGTTCGATAGCCAGCCTCTAGATCGGACGGCATACGCGGATATCATGCTGACTTAACCGTCGATCGTTAGCGCACGATGAGAATGGTTTTGGAAACCCGCCTTATGCCATGTGTCAGCCAGTCTATGGGATCGCTCCAAATTCTCTAATACCGCTTATCCCACAAAGGCGGTGCGATCAAACTGCTCCAGTTTTTTAAACAGTGATTGACCGGGGTCTCACCGGGGTTATCACTACTCCTTGTATGCTCTTCGATTCACTAACTCAGGTTCAACTCTTGGAATAACATTCTTAGTTCAAAACCAGCCGAACTATCTCTTTGTAAGTGGATTATTTACTACCTCAGAATAGAGTTTGACGACCACGATCATACACATACCTCTGCTACGAGTGGTATTTTTCAATTATTTGAACAATTCAAGAGAAAACAATGGACAGACAGATGTGGAGATTATAAAAAAACTCTATTCAACAATTATACACATAACAATGTTCAATCGCCTCACAATTAAACAATTTCCCTCACAAATATCAATTCAAGACAATTTGATAATCAACGAGCACTTAAATTTATTCAACTGGAATCAATTGCTTAACACAATTTTTTTTTTGCGTAAATCTGCTCCCCTCAACACATCCAGTGGATACAATTTATATGCATCACAATGTGTCTTTTCGGTTCCTTGGTGAGGACCATTTATCTTCTAACAAAACTTAATTACAGATGGACTGATCCAAACTATTCGACTTCTACTGACTCTAACTGATCTAATGCAACAGATAGCTAAGGTATTGACACCTTGCTGTTACAAATTCAAATGATTTTGAACCTTCCTAGCCACAACATGTGGACAAAACTTCCTACATTGTTGGTTAGTGTCTAATTCCCCTTCATCAAACTCCCAAGGGAAATTTTCTTCGTGGACTCCTGTCCATGAGCTCTTCCACTAATCTGCCTATCTTCTACAACATTCCTTCAGTCATCCAAGTGGCATCTTCTTCTGGCTGGTCCTTCCATTTGTTTAAGTACTGAAAGTAATCTTTTCCTCTGGTCTTCTTGAACACTCTTTTGTCCAATATCTTCTCTGGTTGCAATGGTTGTGCTGGAGGTAGCTGCTTTTGCCACTCAATCTGTTCCTTGTCTGCTGGTCCTTCTTCTACACCTTCATCTTCATACTTGTACAAATCTGCAACATTAAAAAAGGGAGATATTCCAACATCAGGAGGCAATTCAATCTCATAAGCATTAGCAGAAAAATTTCTAAGTATCTTGCATGGCCCAATATTTTTGAACTTCAGTTTTTTGTACTGCTTCTTTAGGAATCTCTCCTTTCTCAAGTGTGCCAAAACCAAATCTCCTACTTCAAAATGGACTTCTTTTCTGCTCAATTCTTCTCTGCCTTTGTATTTGATTCTGCTGCCTTGTAGCCATTGTTTCACTTGTTCATGTATGACTTGGATTTCTGAAGAAAACTCCTCACCATCAGCACTCCTCAGTTCTGATTTTCCCAGATTTCTTAACTATGATATTCCTCTGGGGTGCATTCCATAAACAATATGGAATGGAATCTGCCCTGTGCTTCTATTTGGTGAGTCATTATATGCATATTCTTCCTGAGGAAAAATATGATCCCACTGCTTGGGATGCTCTCTTGCAAGACTTCTCAACAAATTTCCCAGACTCATATTCACTACCTCAGTTTGTCGATCATTCTGGGGATGATAAGCTGAGTTGAAACTCAGCTTGGTACCAAGTTTCTTCCATAGTGTCCTCCAAAAATTGCCCACAAATCTGGTGTCTCTGTCTAAAACAATACTCTTGGGCAACCCATGCAACCTAACAACTTCTATGAAAAACAAGTTAGCAACATCGGTGGCATCATTATTTTTATAACATGGAATAAAATGTGCCATTTTGGAGAATATTTCCACTACAACAAAGATTGCATCATTCCCTCTCTGAGTCTTGGGAAATCCTAGGACAAAATCCATACTCACCATGTCCCAAGGCCTGTCTGGAATAGGCAAGGGAGTGTACAATCCTGCATTCTGGCTCCTTCCTTTGGCATATTGATAGATTTTGCAATTTTTCACAAAATTTTCCACTTCTTCTCTCATCTTGGGCTAATAATAGAAGTGACTCAGTTTATCATAAGTTTTATCAGTACCAAAGTGTCCAGCAAGTCCACCACTATGCTTCTCCTTGATCAAATTTTCTCTCATGGAACATTTTGGTACACACAGTTGGTTTCTTCTAAATAGTAAGTCCTCCTGCAAGAAATAATCCAGCCACTGGCTTCTATCTATTAGAACAGGGTTACAACATGCCTCAAATGCTTCCTTAAAATATGAATCTGTTTTATACAGTTTTTTGATAAAATCAAATCCTACAACTTCAAAATTGGTTTCTTGAACAAGCATGTGCCTCCTACTCAAAGCATCAGCTACTTTATTTTCTTGGCCACTTATATGTTTCAAAACAAAGTTAAAACCTTGGAGATACTCAACCCATTTGGCATGCTTATGATTCAACTTGGGCTGTTGTAAAATGTACTACAAAGCATGATTATCAGAGTATAATACCAATTCTTTGGACATCAAATAATGCCTCCACTTTTTCAGTGCCTGAAAAAATGCATAGAATTCCTTCTCATAAGAGGAATATTTCCTTCTGGTGTCATTCAGCTTTTCACTGAAATAGGCTACAGGCCTATCATCCTGACTCAACACAACTCCAATGGCTTCTCCACTAGCATCACACTTCACTTGAAATGGTTTAGCAAAATCAGGCAGAATCAAAATAGGCTTTTCAGTTATCTTTTGCTTCAAAAGTTTAAAGTTTCTTTCTGCTTCAGAAGTCCATTTAAATAGTTGTTCGCTATTTTTTATTGTCCCAATGATGGGTGCATTAATCTTACTAAAATTTCTTATAAATTTCCTGTAAAAACTAGCAAGTCCATGGAAAATTCTTACCTCAAAAACATTTATGGGTGAAGGCCACTCCACAATTTCCTTAACCTTTTCTGTGTCCATCTTCAATCCTTCTGCAGAAACAACAAAGCCCAAATACACCAACTCTTCCTTCATGAATGAGCATTTCTTTAAGTTTATCAGCAGTTTCTCTAGGTGCAGCGTCTTCAAGACATAATTAAGATGCCTTAAATGTTATTCTTTAGTTTTGCTGAAAACTAATATATCATCCAGATACACTATCACAAATTTACCAATGAATTCTTTCAATACTTCATTCATAAGTCCCATGAAATTGCTAGGTGCATTTGACAACCCAAAAGGCATGACTATCCATTCATATAGTCCTTCATTTGTTTTAAAGGTAGTTTTCCACTCATCACCCTCTTTTATTCTAATCTGATGATATCCACTTTTTAAATCTATCTTTGAAAAATATTTAGCACCACTCAAACAATCCATTAAATCCTCAACTCTAGGCAAAGGGAATCTATACCTTATTGTTATCTTATTGATTGCTCTAGAATCAATACACATCCTCCAGCCTCCATCTTTCTTTGGGCTCAATACTACTGGTACTACACATGGACTCAAACTTTCTCTGATCAGTCCCTTGTCCACCAATTCCTGTACTTGTCTCCTGATTTCCCCATTTTCTATGGGAATCATTTTGTAGGGTGCCTTATTTGGAAAATTTGAACCAGGGATAAAATCTATCTGATGGCTGATCTTCCTCACAGGTGGCAGCTCATCAGGTAAATCATCCACAACAATGTCACAATAACTGTCTAACATCTCTTGGATTTCTATTGGAAAATCAGAAATCTTTGTAGAAGTAAGAAATACCTTAGGTTTGCAAACTAAAGAAAAGCTTACCTCTTCTTCTTCAATCTACTGTAGATATTCCTTCCCACTCAGCAATAAGGTCTTTGGTTCAACCACTCTGGTTGATGGCTCTCCTTCTTCCATGGGTATCATTGTATGATGTACCCCGTCCTTGAAGAACTTGTAAGTGTTCTTCTTTCCATCATGCAGTGCTGCTCTGTCAAACTGCCAAGTTCTACCCAGCAGTACGTGACACACATCCATGGGCATCACATCACATAGGAATTTGTCTTCGTAGTTTCCCATTTGCAGCTCTATCTCACACTGTTATTTTACAATCAGCTGGTGCCCTTTATGTAGCGAGGACACCCTGTAGGGAGTTGGATGATCCCTTGTCTTCAAATTCAACTTCTCTATAACCTCAGTGGAAACCGGATTGTCTGTGCTGCCACTATCAATGACTAGCTGGCAGCATTCCCCCTGGACTTTGCATATGCTCCTAAACAAATTCTTCCTTTGTGTAGGCTCAGTGACCTCTTTGATTTGTTTCAACGGGACCTTATTAACCACCAAGGACTCTTCCCTCGCTAGTAGAATTTATTCTTCAATTTCTGCCTCTTCTCCAGCCTGGGCAACAATAGCATTTCTTGGACCAGCACCCACATTCTCTAGGCACTCATAGTGCTTGTGTCCCACTTGCTGACATCTATAGCACCTCAATTCTCTACCTCTGCCTCCTCTTCCTCTGTAAGAACCCCTTATGCCTCTTACATCACCCTCTGTAGATGCATTCTGAGGTGAGATACTGTTAGCTCCATCTCTAGGTGTAGTAGGCTTTTCTCTACCACCCTAACTTCCCTTTCCATGGAAAGTACTTCTCCTTTTGGCAGACTTTTTCCTCAGAAGTTTATCCTCTACTCTCAAGGCCATTTGATAGGCCTCTTCAACTATCTTAGGAGACAGAATACCAATATCATATTGGATCTCCATCTTGACACCATTTACATATCTGGCAGTATTCTCTGGTGTGTCTTGAAATTTCCCAGCTCTTATGCTTACTCTATATAATTCTTATGTGTATTCCTTTACTGTCAGCAACCTCTATCTTAGGTTCTGCATTTTCCTAAATAATGTTCGTTGATAATCACTAGGAAAGAATTTACCTTTTAACTTAGCCATCATTCTGGTCCAGCTTTTGATAGGCTGCTTTCCAACTCTCCTCCTTTCTACTTGCACTCCATCCCACCAAAGTGCATCATGTCCCTTCAACTTTGTTACTGCAAACTTGACCTTCTTATCTTCGCTAATTTCTTCATAGTCAAAGCACTTGTTCATTTCATTGATCCAATCCACCAGCTCCTCTGGATTAAGTCCTCTTGTAAAACTTGACACTTCAATCTTGGGCTTAACTGCAGACCCCATAACAGTTTTGAGGAGCCTCATGTCAGGAGGAATCTCAGCAATTTTTCTATCTTCTTCTATTTCAGGTTCACTGATGTCTTTAGGATCTCTGGGCTGTCTTCGCTCTATGGCATCCATTCTGGCTTGGACCCTCTGCAAGGTCTCCAACACTTCTGCATTGGCAACGGGTCTCCTTCTGCCAGCACCTCTACCAACTCATATTGCCATGTTAATTCTCTGCAAAAGAAACTCAAAAACAACCCTGATACCACAATTGACAACAAAAAACTTGAATACAAGCCCCAAAGGAGAGCTGGTCTCAATGTAGCTCTGTCATCATTTCCTTTAAATTAACTCAGTTCAATTTCCACGTAGTCTTCCTCAACTCTTTTGTAATTTTGTTTATCAATTTCAGAGAAATTGAAAAATAAATACCTTGGGAAAACTTGGAAAATTTAAATGTATCCTTGAACCTTAATTCTCTCATCGAACCTTATACTAAGGTTTTCACCCTTCACTATCTTATATTAATAGCTCAACGCTTTTTAAATAAACAAATTTAGGGCTCGGGCCTACCATACAATGCAGATTTTAACACTTTTTAAATGCCATACCTTGGCTTATCTCCCAAGCATATCTGAGGGCGATCACCGTTCGATATCCAGCCTCCAGATCGAACGACGTACATGGATATCGCACTGACTTAACCGTCGATCGTTAGCGCATGATGAGAGCGGTTTTGGAAACATACCTTATGTCACGTGTCAGCCAGTCTATGGGATTGCTCCAAATTCTCTAATACTGCTTATCCCGCAAAGGCGGTGCAATCAAACTTCTCTGGTTTTTTAAATAGTGATTGATTGAGGTCTCACCAGGGTTATCACTACTCCTTGTATGGTCTCCGGTTCACTAAATCAGGTTCAAATCTCAGAATAGCATTCTTAGTTCACAACCAACCGAACTATCTCTTCATAAGCGGAGTCTTCACTACCTCGGAACAGAGTTCGATGACCACGATCATACACAGACCTCTGCTACGAGTGGGATTTTTCAATTGTTTGGACAATTCAAGAGAAAACAATGGATAGAGAGATGCGAAGATTATACAACAACTCTATTCAACAATTATACACAGAACAATGTTCAATCGCCTCACAATTAAACAAATTCCCTCAAAAATATCAATTCAAGACAATTTGATAATCAACGAGCACTGAAATTTATTCAACTGGAAGCAATTTATTAACACACAAGTTTTTCTGCGGAAATATCCTCCCCTCAACACATCTGGGGGATACAATTTATATCCATCACATTATGTTTTTTTAGTTCCTCGGTGAGGGTCGTTTATCTTCTAACAAAACTTAATTATAGATGGACTGAACCAAACTATTCGACTTCTACTGACTCTAACTAATCTAATGCAACAGACAGATAAGGTATTGACACCTTGAAGTTACAAATTCAAATGATTTTGAACTCTCCTAGCCACAACATGTGGACAAAAGTTCCTACATTGCTGGCTAGTGTCTAATGCCCCTGCATCAATAGACCAACACCTCAGTATCCCACCCTCTCAAATAAAAAGGACCCCGTCCAATTCAAAAAATTGGATTTTGATCCCTCTACTTAGTATTATGTTATTCTTAGTCTTTTATTGTAATCTATCATTAATATTTATTCCCATGGACAACCTAACCTGCTTTTTAGTTCATGTATAATGTGTTTTTTAACACTATGTTATGTTATTCTTTTCACTAGAGAGTGAAATTTTGACTACGGTTTGGTCTTCATAGTGAGTAGCTTACCTAGAAATCATCTATCATACCAATGTACACTCTTGCTTAGAATGTGATACAATATTTAATTGACAATAAAATATTATAATATTATATAAAAGTATAAGAAATTTCTTAAAAAACTATAAATTATTTCATAATTTTTTAATATTTTATTTTCTAAATTTATTCTTTCATTATATGTTTAAATTGTTTTCAACATATCTACTAGACTCCATATCTTTAGCTTGCCACCGGGGAAACTAGTCTACATGAAGAAGGGTATGGAGTCTGGAATAAAAAAATTCAATTAAATATAGAAATATATTTTTAGGGAGTTAACAATATTATCTATGTACCATAGTTTGGGAACTGGCAATAAAAATCATCCAAAAAACAAAAAATCCATTCCATAGAATCTAAGATAGCAATATAAAACAAATGAAAAGCTACGATGGGGGTGTAAACACCCCACAGAAATAACATAGAAACCCAAAAATTAAAGAATGTCATCAATGGGGAACCTAAATCTTAGGAGGAGAATAAAGGGTCCATATTAACCGAATTCCCCTTGAGCTTGAATGGTAGTTTAAGTGGAGAGATGGATGGTTGACCCATCTCTAAAATTGTTACCCTTACTTCAATATCCAAAATAGTGTCCTTTAGCTTATCCATTCTATGGATTAGATTAACCTATGAATAATTTAATTCTACCATAAAAATTCTTAGATATTTCTTAACATGTTAAAAGAGCTCCGCTTTATGGAGGTAATGTTTCTAGCACCCACGTGAAGTATTTCTGTCTACTACAGATGAAACTACTCCTATCATGATATATGAATCCAAGACTTCTTTCTTTGGTTCGCAAATTTTCTCCTCCACTAATAACATTTCATAAAAATTTTATAATTTTAGTAATATAAAAATGTGAGTAATATTATGCATATTTTCTGAAATATTCATCTTGTAAGATGATTTTTTGGAAAACCCATCTTTAAAAAATGTGTCATTTGATAGCATTTTTTTAATAATTTTTTCTTTCAAATTTTTTATGATGTTTTCATTTCTTTATATATCAGGTAAGGATGTACTTTAAATTTTGCATGTTTCCATATTACTTGGGCTTTTACTCTTATAGGAATTGATGGGAAAACATGTCACAAGAGGGATTTTAACCTTGATGGATATGGTTGCAACTTCTTTGCTTAATTACTCAAACTAGATTGAATTCACATTAAATAAAACAAATGTGTAGAGTTTAATTAATTTTAGCTACTTTTCGTATTTTTTCTTTATGTGGAACACGACCAAATAATCTAATGTATAATTACATAATTTAAAATTAGTTAAACAAAAAGGTAAGACACCTCATTGCATAAATGTTGGGCACATCACACATAGGATTTGAAACTAAATGGAGAGAGTAATTTTCTCTTCTCCACCACCCAAAATAGAACTAATGCATAGAGAAAATATTTTAAATACCATGTCCTTCTCATAGTTTACAACTAACTATGTACACTCCAACAACATCTCACCACACAAAGAGTAAACACATCACAAGTGAGAATTGAACCTAAATGGGGCGGGTAATTTTCCCTTCTAGGAAAATTGAACTAGAAATAATTAACATGAAAATGATTTGAAAACAACTTGTCCCACCCTTGGGCACTTTAATTAGAGTGATATGGTTTTTTCCTTACCAATCCTAGTTAAATAGGAACTGAAATCATTTCATAAGTTGTATATGAACCTAGATCAAGAGGATAATGACTTCTCTTCTTAGTGATGCAAGCTAAACCAAACTTATTACAACATATTCTCCACCCTCTAACACCTATACAAATGTAAGGTTATCGATAAATTTCTTAAATTAGTTGATCCGGTAGGGCAAAACATGTCAAGTGAAATATTTGATACTAAATAAAGAGGATAACAACTTCTCTTCACCGTTAAAGAAAGACATAATAAATTGAATAAAATAAATTTTGTAGTGTTTAATTAAGTTTAGCCATATTTCCATATTGTTGCATCTATTTCAAAAATTCTTTTTGTCATGAAATATGAAGGTGAAATAAATTACTTATAATGAACCATAAATTGTGTTATGTGGGTGAATAAGTAGTTCATAAATTGTACCATGAAGTGAAAATTGTAGTGTGGCCTCAACATAGCCTCCGATGCATGATTTGAAACATTGCTCTTAAGTTTCATACACACACACATATATATATATATATATATATATATATATAACTTTAATTAAAATAAATAAAGTATATTTTAATTCAAATTTATCTATCTCTTCATTTCTATGTAAATTGTGATAAATATGTGTCTTTTCTCATTCTATTTTTTTCATGCCAACAATGTAAAATTGTGTTGAATACATTATGTTTTTCATCTTAGAATATTTTTTGAAATTTTAATATTGTCTATCTTTTTAAGTTTTATCCCACATATAATGCTTGATCTTTGTGTGACATCTCTCATGAAGTATTTGGTCTAGTCCACATGATTCCAATCTAGCATGCTGGCTACAAAGCTTCACTAGGAAAATTCAAACCTCATGGAAACAAGAGATTTCCTAGAGCTTTCACCTCAATAGCATTTCTCCATATACGTAGTTGCAATTAAACTATAAGGAAGGAAACAATAAATAAGGTTTACCCATATACAAATCATCTTAAGGATATTCAACAAGAACAATTAAATGTGATGATAAAGTTTTAATATTTTTTATGGTTGAAACACACAAAAAAACAAACAAAATTTTGGCTTTGACGCTAGAATTAGGGTTATATAATGAAATAAATGTTAGTTTTTATTACTATTCACCATTTTCTGAAATCTCTATTAATAAGGAAATGACACATTAAAAAAATTTCCCTTTTAGAAACATTTCAAAGAACCCATAGATGAACACCATATATAAAAGTGTGTTGATATAAACGATTAATGGAGTTAACTAGTCTTGATGAAGAGGGTGAGAGGGATAAATCCTCTTCTTATGAAACCTAATATCTTGCTTAAGAGGGAGATGTTAAGTCCATGAGATGAGCAATTATGAACTCTCATGAAGGATTTGAGGAAAAAAACTTTTCATAACATAAGAAATTGATATATATATATAT
Organism: Pinus albicaulis; assembly: GCA_034641835.2. Classification (NCBI taxonomy): domain Eukaryota; kingdom Viridiplantae; phylum Streptophyta; class Pinopsida; order Pinales; family Pinaceae; genus Pinus; species Pinus albicaulis. The sequence continues at coordinate 448,081,134 of CM076579.1, read as the reverse complement.
ATATATATATATATATATATATATATATATATATATATATATATATATATATATATATATATATATATATATATGAACCTTAACCATGCTACACATACAAAAACCTAGTTCACATTAATAGCATGTAGAATACAGAAGATCATAAACAAATTTACAAAATATAAGATACATGAGGAGAAGAAAAAATGGGGGATTTAGGGGCTTCCATCCTATCAACCAAATTTCATCTCATAGAGGAATATTGAATAATTACATAGGGCCTTCATTTTACATTCATTAATTTAAGTCAACTTCTTATTTTTCCCCAATATTTGGATTTCTAATGATATGTTAATCCCATATACTATCTTTCTATCTTTTAGGAACCTAGGTGAGATTTGATCAAGTAAGAATTACCATAACTTTGAATATATTTTAAATATGTGAGCTTTTCCTTTTTCCAAATGGCCTATCCAAACATCTTTTCCTACTACATTTTTTATGCTCATTATTTCATCTTCTTCCTACTCATACCCAAAATTTCTTACTAGATAGTAGAGGTTTGATTGCAAAGGGAAATTGAAATGTTAATGTATGTAAGTGATGTAGTAGAAAAAACACAAGGGAACCCAAGGATTCTTGAAATAACTTGTGATAAATCAACACTTACATTCCAACCATATATTTGGATAATACCACTATTTAGTTTTTATGTAGAGGCATCTAGGAATTCGATGTAGGTGCATTAGGCCGTGCACATAAATCTGAGAAATTATTAAAGTCAGACGAGAAGCCTAACAATGTGACGGATTGATCACATGCCAAGGCTAGAAAATTTTATTTTATTCGTGATTTTTTTATATATTTAGTTAAGAAAATCTAGTTAAAACAAATTTAAATAGTTAAGGATAGGATTTGATAACTGGTAAAGAGTTCGAACTAAGGGGGGAAAATATATCTTCTTTGAATGAACTCATTTTCTTGGACAATCTTGTTTTTCAGTTTTGAAAATGAAAAGAAGAAAAAAATATTGAGTTTTTTGGGAGAGAGAGGGAAACACTGTTTGTTTCTTTGTGTGAGACTGAAGAAAATATTTATGTGATATTGAAGTTAGGGATATAGAAAATAATACATCCATGAGATCAATTTATGGGATTTAATCCTGAGTCTGTGTGAATTGGATGTGGCATGTGGAGTTATTAGATAATTGAATAGCATTCCTATACAAGTGTTTTTTTTAATCAACAAATTAAATTTGTAAGTGTATTGCAAATTCATCTGTGAGGTTATTAAAAATAATATAGTTATTTGAGGATTGAAATTAATTTGGTTTTTAAATTACTGTGTTGAATGAGGAATTCATGCACTGTATTCCCTCTCATTTTTACATTGGAATGAGAACCATATCATAATTAATATTTTAATCACAACTTGCATCAAATTTTTGTATTTGAAGGAGTCATTTTCTTTACAGGTTTGAGAATACAAATCGTTCTATGTCAAGCCCAAAGAAGAATGATTTTTTGCAGGAGAAAATTGCCATCTGACTTATGGCTCAATTTATGATCAACGGAAGATGAAATTAGAAATTACACCATCTGTGTTTTGTTTAGATATGGGTCTATTTGGTAACTTGTGAGCGATTTTCCAAAATGATCTTTGGTTGAGGAGCTTTTAAGTGTTATGTAAACTGTTGTTTTGGAGACTACGTGACTAGAAAAGGACATTTTTTATTACTTTGCACCAACGTCTATGTTTGTAGAGATAGGAGCCATCAATTTTTGGTATCAAATCCTTAACACTTTTGGCATCTACAGTATCGAGAGATGAATAGGTGAGGAGGAAAAGTGCGAGGTTAAGGAGGCAGACCCATAGGTAATTTAGAACTCTAGGAAGAGATAAGGAGATTGCAAGTTCAGTTAGAAGCCATGGAATCGGGGAGACAGCGGTATCCTGAAGGTGGAGATGTTAGTGAGGCCGAAGAGGAACCTGAAGAATATGGAGAAACACTTTTTGAAGAAGCTTTTGAGGTCAAGTTGTTGAGAGCAGTCTTGGGCTCAAGTTCAAGGCCAAAGCCTGAAATATCCATTTACGATGGAAGTTTGAAAGATGAGAATCTAATATATTGGATGAGTGAGATGGAAAATAATTTTGAGTATGAGGAAATTGACGAGGATAAGAGAGTCAAGTTTGTTATGACAAGGTTAAAAGGCCATGCAGCACTATGGTAGGATAATGTGAAGGTTGAAATAAGGAAGAAGGAAAACCCATTGATCAAGAGTTGGGATATAATGCTAGTAAATACGAAGATTAATTTCTTTCCAAATGGTTATCAACTAACTCTCTACAGACAAATGAAAAATATTAAGCAAAAGATAATGACAGTGAGGGAGTATATTGAGGAGTTTTACAAGGTCAACTTGAGAGAAGGTTATGTAGAAGATACCCTGGAGAAGAAAACAAGTTATATCAATGGTTTGAGGTTGGATATCCAAGATGAAATCAACATGATTTCTCCAAGGAAAATAGAGGAAGCATACCAATGCGCCTTGAAGGCAGAAAAAAGATAGCTAGGAAGCAAAAATCTTGCAAAGGACGTGGTTTTTCCAAGTAAAGGACACACAGATGGAAGAGGGAAACTTCTAGTGCAAAATAATGAGGAAGGAAACTCAAATCAAGAAGGGAAATTAAAAAAAAAAGGAGGTGTCAGCAGAGGAGGAAGATCTTACCGGAGAGGTAGAGGTAGAGTAAGAGGCATAGAAACTGTCTACCAGTGTTACAAATGTAACAAATTGGGGCACTGATCTTTTGAATTTCCTGAGAATGAAAATATGGGAGAACAAGGTGCATACATAGCTCAAACTGAAGTAGTAGAGGTACAATTCCATGAGGTAGAGAATGTGCGAGAGACTGGAGAGGTGTTGATGATGCACAAAGTCCTGTTAAAGTCAACAAAGGAGACTGCTGAACCAGTGCAAAGGAATTCCTTATTGAAGACAATGTGTAAGGAAAAATGAAAATGTTGCAAACTGGTGATTCACAAGGGAAGTACGGACAATCTAGCCTCCCAAAAAATGGTGTAAAAATTGGGGTTTAAAAAGATTAAACATCCCACACCATATAAGGTATCGTGGTTGCAAAAAGGACACCAATTGTTGCGGCATGAACAAAATGAATTTGAGTTTCAGTTAGGCATGTATAAATACAAGGTGCTCTATGGCATAATGCCAATGGATGCTTGTAACATTATTTTGGGTTTCCCATGGTAGTTTTATAGGAAAGTGACACATGATGGAGAGAGAATTTATTATAAGTTCAAAAAGGATGGAATGAAGCACACTCTCGTACCGTTGAAAGAGGAAGGTACATCTGAAACAGGAAGCCCAAAAGCACTGTTGCTTAGTGGAAATGAATTTTTACAACATATGGAAGAAGAAGAGGTAAGTTATGGAGTGGTTTTCAAGCCAAAGGTAGTACTTTAGCACACTAAAATTGTATATTTACCTTTTTAAGTTAATTATTTATTGCATGAGTTTCATGATATTGTAGTTGATGAATTTCCAAGTGAGTTTCCACCCAAAAGAAGCACCAATCATCACATAGACTTGATGCCAGGAGAAACTCTTTCGAACAAGGCTGCATATCAAATGACACCCAAAGAGAATGAGGAAGTGAGGAAGCAAGTCCAAGAATTGTTGGACAAAGGAATAATAAGAGAAATTTTGAGATTGTGTGCCGTACCTATAGTACTAAGTCAAAATAAGGGTGGATAATGGAGAATGTGCATTGATTGTAGAGAAATTAACAAGATCACCATTTGTTACAGCTTTCCATTGCCACCGATGGATGATATGATGTATTTTTTTGGGGGGAAGCTTACTTCTCAAAGATTGAACTGAAAAGTGGTTATCACCAATTTCGGGTCAGAGAAGGAGATGAGTGGAAGACAACTTTCATGACCAATGAAGGCTTGTACTAGTGGATGGTAATGTCATTTGGCTTTTCAAATGCACAAAGTATTTTTATGCGGATGATGAATGAAGTCTTTAAGGAGTTCATTGGTAAGTTCAACATTGTTTACTTAGATGACATTTTAATTTTCAGTCAAACTAAAGAAGAGAACTTGAGACATTTGAAGTATGTTTCAGAGAGATTGCAACAAGAAAAGTTATTTATTAACATGAAGAAGTTTTCTTTTATGAGGATTGAGCTTGTATACTTGGGTTTTGTCATTTCTAAGGATGGCTTGAAAATAGATCTGGAGAAGATAAAGGCAATTGTAAATTGGCCCTCACCTAAGAATATTTTTGATGTGAGACGTTTTCATGGCTTAGCCAACTTCTACAGAAAATTTATCAGGAATTTTAGTGGCATTTGTGTGCCTATCATTGACACCATTAAGAAGGATAGCCAGTCATTTTATTTGACAGCAGGAGCTAAAAAACAAAAAATCAACTATTGAAGAAGAAGATCACTAAGAAGTCGGTGTTGAAGTTTCCATACTTCAATCAACCCTTCAAGTAAGATGTGATTCTAGTGCGACAACCATTGGAGCTGTATTGATCCAAGAAGATAAGATTGTTTCATATTTCAGTGAGAAGTTAAATGAGTCAAAACAAAAATACTCTTCCTACGGCAAAGAATTGTATGCGATGGTTCAAACTTTGAAGCATTGGAGGCATTACTTGATGCCTAAGGATTTTGTTCTATACATGGATAATTATGCGTTACAGTACATTATGCAACAACATAAGTTGAATCATAAACATGCAAAGTGGGTAGAGTTCCTTCAAACTTTCACTTGTTTTTTTAAGCACATTAGTGGGAAGGAAAATAAGGTTTCCAATGCTTTGAGTAGGAGATTTTTAATCATGCAGGAAATTCAAATACAAATTTTAGTCTTTGATTATTTGAAGGACTTGTATGATGTTGATATTTATTTTAAAGAAGCTTTTTCAGCGTGCAAGAATCCATTCAATAGGGACAAAAGTCCATGGAAAGAGTTTATGTTGCAAGAAGGGCTATTTTTCAAGAGCAATCATCTATGTATTAACAATTGATCGATGAGGGAAACTTTGTCCAAGAAAAGCATAATGGCGGGCTGGATGGACACTTTAGTCTTCGGAAAACACTTGGGAAGCTAAGTCACTTCTATTTTTGGCCTAAAATGAAGGCAGATGTGCAAAGGTATGAGAGTAAGTGCAGGTTATGTTAGCATGCGAAAAGGAGAAGTCATAACATTAGACTGTACATGCCTTTACCCATTCTCAAAATACCTTCGGATTCGATGAGTATGGAAATTATTCTGGGTTTACCAAGAACTTAGTGAGGTAATGATTCAATCTCTGTAGTTGTGGATAGATTTACTAAGATTGCTCATTTCATTCTGTGTTCAAAAACTAGTGATGCTACCCATGTGGCTAATTTATTTTTTGAAGATATTGTTTGGTTGCATGGTTTTCCAAAAAGCATAATCTTTGACAGGAACAGAAGATTCATCGGACATTTTTGGAGGAATTTGTGGAAAAAACTTGGCACTACGCTAAATTTTAGCTGAGCCTATCATTCATATACCAATGGGAAAACAGAGGTTGTAAATAGGAGTTTGGGTAATTTTTTGAAGAGTTTAGTACATGACCGACCAAAGAAATGGGATCATGTGATAGCCCAGGTTGAGTTTTCTTATAGTGACTCACCAAATAGGAGCATAGGAAAGATTCCATTTCATATCTTGTACGGCATGCATCCAAAGGGAATTTGTGAACTAAGAGATTTGGGAAAGCTTGAGCATAGAAGTGTTGATGGGGAGGATTTTGTGACAATAATGAGTGAGTTGCATGAAAAAGTAAAACTAAGATTAGAAGACACAATCAACAACTACAAGAAGTGAGAAAATTATACAGGAAATAAATAAACTTTGAAGTGGGAGACATGGTCCTAGCTCACCTAAGAAAGGAGAGGTTTCCAAGGGGAGAATACAAAAAATTGAAAATGAAAAAGATAGGACCTTGTAATATCCTCTGCCAGTTCTTAGAGAATGCTTATGAGCTGGAGTTACCTCCAGGAATTGGCATTTCACCCATTTTAAATGTAGCATATTTGTATTCCTACACAGTTAGTGATGCAAATAAAATTTCTGGGAATGTTGACCATGATGAAGGAAAGGAACTATAGTGGCTGAAACAAATTCCTGTGGCAATGATTTTAAAGGCTGAACAAATTTTGGATACACGTGTCGCCAAGAAGACCAGAAGGAAAGAATACTTGGAATATCTTGTGATGTGGAAAGATCGTCTGATGGAGGATTCTACTTGGATGGATGAAGCAACACTATAGAAATCAGGTCATTCTATCGAACATCTTATGAGCAGGAGCTCATAATTTTTTCTTCCTTGGGGAGTGTGATGTAGGTTCATTAGGTTGTGCACATAAATATGAGAAATTATTGAAGTCAGACCAAGACCCTGACAATGTGATGGATTGATCACATGCCAAGGCTAGAACATTTGAGTTTATTTGTGATTTTTTTTTTATATTTAGTTAAAAAAATCTAGTTAAAAGAAATTTAAATAGTTAATGATAGGATTTGGTAACTGGTAAAGAGTTATAAATAAGGGGAAAAAATAGATCTTGTTTCAATGAACTCATTTTCTTGGACAATTTTGTTTTTAGTTTTGAAAAGAAAAAGAAAAAGAAACTCTTAAGTTTTTTGGGGGAGAGAGGGAAACGTTGTTTGGTTCTCTATGTGAGGCTGAAGAAAATCTCTGTGTGATATTGAAGTTAGGGATATAGAAACTAATACATCCATGAGATCAATTTGTAGGATTTAATCCTGAGTCTGTGTGAACTAGCTGTGGCATGTGGAGTTATTAGATAACTGAACAACATTCTTATACAAGTGTTTTTTTTTATCAACAAATTGAATTTGAAAGTGTATTGCAAATGCATCTGAGTTTATTAACAAAAATATAATTATTTGAAGATTAAAATTAATTTGGTTTTTAAATTACTGTGTTGAATGAGGAATCCATGCACAGTATTCCCTCTACTCTTTACATTGGAACGACAATAATATCACAGTTAGTATTTTAATCAAGCTTGCATCAAACTTTTGTACTCCAAGGACTCATTTGCTTTACAAGTTTGAGAATACAAAGCATTTTGTGTGAAGGCCAGAGAAGAATGAATTTTCGCAGGAGAAAATTGTCTTACGACTCAATTTCGGATCAAAGGAAGATGAAATTTGAAATTCTGCCATCTGGGTTTTGTTCAGAGCCAAGTCTATCTATGAACTCGTGTGCAATTTTGCAAAATGACTGTGTTTTTGTAGGTTGTGTGACTGGAAAAGTATGTTTGATGTTCCTTTGCACCAACATAGGAGCCATCAGAATTTCTCAATTCTTGCTTTATATTGCTTAGTGGTCATCATATAATTTCATCTTAACCTAATGGGATCATCCAAAAATTATGAATTAATTATCTATTTCATCCTTTTTTAAATGTAATCACATACAAAATTCCTAAAACCTCATCGTTATTGCTAAAATATCTTCCATGAAAATATGTGATAGAGGATATAATCCACAACCCTACCTTAACTACCTATTACTCCTAAAAAGTTTAAATATTCTTCCATTAACTAATAGTGCAATCCATGGTGAACCAATACATGTCATTATTCAAAGAAAAAATGATTCATTAAAGAAAATTGCATTAAGAAAAAAAAGTTCAAATGTTCTTCCATTAACTAATAGTGCAATCGATAGTGAACCAATACAAGTCATTATTGCAAGAAAAAATGATTCTTTAAAGAAAAATTCATTAAGAGAAAAAAAATAAAAAGGTAATTTCTTATGGAATCAATTCCAGTAACCACTTCTTTCTTAATGACAACACTTTTTTATTATTCTCCCTACTAGAATGAATAATATCCTTCAATGATTATGTTATCTTGTATCTACCTCTTTTGTATGATGCTACCTTAATTTTCAGAAATTATATTGGGTAATAACTTTTTAAACTTCTCGGAAGAATGAAATATATAAAAATAGAAAAAAATAGAAAAGGTTGAGGTAATAACTTCCTTAGATATAAGAGCTAAATAAGTGGAGGTCTTGTCTCAATTTTTATTATTCTGAACATAAAAATGTATGCACTTAAAATTGTATCTAATAATAGGCCAACGTTGATAGAAAAAGTGAAACCTAAACAAGTCAAATCTTAATTCTGTGTCTAGAAAGTAAACAAAAAAAATGATAACAAATGTTTTACATAATTTGTGTTGCCCTTATATCTAATTTATCACATCCCATATATCTTTTCAAACTCTATATTTTTCACATTAGAAATTCAATGTCTAAAATATGATACATTGCCAAGGGATATTGACAAATTTAAAAATAATTATATCCTTATATTTTTTGTTTTTTTCATAAAACTTAAAAAAAAACCTATATGTATAATTAAACAATAATAAATAAATTTCATAGTAAAATTATTTCTTCATAAAACTAATTTAATTTAAATCTAATAAAACATAAAAACATAGTTAAATTTTTATTAGTATTTAAAATTAGTATAAGATATATTAAACATTATTTTTAATTCTTAATATTCAAATAAATAAATATATATATACAAAATTATTAAAAATGTACTTTCTTCTATAAAAGGAGTTGCCCACTCCATTTTTGCTTAGTAGAAAAAGCGACCACTGCATTGTCTTCCCAAAAAAAGCAGCCAGGCCACCTCACTCAACGAGCAATTATGTTGGTTGATTTAAAAGCTAGGAGGAAATCATTACCCATCACCATCATCTTCACAAATGAAATGATAAAGAAATGTTTGAATCTTGCCAACACAATAATGAGTTTATTCTGGAAAAAAGGGCGTACTCCACTTCAATTCGTTAGGAAAATGAACGGCTCCCTCAACGTTTTTTCAAAAATTGCACCCAGTCATTGGTTGATTTAAAAACTAGCACATCTTACCGGTCAAGATCATTATCTTAACAAAATAAGAAACCTAGATTTCAAGCTCATTCATACACAATGATGAGATTATTTTCCCAAAAAAGCAACATTGTTCTAAAAATGCAGCTGCCAACTCCATTCATGTATTTTTTTCAGAAAAATAGGCCACTCCCTCCATCCTGCAACAATGATGAGAATCGAAATTATGACCGTTTTCAGATTCGTTTTAAAAGCGCCCACTCACTCCATCCATCCATTCAATGCTATCACGCGATTATACATCACTATCACAACAAAAGAAACGTGAAAATTTTGTTCACCGCACAACTCCTCGAAAAGGATGAGACTATTGTCGAAAGCGACTGGACGAATTGCCCACTCCTGCAGAGTCGCACCGATAGGGGATTTTTGTGTGAAACGATTGAAAACTTTTCACGGATTGGAGATTTCTCTATGAAACTGTTGTTCAAGATAGGATATTTCTCTTTGAAACAGTTGTTCAAGGAAGGAGGCATATATCCGTTGAAAGAAAGGATATATTCATTGAAACATCGATTGATATATCCGTTGAAACCACATATCCGTTGAAACAACTATTGATAGATAGATATATATCGATTGATAGTAGAAATCTCAATAAATCTGCCATTTGGTCTGGTCGGATATTTCTATGTAGTCCGATATGTTTGTGTGGTCTAGTCTGTGCATGTGGGTATGCGTGGGTCTGGGTGGTTGGAGATCTATGTTTGTATTGTATAGTCTATGCATCAGTGCATGTATGCGTGGTCTAGGATATGCGTGAGCGCATGTGGGTATGCATGAGTCTGTGTGTATTCCTGTGAGTTTGTATGTGAGAATCGAGTCAATCATGTTATATGGATGAGAAAAACATCCGAATTCGAAAGGAATGGCCACCGAGTTGCTGAACAGTCATTTCGCTTCATTTAATTCTAGGTATATTGTTGCTGAATTATTGACTCGTTTGCATTCTTCATTTCTCTACTCTCTTAGATACCATCGTTTCTTTTTAGTTCATTTCATCTATAACAATGTATATTTGATGTACCTCAAATCTCATGCATTCCTTTCATTTTGGTCAAAATTATTCCAGGGACCTGTTCGATTATTTTATGGATAAGAACCTCCAACAGAAATCTGATCTGAGCCGGTAAAGCATTATCGATACCTAGCATGGAGCATGGATTCAATTACAGGTGCATTTCCCTAAACTCTACTCTCTAGGCAAACCCTAGTCATTTCATTTTAGTTTTCCTTCTTTCATTTGTTTAACTTTTTAGCCTAGTATCTCAAACTGAGGCTTCCTATGTAAAACGAGGCTTCCTCATTATTATCTTTTAATATTCTAAAATTATTTTTTACTCACAGTTATGGATTATCACATCCATCCATTAAATTACTGTAGTTCAGGTATACATTATCCCATCCATGGGATTTGGTTCACTACCATTGATTTCAGGGTTTGTAGGATTTATATATATTTGCGATAATTTTGTTTACATGGACATCATCAGTTTTTTCCTGTGATATCTTAGTCCATGTATGCCTATTCGATGCAAACACTTCATAACAAAAAGTTTCATTGGGATTCCGCATCCACTAGGTGTAAGATCTCTGGTAGGAGCAACCCTTTGACTTTGGTGCTAGGAGCATTTACTGAATTTGGTGCTACTAGATGTGCTGCAAGAAATTGCATTTTCCATGTCTCCAGGTGTAGACATTGCATTCATTCGACAGTAGCAGTGCAAACCCTCTTGGTGCTGAGAGAGCAAACCCATCACGTCAACCAGTCCGCCTGATTTGTATTATTACCAGGCAATCGAAAACTCAAGATTCCTTTTCTACTTGATTGGGGCCTTGCAAGGAAGAAATGAATCTGTATCTTCCTTGGTATTGCTCTTTTGGTGCTGGTTAGATTGTTTATTGGTGCATGAGCAAGGCAACTAAAACCAAACCCATCACGGCAACCAATACGCCTATGAGGTATGGAATCAGCAACTTCACTGCCTGATTGGTATGTCTACCACCAATAAAATCGTGTGCTGCCATCATCCCAACCCTTAGGGTTCTGGATATAATGATTTTTCAGATGCAACCCAAACTGATTCTATCCATTAAATAACAGCAGCGGATTATAAATTGTATGGGGAATATTGGCTTGGATGACCGTGGGGGATTCTAAGGTAAATCGAAATGCCATGTCTAACCGTTATTTGATAATGAAACATTACCAAAAGGCCATCCGTAAGCGTGTCCACCATGTTTTTGAAAAAAAACAAATGGTAAAAAAAATTTAAAGTTCAATTAATACATAGTATTTTTAGCTTGTTCTGAAACACTGTTATCAAGCATGTACGTAGGAAAGCATGCACGCACCTGGGAAAGCGGACAGTTGTTCGAGACTCTTTTTTTTTTTGGGTTGTCTCAAATCCATTTAAGGTTTTTACATTTTATATTAATGACATACATCAGTTGTAGGTACTCATTCCAGTGCTACGCTGCTACGCATCTATGTGATGCATCGAAACCTCATTTTAATTTGCAAACAGCCAACGTGTTTTCGTTTTCCTATAATTTCAGTTTACTTGTAATGTAGTTTTGTTTTATTTAAAGTAGTTGTAGTTTTGTTTATTTAAATGGGTTCTCACCTGTGTAATTGTCATGTAGTTTCGTTTTATTTAAATTAGTTCTAGTTTTTTTTTTTTTTAAATATGGTTCACATTTATGTAGTGGAGTTTGGTGTGAGTATTTGGTGAATATATTTCGATTACTAAAATGAGTTAGTGTAAATTGTCATCCTCAAAATATTTTTTTCATGGTTGTCTATTTTTATTATTAAATTTAATTTCTGCAACTATAAAATTTAGATTGAATGGCTTTCTCAAATAATATATGAGAGTTATGTTTTTACATTTTATAAATGTGTTTTCATTTATATTTTTTAATTTTGTAGGTTAGATTTTGTTTTTACATAATTATATGATTAGGTTTTATATATTTTTATTATTAAATTGGATACCAATACATATAATTTATCTTAAATGATTTTGGTTGCATTTAATTTTTTTATTGATACTGTATATTTTACTTTATTTTAAAATATTTTTTTATTAATATTATATAGTTTCATTTATTTGTTTTTATGATTTTAAAATTAAGATAATTAATATGTTATTAAGTTCTACACCATTGGTATAATTTTTAATTAAAAAAATATAATGAAATATGTTTAATTTTATATAACATAAAGTGATATTGTTTTTTTATTGAAATATATATTATAAAATTAAATAGTAATGTAAATGGTTTTTAAAATTAATTTTGAATATGTGTTTTATTAATGTCTCAATTACATCATTTATGTATTTCTTGGAGTAGGCTAGAGCAGGTTAGACTAGGAAAAAGTAATCTAGCATGCTAGAGTTGGCTAAACTAGCCTAGGCTAGGGTAAAGTAGGTTAAGCTAGGCTAAGCTAGAGTAGGCTAGGCAAGGAGAGGATGGAGTAAGCTAAGGTAAGCTAGGCTAGAGTAGACTAGAGTAGACTAGGCTAGAGTAGGCTAGAGTAGGTTAGCCTATAGTAAGCTAGCCTATCCTACCCTAGGAAACTATAGTAGGCTAAGCTAGGCTAGGCTACACTAGGCTAACCTAGAGTAGGCTGGGATATAGGATAGAATAGGTTAAGGTAGAATAAAATAGGATAGCCTAGGCTAAAGTACGATACGCTAGGCTAAAGTAGGCTAGTAGACTAAGCTAGGCTAGGATAGAGTACGCTAGACTAGAGTAGGGTAGGCTAGGCTAAGCTAGAGTAGGATAGGCTACGATAGGATAGAGTGCACTAAGTTAGGCTAGGCTAGAGTAGACAAGGCTGGGCTAGGGTAGAGTAGGATATGGTAGACTAGCCTAGATTACGCTAGAGTAGACTAGGATAAAGTAGGCTAGCAAGCTAGAGTAGACTAGGCTATAGTAGGCTAGGCAAGACTAGGTAAGGATAGGATAGAGTAGGCTGAGGTAGGCTAGGCTAGGTTAGGATAAAATAGGTTAGGCCAAATTAGAGTAGGCTAGGCAAGGATAGGATAGAGTAGGCTAAGGTAGGCTAGGCTAAAATAGGTTAGGCTAGGCTACAATAAGCTAGTAGGTTGGAGTAGGCTACACTAGGATAGGCTAGAGTAGGTTAAGGTAGAAGACCAGCCGAGAGTAGGCTAGTCTAGGCTAGTAGGCTAGAGTAGGCTAGGCTAGGCAAGGCTAAGCTAGAGTGGAATATGGAAGGACAAGATAGAGTAGGCTAGTGTAGGCTAGGCTAAAATAGGTTATGCTAGGTTAGAGTAGGTTAATGGGTTAGAGTAGGCTAGGCTAGGCTAGGCTAAGATAGAGTAGGTTAAGAAAGGATAGGATAGAGTAGGCTAAGGTAGGCTAGGCTAAAATATGTTAGGTTACGTTAGAGTAGACTAGTGGTTTGGAGTATGCTACACTAGGCTAGGTTAGAGTAGGTTAAGCTAGAGTTAGTGAGGATAGAGTAGGTTAAGCTAGGATAAATTAGGATAGAGTAGGCTAGGCTAGGCTAGGTTAGGCTAGAGTAGGCTAGAAAATGTTAGGATGGGATATCCAAGACTAGGCTACGGTAGAGTAGGCTAGGCTAGGGTAGATTAGGATAAAGTAGGCTGGAGTAGAGTAGGCTAGGTTAGGCTAGGATAGAGTAGGCTAGAGTAGGCTAGCCTACAGTAGGTTAAGCTATGCTTGGCCAAGCTAAAGTAGGCTAGGCTAAGCAAGGGGGCTAGAGTAGGCGAGTATGTTATAGTAGGCTAAGTGAGGCTAGGATAGAGTAGACTAGGCTAGAGAAGGCTTGGCTATGCTAAGCTAGACTAGGCTAGGTTAGGATACAATATGCTACGCTAGGCTAGAGTAGATAAGGCTAGGCTAGGCTTGAGTAGGCTAGGCTAAAGTAGGCTAGGCTAGAGTAGGTTAATCTAGGCTAGGTTAGAGTAGGCTAGGCTAGAGTAGGTTAGGCTAGGCTACAACATGCTAGGCTAGGATATAGTATTCTAGGATAGGCTAGAGTAGACAAAGCTAAGCTACGCTAGAGTTGGCTAAGATAATCTAGGCTAGAGTAGGTTGTGCTAGGCTAGACTAGGCTAAGCTAGGATAGAAAAGGATAGAATAGTATAGGCTAGGAAAGGCTAGGCGAGGCTAGAATAGGCTAGAGTAGGTAATGCTAGGTTAGACAAGGCTATAATAGTCTAAGATAGACTAGGAAAGAGTAGGCTAGGCTAGGATCTAGTAGGGAAGGCTAAAGTAGGTTGGAGTAGCCTAGGTTAGGCAAGGTTAGGCTATTAGAGTATAGGCTAGGATAGTGTAGGATAGGATAAAATAGGCTAGACTAGGTGAGGCTAGAGTAGAAGGCTAGAGCAGTCTAGTAGGCTAGGCTAGGCTAGAGTACGCTAGGTGAGGCTAGCTATAGTAGGATGATAGGCTAGAGTAGGATATGCTATGCAAGGTTCGAGTAGGTTAGAGTATGCTAGGATAGGATATGCTAGAGTATGTTAGAGTAGGTTAAGCTACATTAGACTAGAGTAGACTAGGCTAGAGTAGGCTTGTTTAGGCTAATATATAGTAGGCTAGGTTATGATAGAGTAGGCTAGGATAGGCTAGAGTACACAAGGCTAGGCTATGCTAGAGTAAAGTAAATTAGGTTAAGATAGAGTGGGGTAGGGTGGGATAGACTAGGATACAGTAGGCTAAGCTAGGATAGACAAGGCTATAATAGTCGAGGCTATAAAAGACTGGACTAGGCTAGAGTAAACTATGCTAGGATAGACTAGTCTAGAGTAGGCTAAGCTAGGGAAGACAAGGCTAGAATAGTCTAGGCTAGGAAACACTAGGCTAGGCTAGAGTAGGTTATGCTAGGCTAGACTAGGCTAGAGTAGGTTTGGCTAGGATGGACAAGGCTAGGATAAGTTAGGCTAGCGTAGAGAAGGCTAGAATAGTCTTGGATAGGTTAGGAAAGAGTAGAATAGGGTAGGCTAGAGTAGGTTAAGCTAAAGTAGGTTAGAGTATCCTATATGAGGAAATTTTAGTCTAAGCTAGTCTAGCCTAGGATAGTGTAGACTAGGATAATAGAGGTTGTGCAAGGCTACCCTAGAGTAGGATAGAGTTGGGTAGGCTAGGCTAATGTAGGTTAGGGTAGGCTAGGCTAAGTTGTGTAGAGTAGGTTAGGCTAGATTAGGCTAGAGTAGAAGGCTAAATTAGGCTACAATAGGCTAGTAGGCTAGTGTACGCTAGGTTAGGGTAGCTATAGTATGATAGAGTACGTTAGAGTAGGCTAGGCTAAAGTAGAGTAGGTTAAGCTAGGCTAGGTTAGAGTAGAGTAGACTCGAGTAGGCTTGGATAGGCTAAGCAAGAGTAGGTTGGGCTAGGGCAGAGTAGGCTAGGATAAAATGGAGTAGGCTAAGGTAGGCCAGGCTAGATTAGGCTAGGCTAGGCTCTTTTGGAGTAGAGAAGGATAGGCTAAGCTCGAGTAGGCTAAGGTAGGTCAGGCTAGATTAGGCTAGGCTACGCTATACTAAGGTAGGCCAGGCTAGATTAGGCTAGGCTAGGCTAAGGTAGGCCAGGCTAGATTAGGCTAGGCTAGGCTATACTAGTCTAGGCTATACTAGTCTAGGCTAAACTGGGATACAGTAGGCTATTATAGGATAGAAAAGGCTAGAATAGTCTAGGATAGGAAAGGCTAGGCTAGGCTAGGCTAGAGTAGGCTAGAGTAGGTTAGGCTATGCAAGACGAGGCTAGAATAGTCTGGGCTATGCTTGGAAAGAGTAGGCTAGGGTAGGCTAGGGTAGTCTAAAGTAGGCTAGGCTAAAGTGGGTTAGAGTAGCATAGGTTAGGCAAGGTTAGGCCACACTAGTCTTGGCCCTAATACTGTAGGCTAGGATAAGATATGCTAGTCTACGTTAGTCTAGAGTAGGATAGAGTTCGGTAGGCTAGTCTAGGATAGGCTAGACTAGGCTAGGCTAATGTAGGTTAGAGTAGGGTAGGTTAGGTTGTGCTAGGCTAGGCGAGCATAGGTTAGGCTAGGCTAGGATAAAGAAGACGGGTAGGCTAGGCTAGCTTAGGCTAGTAGAATAGAGAAATTTAGGCTAGGTTAGCTAGAGTAGGCTGGTAGGCTAGAGTAGGCTAGGCTAGCTAAGATAGGCTATGGTAGGCTAGGCTATGCTAGTATAGGCTAGGATAGAGTAAGCTAGGCAAGGTTAGGCTAGATTAGGCTAGGTTAGTCTAGGATAAAGAAGAATAGAGTAAGCTAGGCTAGGATAGGCTAGTGTAGGCTAGGCTAGGATAGGCTAGCATAGGCTAGGCTAGGCTAAGAGAGTCTAGCCTATCTAGGTTAGGCTAGTATAGTCTAGGCTAGGCTAAGATATGCTAGGCTAGGCTAGGATAGGCTACCGTAGGATAGTATATGCTATGTTAGGTTAGGCTAGGCTAGGATAGAGTAGACTAAGCTAGGACATAGTTGGCTACACTACTCTAGGCTAACTTAGAGTAGGCTAAGATAAAGTATGTTAAAGTAGGTTAGGTTACGAAAGGATAGGTTAGACTATGTTAGGATAAGATGGGACATGATAGGCTAGGCTAAAGAAGGATGGAGTTTTTTATGCTATTCTATCATAGGATAATGTATGCTAGGCTAGAGTGGGTTAGAGTAGGCTAGAATAGGTTAGGCTAAGCTAGGCTAGTGTAGGCTAGGATATGCTAGAGTAGGTTAGAGTAGGATGAGTTAGGGTAGGATACATTAGGCTAGGCTACATTTGGCTATAGTAGAGTAGGCTAGGCTAGGTTGGTTAGCATAGGCGAGGAAAGGTTAGGATAGGCTAGGCTAGGCTAGGCTAGCATAGGCTAGTCTAGGATAGGCCACGATAAGCTAGGCTAGGCTAAGCTAGTCTAGGCTAGCATAGGCTACTCTAGGCTAGGCCGGAGTAGACTAAGCTAGGTTAAGATAGTCTAGGCTATGATAGAGTAGGATAGATTTGTCTAGGCTACTCTAGGCTAACTTAGAGTAAGCTAGGATAAATTAGATTAAAATAGGTTAGGTTAGGATAGGTTAGGATAGGATAAATTAGGCTAGGATAGGATAGGATGCTAGGCTAGGCTAAATCAGGATAGAGTTAGCTAGGCTAGTTTATGGTAGGCTAGTGTAGGCCAGGATAAAGTAGGTTAGAATAGGCTATGTTAGGGTAGGCTATAGTAGGCTAGGCTATTTTTGGCTAAAGTATAGTAGGCTAGGCTAGGTTGGCCAGGATAGGCTAGAGTAGCATATATTTGGCTAGGCTAGAGTACGCTAGCCTAGCCTATGCTAGAGTAGGCTAGGTTATGCTAAGATAGGCTAAGATAGTCTAGGATAGTGTAGGTTAGAGTAGTTTAGGCTAAGCTTGGTTAGAGTAGGAGGTTACAGTAAGCTAGGCTACGCTAGATTTTGCTAGAGTAGGGTAGACTAGGCTAGGTAGGCCAAGTCAGGCTAGGCTATGGTAGGGTACGTTAGGATAGGCTAGGATAGAGTAAGCTAGGGTAGGTTAGAGAAGGTTATGCTAGGCTAGGCTACAGAGGATTAGGTTAGTCTAGGCTAGGCTATAGTAGCTCCACCATATGAATAACTTCCTACATACGGTCAGGGTTGTGCTAATAAAAAATACTTTGAGGAATCATCCAAAACCTCATCCCATAGCCATCCTATATTCACATTCCTATCCCTCCCCTACAACAATGTACACAATGATGCTTCATGGAAACTAGAGGCAACAAGAAGGAACTAATGTTCAACTCTTATAAGGAAGAGAGTTTTAGGAGGAGATAAGAGAATAAGGTAAATGGGAAATAATTCTACAAGGGTAGAATCTTTGTTGATATATGGTATCTCCTGTTACCCTATGAAAAACCTACAAAAGGCATAGAAAAAAACAAATCAGGAGGATAATTCCCCTAAACTCAAGAAATTACAATGTAGTTGAAAGACATGGCTAGTGATGGAAGGAGCATGATGGCTAAATGAGAGAGTGTGATAATAATATTCAAACCTTAAAAAAGGAAAAGGGTCACCTAGGTTTGTAATAAAATCACCTTATTTCTAGTTATGGATTTCTCTAGTCTCTTACACCCTTATTGCAAGGCATGATCCCATTAAACTTGAAAAAGAATTCCAATGAACAACTTGGAAAATAGGTTTCATCAAGTTGTTTCCTTCCCTGTATAATTTGAATGTGCATGGTCCTTCCTTCAATTTTGTTTCCTTCTACAAGTAATTTTAATTTTCATTTATATGTTAGATTCTTTCAAGTCTTTGTTTTCTCATTGTAATTATCTATGAGTATTTCCTTGAATGTGATTCTTTCTAGTCTTTATTTTCTCATTCAAATTACCTACAAGTATTTACTTGAATACAATTCTTGACTGGAACTCTCCTCACAATACTTGGCTTGCTTCAGAGCTCAAGCGCCCTCTCTCTAGTTTGTTCCCCTATGTTATCATCTTTAAATTTCTAGTATTTTTAGTTGGCCTAGTGTCTCTCTCCTTACTCCCTCCTGAGTTGGCTTATCCATTTCCTGGGACACTTCATGTCATCTTCCTTACTAGATCCGAGCCTCCTGTATTGCTCAAAATTTTGGATCTAATCCTTCTATATGTGGTTCTTCACTTTATCCCTACTACTTGCACCCCAATTCTAAAATTTTAGTCTTCTATCTTGACTAGGCATTCAATCATGCCCCATTGATGTTTACCTGTTTGTAAAGGAGTAGCTTACTAAAATGAATGGAATTCTTGGGGGAACCCATTTATCCACCAAATCTTGGGGGAAACTACTGATTTTTTTGTGAGCTCACCCTAGGCCCCATCCAATATGAGCTCACCATAATGGAAAGAGAAGGAACCTCTTATATGCATCATCTGTTAGAAATAGAGGTTCATATAAATAATATATATCAGTTTTTATATATTGGGCACAAACACAAATATTTTAAGCTATACATGTACACTATTGACATATATTTACACTTGAAATTCCTCCTTGGTAGAATCTTGGTGGACTAGTTTGAGAATTAACTATATCTAATATACTCTATGGAGCTCCTACATCACCATATGAAGTACTTGTACCAAAAACTAAAATACATAGAGAAACAACTTGGTATCCCACCCTAGGAAACAAGAAGGACCCTATCCAAGTGAAATTTAGGGATTTTGATCCCCATACTTAGTGTTATGTTCTGTTTAGTCTTGTATTATTTTCTAGCATTACTATATATTCTCATGGAAAACCTGGCCTTATTTTTAGCTTATGTATAATATTTTTTTGTTTCTTTAACATTGTGCTATGTTATTCCAGTCGAGAAATGCTTATGGAAACTAAGTTAGGACATATTTAAATTTGATTTCTCTTGTCTTGGAAACTTGTGATTTTTTCTTATTTATTATTCTTTATTATTATACATTCATCATTAAAAAAATTTCAAATACTATTAAGGTCACAAAAACAATAAGAAAACACAATATGTAGGCACTCCGCCAGGTTAAAGCGCCTTTCCTAGGGGAAAACCCAATGAAATTCTCTTCTTATTTAAGAGTTAATTCAAGAGATAAAACCAATATCACTAGACGAGAATTATATTTTCCGCCATCCACCAAGTGAACCCTTTAATAAACCATCTTCACATGGGATAAGAATAACAAAGTGTAGACCATCCAAGGCTTCCCCAAACAAGATCTTGATCTCCTTACCTTATGTCTAATTTTAGTGTTTGATAGCTTAGACCTATAGCAACCTTAATTTACACAACACAATTTGTATATGTGATAGAAATAGAGAAATTTTGGCTACATCTTCTAGATGAGTATATTTTCTTGCGTCTTGATGATATTACGTCCTTATTTTAACCTTCACATAAGTTCCTTTTCTTCCAAAGTTTCAAATAAAACTATTCATTGTCTTAGTTTTCATAAGGTCAAAATTATCCTCTCTATATAGTGGTTTTATCTCTATTATTATGGAAACTTGACATGGAATTTGAGGCCTACTTGACATATGTGAGGAATAAAACTTGGTGGAGGAGGGACAAGAGACAAATTCTATTTTCTTTCTTGACTTAAAGAGCCCAAAGAAGGTTCTAATACATAATGACATGGACAAGGACTCAAGGCACAAACCTTAGAATCCTTCGTTGGAGGCTTTGACATAGAAATAAAATAAATAAAGCATGAAACCCATGCTCATAAATAAATTTCATTTTAAAATAAATTTTATTTTATTTATTATGACAAATACATTACATCATGAATTAATTACAATTATGAATATTGATAATAGTTACATTTAGCAACATTCACTCTAAACTATGGAGGTATTCATAATTTTTAAAATTTTATATGGTTTAGCTCATTTATAAATGTTCTTAAGAAGAGTATAACAACATATACAATTCTAGAGATACCCTAACTTCTAAAGTATCCTCCAAACAAAGACTAAGGTGTTATCTAGGAATTTTCCTCTATAGGTACCATAAAGCTACAACCCTGGTATCCATACAATAGGATATACTTACCATTTAGACCTCCATGTGTTGATAGAAACCCTTACATGGATCCATGTATTAACACTAAACCAGATCTCTACACAACACCCTCCCTCTAAGACGTTGACATCAACTAAGATATGCTAACAAGGGAATGGTCTCCTCCTATGTACCATCACACAGGAATATCATGCCCTATAACCTAAAATAAAAAAACTTTAAATGATATATATACAACATCAGACCAAGCTATTGTTTCATTCGAGCATAAGGCTATATACCTTTCATTCCTATGATTTTATATTGACTATTGCAAGGGTTTTGTCATAAACACTAATTCATCAAACCCTAAAAATATCGAGTTTCGTCATATATTCTAGAAATTAACAACAAGCCCTAAAATAATAGGGTTTCATCAAATCCAAAAACATAAAAATGATAGGATTTTTATAGTGAACCCTAAAGTTTAGGGTTTACCCAAAGTGAAAAAGCAATAGGTAGTATGATAAGGGTTTATTGAATTCAAATAGTAATCACCCTAAACAATAATCTTGATGATTCAAAACCATAGGCATAAGAGGGTTAACAAATTTCAAAATGATCATACATATTAATATGATATATGCACTCAACCAGGGAAAAACCCCTCTCCTAGAGAAAATCCAACAAAATTCTCTTCTTTAATAATCAATTCAGGTGATGCAATCGAGACCTATAGACCAACATTAGACTATCCTCCATCCACCGAGTTAGCCCTTAAATAATTTTTCTTCAATTGGTAATTTCGCCTTCCAATAGTCGAGACCTATAGCAACCCTAATTTTCTCAACGCAATTTTCATATGTCACAAAAATTGAGAAAAATTCCAACTCCATCCTCTTGAAAAATATATCTTCTTGCTTCTTGATGATATTACATCCTTCTTCTAGCCTTTGCATAATTTTTTTTTCTTCCAAATTTGCATATTGAATTATTGATGGTGGTACCTTTCATAAGGTTGAATTTCTTCTCTTTATATAATGGTTGTATCTCTATCATGAGTCTAACTTGACAGATAGTTTGAGACTAATTTGGCATATGTTAGGAAGTTGATTTAGTGGAGGAGGGAAAAGACACAAAAACATATTTTTTCTTTCATGAATTAAAGAGCCCAAGAAGGGTATAATGCCTAATGACATGGACAAGGACTCATGACAAAAACCCTAGACACCTGAAATTAAGGCTTTGGCATAGAAATGAAATCAATAAAGTATGAAGCTTTTGCTTATAAATAATTTTTCTTTTAGAGTAATTTTTATTTTCTTTATTTTGACATATACATTACATCATGACTTAAATTCAATTATGAATATCGATACTAGTTACATTTATACACAAATTCCTCTGTATGGAGAGTGAAGTTTTGGCTATGGTTTGGCATTCTTTGTGAAAGACTTACCTAAAGGACCTACCATATCCATGTAAAATCTTCCTTAAAATGTAATACAATATTTAACCAACACAAAAAATCATGATATTATATATAAATATAAGAAATTTATTAACAAACTATGAATTATTTCATAAAACTTTTGATATCCTTTTTGTACGATGATCCTTTCATTGTAGTTTTAAATTTTCTACAACATATCTACTAGACTCCATATATTTAATTTTCCACTGGAAAAATCAGACTAGAGGAAGAAGGGTATAAATTCTAAAATACAAAAAATTAACTCAAGATAAAAATATAATTTTAGAGAGTTACCAATATTATTTCAAATATGGGCACATGGACAAATACTCATCTAAAAAATAAAAAATTTCATTTTGGGGAATCTTGGGTAACAATATAAAACAATAAAATTAAAATTTATTATGCGTTGTATAAAACCCCAAAGAAATAACATCGAAATCCAAAAACTAAACAATGTCATAAAAGGGGAACCTCGATCTTAGAAGGACACAGAAGGGTCCATATTAATTGGATTACCCTTAAGCTTGAATGGTATTGGAAATGAATATATGGGTGGTGACCCCATCTCCAAAAATTTTAGCTTTCATTCAACATCCAACATAATGTTCGTATAAAATCTAACAATGGTATTCAATTTGATCTTCTAATGTGCTAAAAAAAAATATTAAATCCTTCTACAATTTGTGGAAATAAAACACGATCGCACAATCACATAACAAGTAAGATAAAGAAAAAATTTAATTTGACAAAAAAATATGTATATGGGGAAAGAAAATTTCCTAAAACCCCAATATATGTATATTGTATAAAGTAAGTACCATGAAACAATACAATTTTTTTCTCTCATTGCGAAACTCATGCACTCTGTTATCACTCCACCAAATTCCCAAGGCTGAATGAAGGAATAACAACATAGGTAACCACAAACCAAGCTTTTGAGTTGATAGCTAACCCTATAAAGTTGGAGAGAGCTCTCTCCAAAAATGGTCATAGCCAAGAGCACTAGAGAAATTAGGGTTTTAGGCTAGTTATGAAATGTGGGGGTTTGTTTGTTTTTATTTTGGGGTTGGGCTCACTGAATGAGGATTAGGTCAAGGGGACTAGATTAGGGCCAATGAGATGGAATTGCACTCCATTCAATGGGGTAAGGTAGGTAGAGTTCTCAAAACTTAAAGGTGATTTGGTGAGATGGTTTAAGACTAATGAGGTGGTAGGAAGAGCATAGGGGACAAGTTCTTCCTAAACTAAAGAAAATGGACGGATTATGAAAAGTTTCCCAAAACAGAGCATGAAAAACATGTATTTTGTCTTTCAACTTGAAATTTAACATATAATAGTCATGAAAATGTTTATGAGCTTACAAAACATTCATACAAATGATTACATAGAAAAAACTATGTCAAACATTCATACCACATGAATCCCAAGGAAATACTTGCAATTTTTCATTAATATCTAGGCTAAGCTGGTTCTTGATCAATACACTAAATTTCAAACAGATGCTAGCTCTTGAATCCTATGAATATCTAAGCTAAATAGACCTCAAAAGCACCTCCACTCATCCATGGGGGTCGAATCCATGTGGTAAGGGAGATATTACACAAAAATTCTGAACTAATAGCTAGAGTATAGGAGGAGAAAAGTGACTCAATCATGTTTCTAATGAACTGATTCATTACACCTCAACTGGTTGACTTACATAATGTAATTACCCTAGATAAAAGTAAAAACATCATATTTACATTCATCTTGACCATTTACATAAGTGAATTCCTCATTTTCCAAAATAAAATTCAAACTGGAGTGAAACTTCAAAATATTCTGAAGACTGTGAAAAATGCATTTTCCTTGTCAAACACGCAGCATCAAGGTAGAAAAATTGACCTTTGTTCAAGGCTGGCTTTGAGTTCCTTTCCGGTGTCCAAATTAACTCCATGATAGCTCATTGGAAAGACCTCTGAGTCTATTTTCCCAAAATACCTTCATTTCTCAAAATGGTGCTCCTTTTCCCTATCAAAAACCTATTCTCCTAATAATAGTAAACGTGTAGTGACCAAGTAGATTTAGAGGCAGAAAC
Source organism: Pinus albicaulis (assembly GCA_034641835.2). NCBI lineage: Eukaryota > Viridiplantae > Streptophyta > Pinopsida > Pinales > Pinaceae > Pinus > Pinus albicaulis. The sequence goes on along the minus strand of CM076579.1, from coordinate 448,057,086 downwards.
ATGAAATTTTGATGGTTTTTTGCACTTTTTATGCACAACTTCTCCTCCAAAAACTCTAAAATTTTCTAGGTTTGTTGTCCTCATCAATATAGACCTGTTGGTTTTGGCCATTTTTCATTTGGAGGCACCAAAAAAGAGTGTAGCATCCAGGTCGGTGAGCCTTTGGAAAAACTTTTGTGTGCAAAAATACCCAAAAACACATAAATGAACAAAAGTGAAAAATGTGCTAAAATTTTGTAAAAATGGTGAGGTTACTTGCTCATCAAGTGTTTGATGAATGGAGTGACACCTCAGCAAGTATATCTAACTTCTCTTTCTCTCCTTTCTTAGTCAAATTTTCAATTTTAACATTGTCTCTTTTGAGCTTGGCCAATGCAATTCTCTCTTTTCGTGCATGAATTTTGACCCTTGTCCTCAACAAGTCATTATCCTTGTTGGTCTTCTCTAGAAACTTCTCCAAATTTATATTGGCTCTATTAAGCCATGGTTCCCTATCCTTGCTGATTTCTAGGGCAAGTTGTTCATTTAAGGTAAGCTGGTCTGCTAGCTCAGCTTCCTTTGTCTCTCAAGGGCTAGAGCTCTTTTCAGCCCTCTAGTACTTGGTATCTATCTTCGAGGTTGATCCTCCTCAGAATCAGGTTCACCAAACCTTTCCAATGTTTCCTCAAGCAAGCCTATAGCATTTTCTACCTCTTTTTGTGCTTTGATACAATTCACCTCATTAATGGACTGCTTCGTCTTCAACTGCTAATCTTCTTCCTCAAGGAAGTCAATCACATAATTCACCCTCTTAATATTAGTCTCAAGTTCACTAATATTTTCCTCTTTTCCTTTAATACTGCATTGGTGATTTTGTATTCATCTTCCTCACCTAGGTCAATCAACTGAAACTATTCCTCTATTTCATGATTTCCCTCCTTATCATCAATGACTGGCTTTATCACTTGTTCCTTATCTTTATTTACATGTTCTGTTTACAAAGAAGGCATGGCCCCTTTCCCTCCAAGTGAAGAAAGCACATGCCTATGGCCTCTCTGGTAAGTTTTGGGAAATGGCTCAACCTCAGCCAAACTAACCCATGTTTCCTCAATATATTCCTCACTGATTGATGAGTCTGAATCATGATGTGATGATTATGAAGGGTTGTAAAATGGTGAAGAAAAAATTTCAATGTGAGGTGAAGGTGAATGAGGTGAAGGAAAGTGTTGGGGATATGAAGGGAATGGGAATGTGAAGGGAACCTAGGTTAGTTGAAACCCTAGGATTTAGAGGTATTAGGAATTGTATTTCTTTAGGGAATGGGGATATGGAAAAATATATATGGGAATGGGAAAGGAGGTATATAAGATTTTAGGGATTAAATTTAAAATGAGAACTAGGGTTTCTTCTTTTAGAAAAATCTTCAAATGATTATAAAGAAAAAAATATATCAATGAGATGATGCTAGGTTTTACTCACTAACAAATGGAGATTTGAAGAAAACATGTGGAGATTTTTGGCATTAACTGATGGAGTAGGAGGCTCTAAGATATTTTTTTGTCTTTTTGAGCAAACGCGCAGCTTCCTGGGCAAACGTGCATCGACCCTTGCAAACGCACAATGACCCCTTCAAAACACGCAGCATCCCTGCAACACCTTTTTGCATACCACATTTGGAGGCCTTCATGGTGTCAAAATTGGGCCTATGATAGCTCGTTGGAAATATTATCCTGTATAATTTTTGGATCTACCTTTTATTTTCTGATTGGAGTTGATTTTCTTGGTCAAGAATGGATTCTCCCAAGGTCACTCTAGAAGTGTAGGGAAAATAGGGGATCTTGTAGAAGGAGGGGAATGAAGGGGTTAGGGGTTGTATAAATTATTGGAGAAATTTTTGGGGATATGGATAGATATTAAAGAGTATGGGGATGTGTAATTTCTATAAATGAGTGAGGGGAAGGGGTCCAAAACACTAAAACGCAACCCTAACCTAGGAAGGTGTCAAAAGTGTAGCAAAAGGCTAGCGTTTTTGGGAAAGTGAGGGAAATGAGAGGAATAGGCATGGAAAACTTTACGAGAGGTATATGGAGAGTAGGTGAGGATGAAATTGATTTCTTGTAGATAAAACGAGTCCCTCTTTGGTGTTGTAATGGCCTTTATGCTTGATAGATTGAATAAATTAGCTCTTGGGACCCATTTTAATTTCTTCACATTAATCTTTGAACTTTAACACTATACCTTTGCATGTGACTTTTCCCTTTGAAATATGATGATATGATGAGCTTAGATAACACTAGGATTTTAAATTTTGATGCTTTGATGTGTGGAACCTTGGGTTGGCAGCTTGGGAACCTTGTACTTATTACATTTGAAAGGCATAACATTACATAATGAAAATAGAAATTATTACATTGTGAAATCCAAATTACATGCTAAAATGAGAATTTTTCTTTTCAATTCATCTTCACATGTCGAAGAGAAATTTATTGGATCACCCTCTACTTTCTGGTCTTCATGCAATGGAATGGAGTTTTATTGAATCATGAAAACCCTAATGACCTAGTGAAACCTTGAAAAACCCTAAAAACCCTAATGAGACCTTGAAGGACTGAATTTCAAGATGACATGAATGACATTATGGCATAATGAAATTAAATTTGTGAATGATGTATAGTCATCAAGGTATGAAACTATGCCAAAAAATAATCAAATTTGAAGAAGAGTGATGTTTTTATCAATGGGGCTACCATCAGTGAAACAATTTTAGCATGACCTAATGGAATGATATAAAAAATTCAGAGTGAGACACCTAAAAAGAAAATGAAAGTTATGATATTAATCACTAATGGTAGAATGCATATTCTGACACTTACATTAGCCTTATTGGGGATGGCAGCTCTAATAGAGGTGTCAAGAACCATAGATCTCTGAGTTGATAAGATCAGTGCTTTCTTCCATTGGGCCAAATATGGTCAAAAATAACTGAAAGTAAATTGTAGGACTAACTATTTGAAAACTTAATGACACAAACTGAATGAAACAGGCTCAATTTGACTTGATTTGACTAAAAAAAGACTCAAAAATTGAACTTACCCTACTTATTGATGGCTTCAAATCCCGATGACAACCACCTGCCTATAGCAGATATATGTACAATCACGTGAAGTGATCCTTCAAGTGTAACCAATCCAGTAGATGTTTAATTTCTTGAATTCTACTCTCACTTTCCTCGACCAGGCAGAGAAATCAAAAGCTAAGCAACTCCAAGTGTCTAATGAACATGTGCTTCTAGTCCATGAAAACAAGAAAATATATCTTCCCCGCTAACTGTAGGAGATCAGTAAAGGCATCTTCAAAAGCATTGTATGTTACGTTGTCTTGAGATCCAGTAAAAACACAAGCACACTCTTCATTCTGATCTGAAAGAACACTTGGTTGTTGATCCATAGGAAATCATAGGGAAGTATGAATTTCTGCTATTTGAGTCTTGGCTAGATATTTCCGAAGAACGAGAAACTCTAACCCTTTCTCTGGCATACTGTCTCTCTTAGGCTCATACTCCTCAAATTCATATTCTAGATCATCTTTGAACATAAAACATTCTTCAATATTGTTAAGCATGAAATCCCTATTTTCTTCATGAAAGACAGTGGTCTCTGTTAGCTGATATCCTTGCAGGAAATCATCATCACAAATCATTTTACTCATAACAACTTTCAGTATGGCTTCATCAGTTTCATGACTATCATCATTCAAACCTAGAATTTGGTTTTCAACAATGGAAGATGCTTCAATCACACATTCTTGATTGTGTGAACACTGTAAGAGTTTCAAATCAACATTCACTTGGGTTGTAATATGATTTTTTAGGCACGGATCTATCTCATCTTCAGATAAAGGAGAAAACTGAGTTTTAAAGCAATCTAAATTCATTTGGTGATTTTCATTTTTAGGATCGGGAATTGGCACTTCTCTTTCTTGGTCCCAGTCTATCTCATATTAGGAGAGAGCTACTGATTCTTGTTGGTGATGAAAAGGGTTATCATGCAAAGGCTCTAGGATCTCTTCATCCATGGAAGAAACTTCTATTTCTTGTTGGGAGGAAAAATCATTAAGCGATTCTATGAGCTCATCATCTAGACACTCTTCACTCCCATAAAATTTTTCAAGAAACTCAATAAAATTATTAGAGATCTCACAACAACTATCAATCAAAGGCATGGAAGAATTAGAAGTTTGATCATTTTGAAAGAAAACTAAATGAAATTCCTTTAGAGAATATAAACTAGCAGATGGTAGATCCTCATACCATGATCTCGCTTTTTCCTCCAAGATAGCCATAAACATCTTCATAAAAGAATCTTCAGGAAACTCATATTTTATTCTATGAATATGCAAATGGAATTTGACCAAATGCAAACTATCATATTCGTCACCTTGACCCTTAAACTTTGACAGTCCTGATTGCCAATGTATACTAGGAATATGATTTGGAAAACGAGGAATATGAGCTTGAATCATAGGAGCATACCTTCAAGCAATCAAATTCATTTTTGACAATAGTGAGTCACCAAGAAGTTCTTTATACTACCGGTTCTTGAAGAGTGGAGTCGCCATGAGAATTCTGAACCATGGGATTCTTTGACACTGGCGTCGCCAAGTGAATGATGCACAACCTTCTTGTGCCAAATCGTTTTTCACCATAAAAAATTAGATCTGATCTTTGTCATACACCCAGGGAAAATTTTGTCTCCTTTTTCCCCGAAAATGGCACCAGTAAAATAACATAGAAACCTAGAAACTAAACAATGTCGTAAAAGGGGAACCTCGGTTTTAGGAGGACACATAAGGTTCCATATTAATTGGATTACCCTAAAGCTTGAATGGTAGTGGAAATAAATGGATGGGTGGTGACCCCATCTTCAAAAAAATTAGCTTTCCTTCAACATCCAGCATAATGTTTGTAGAAAATCTAACAATGGTATCCAATTTGATCTTGTAATGTACTAAAACAAAATACTAAATCCTTCTACAATTTATGGAAACAAAACACAATCGCCAAATCACATAACAAGTAAGATAAAGAAAAAATAAATTTGAAAACAAAATATGTATATGGGGAAATAACACTGCCTAAAACCCCATTATATGTGTATTGTATAAAGTCAAGACCATGAAAAAATACAATGTTTTTCTCTCATTGCGAAACTCATGCACTCTATCAGTTGTCTCACTTTGATTTAGGAAAAACCATTCAACTAATTAGCCAATTATCATCCTCTATCTCACCCGCCTTACTCATGCATTATTGGAGGAATTATCACCTTATTAAATAGGATATTCCAAATAATTGGTTGCAGAATTCCTTCAAGGCATCCTGATGAATATGTAATTGACCTATACAATTTTCTAATTATAAAATTGATAGTTATCATCCCTTTAACTTCGGTATCAACTAGGACTTCCTTAGAACTAACATGCAACAAAAATTTATAGGGAATTATCAGTTAACTGATTGATCACTACTTGTGAATTAAATAAAATTTAATTCATAGGAACTATCACTAGCTCATCTCTCAGTTAGAACTTGTTAAAATAATTTTAACTCAATTAATTGAGTTAACTAATTACAACTCACAAATAACTATAACTAGACCCCCTTAAATCATGGAAGAAATCTACATGCCTCCTCTCTGACCATAAACTCAAATTTCCAAAGCTAACCCATTCTTTTTTACTTAGTTAACTAGTATAAGTTTTGATGAGATGAAATTACAATTTATCTTCCAATTTAATTAAGGGAAAATTAAATCAGAAGCCCCCTTCCATGCCATTTCTCAGTGCCATTTCAACAATCCCTCTCAACAAGAAAGAGATTATCTGCCTACCCTGATCCTGTCTCTATGGAATTTGAATTTTATTCTTCTCAGCACCTTTGTCAAGATGTGTGCATCCTGCTCCTCTGTGAGAATGTTCTCTAATGAAATATTTTGTATCTACAGATAATATCTGAGATGGTGATGGCAGATATCAAAATGCTTGGACCTGCCATGAAAAATTGGATTAACCAAGAGTTTGATGCAACTCTTTTTATCACAATGTATCACCGTTAGATCCATTTTTTGAACAAACAAACCAACGAGTAGTTTACTCATCCAAATGGCCACACATGATGCCTGATTGGCCGCCATGTACACTGTCTCTATTGAACTAAACGAATTGATTTTTGTTTCATGTTGTGAAAGGAAACTTTTGTTGAACCTATGTAAATATGGCCCCTTATGTCCTCTTCCTGGCGGATGGACTCCCTGTGCAATATGAATCTGTGAAGCCTTGAAGCTTCACTCCCTCTATCTTTATTTACCATAATCCCTACTCTGTAGTGCCTCTAAGGTATCTCAACACATGATTTCCTACCTTCCAAAATACCTTGGTAGGATTAACCATATATTGGCTCAGTTGGTTAGCTGCCTATCATATGTATGGTCATGTCTTCACCAAATACATGAGTGAACCCACAAGCTTCTTGTAAATATTAGCATCTGTTACTTTACCCGAAGTAGCATCATCCTTCCTCCAATTTCCTGATAGAGTAGTCTCAATGGTTTTCTGGCCCTCTATGTGGAACTTCCTCATAATATCCTTGGCATAATTTCCCTAAGATACAAAGAGATCCCCATACCTTTTCCATATTTGTAATCCTAGGAAATAATGCAAGAGCCCCATGTCCTTCATCTTAAATTATATTGCAAGATCCTCTTTTCAAGAATTGATGAGCTTCTCATCACTTGTCGCTATAATATCATCGACATCAAGCATAATAATCAAAATCTTACCATCTACGACAATATGATATAGTTTTGCATCTACTTCACTATTGGTGAAGTCCAACCCAGCGAAATAACTATTGATCCTGGTGTAACAAGCACGAGGTGCTTGGTTCAATCCATACAATGATCTCTTAAGTCTACACACATGTGACTCCTTGTCTAAGGTATGAAAGCCTTCTGGTTGCTCAGTGTACAACTTTTCCTCAATAACTCCATTGAGAAAGGTTGTCTTTACATCCATGTGATGTATCTGCCATCCCATTTGATTTGAGAGTGCAAGGACGGATCTAATAGATGGGTACCTTGTGACTAGCGCAAAAGTATCAATATAGGCAATCTCTTTGACCTGAGAAAACCCTCTAGCCACAAATATGGCCTTGTGCTTCTCCACACTCCCATATACTACATGATTCTCCTTGTATACCCATCTAGATCCTAAAACTGACTTCCCCACTGGTCATGGGAAAACTTCCCATGCATTGTTTATAATTATGGAGTCATACTCCTCAACCATGGCATCAACCCACACTAGCTGTTGCACTACTTCCTCAAAATGGGATGGCTCTATTTCAATACCTTTGCTCATATGATCCATGTATCTAGTGTACCTCTGTAGGGACCTTCTCTACCTGTGTTATAATGTGGGTGCTCCCACATTCTATCTCACATCTAGAAACAAAATGTAAACCTATCTGGTGAGATTCCTTCCATATCTAGTGGATGGCTATGCATGAGTCGTTTCTACCTCTCTCCCTTCCTATTCTTGTGGTTGCACAACATCCTGAGGTTCATCCTTTGGATCCAAGAGCTCCTCAACTACATGAAACTCAATCTCCCTCTCAAGGGTAGCTTGCATGATTTCTCTTCATCGAATTTCCCATATCTTTCACCACTTCCATATTGTGTGATGGAAAGTACACCCGACAGTTATGAGGTGTATCAGTGTACCCCATAAATATTCACAGCTATGTTGTTGGATCTAGCTTATTACTAGCATCTTTCATCACATGGAAATAAACGGATGAACCAAAAATTGTAAAATATGACGCATCTAATATCTTACCTCAAAAAGGCTCTTGTGGTGTGCTCATCCCAAGTATCTAATTACGAATTCTATTCTACGAAATATTGTTGTATTGCATTATTCCACCTAGAGATGTAATGGTAGGCCTTGATAATGCAACATGGCTCGGGATTATCCCATAATCATTATGTTCTTCCTTTCTGCAAGCCCATTCTACTGTGGGCTATGAGGTGATATTAATTCTCCTTGAATTCCTTATGATGCACGAAAGTTATTGAATTCATTAGAGTTGTATTCTCCACCATTTTTGCTACTCAGAGACTTCACCTTCTTCCCTTTATTTTTCTTGATATGTTCCTTGAACTCACAAATGTTGGAGAAAATCTAATATTTCTTCTACATGAATAAAATCCAATAATTTATAGAAAATTCATTGACAAAAATCACATAATACATGTTCTTTACTGTGGAAGTTGTCGAGAAGGTCCACATGCATCTGAGTGAACTCTCTTGAGGATGGTCTTTTCTCATATTTCCTTATGATGAAAGGTGGATTTGGTATACTTCCCCAATGTACACCCTTTGCATGTATCTCCATGTGCAAGTGCACCCTTTAGAAGTCTTGTAGAAATATGTTGCATGATCTTGAAAGTGATGTGGTGTAGATGGACCAACCTCCTGTGCCATAATTCACTGATGTCTCGATCTCCACCTTCTCTACTTTCTTTCTCAAGGAAGCACAATCTTCTACATCTAGTTTGTAGAGGTTCTTTTCTAGAACCCCAATATTTTTCACCTGTACCATGGATTTGTGACAAAGGAATTCCTTTACTTCATAGAATATCATGTCATAGCCATTATCTTCCGACATAGCAACAAAAACCAAATTATTATTTAAACTAGGAACATAGATGACATATTTTAAAGTGAGTGGATTACCTAAATCCCTCTGAAAGGTAATTGTAACTACACCATTAGTCTTATACCTCTCTTTGTCACCCATATCGATGTGCATCTGGAGATCCTTATCCTCCAATATACTGAATACTTATTTGTTTTTGGTCATATGTAATGAGGCCTTCTTGTTGGTATTCTATTGTGGACAAGTTGTGGCATCGTATCCATGCTCATGATAGTTGAAAAATTTTACCTTTCACAAGTCTCACTTATTTCCTTCCTTTCCAGACTCCAATTTGGAATGGGATATCATCCCTTTCCCCTTCTTCAACTTTCAAGCTAAGGCACAATTATCCTCATCATCAGTTTTTGATGAGGATCCATCTCTGGTTCTCTACCGAATTTCTTCTTCTACCCAGTGATCCGAATTTTATGCACGAATGCAACAGAATACAGAAATAACCATGAACATAGAGATGCAGCAGAAATAATGCTTCAATTTATTAATAAACGAATGACTGAAATAAGCTTACAAACATAATGGAAACAAGCTAGGGTGTTGGTAGCGTATCTCTGAGAAGAGATGTAGCGTACGCAGGCCTCTGAACTGTGTTACATTGAGGCTCGCAGGCCTATTATAGACATAATAGAAATAGATGAGCTATGGTACTGGCAGCGTATCCCTGAGAAGAGATGTGGCGGCTACCAGCCCTTGAACTGTGTTACAATGCAGACATGATGGAGATGTGGCGAGCTAAGGCACTGGTAGCTCTTATCTCTGAGAAGAGATGTACCGGCTCCCAGCCCCCTGAACTGTATTACAATGAGGCTCAAGGGCCTATTTATTGTTGAGAAACAATGTAGAATCCAAAAACCTAACCATAGGAGATGAAGCGCCAAAACTGTGGGTCCCGTTTGGGTAAATTGGTGGTTCAACTTCCCGAGGGCGTAACTTTGGCATCCGATCTCCGTTTGACGCGCTAAATAGATCGTTAGAAAGATCTATCCGAGGAGTACAATTTTTGAACGAGCAACATTGGTCCATGGACCCATGTTGCAACATCAGTCCATGGACCCATGTTGCTCTCCGTTTTCCCAAAAAACGTTGTTTAGGGCCTCAAAACGACTTCGGAAGTTTAAGACCCGAAAAACTGCTAAAAATAGTAAGTTGTGCCGAAACTTACAAACTAAAATAACTGATGGTGGGGGTTCAAATGGACTCGATGGGTGGCCACCAATATCCACCTGGATTATTAATGCCCCAAAACGGCTCCAGGTGTGCAGGACCCGAAAACCTGCTATAAATAGTAAGTTGTGCTGAAGCTGAAAAACTGAAAGAATTGATGCTGCGGATCCAAATGGAATAGGTGGGAGGCCACCGATATCCACCTGGATCATTCCTCCCTCCTTAGGAAGCAATGGTCTCCATTGCGTTAAGTTCCTCCATGGGGGGGGGGGGAATTTTGCTGAACTTGGTGTTGGCAGCCGTGCTGGATGTAGATGTGCCACCGCTGGGCAGCCATTGAAGGATCTGAAAAAAAAAAATTGTCCATCATCGCGTTCCTTTGTTTCTCGAGGGCATCCTCGAGCAAGATTTTGATAGGATCTCCTGCTCCCTCGTCTTTCTTTCCTTCCGCCATGGGGGGTCGTCAGGGTTGCGAGGTTGAACTCCTTATACCCTGGCCGCGTTGGGGACATGAAGAGAAAAACAGAGAAAGAGCAGACCCGCTCTGATACCACTGATCCGAATTTTATGCAGGAACGCAACAAAATACAGAAATAACCATGAACATAGAGATGCAGCGGAAATAATGCTTCAATTTATTAATAAACGAATGACTGAAATAAGCTTACAAACATAATGGAAACAAGCTAGGGTTCTCGTAGCGTATCTCTGAGAAGAGATGTAGCGTACGCAGGCCTCTAAACTGTGTTACATTGAGGCTCGTAGGCCTATTACAGACATAATAGAAATAGATGAGCTATGGTACTGGCAGCGTATCCCTGAGAAGAGATGTGGCAGCTACCAGCCCTTGAACTGTGTTACAATGCAGACATGATGGAGATGTGGCGAGCTAAGGCACTGGTAGCGCTTATCTATGAGAAGAGATGTATCGGCTCCCAGCCCCCTGAACTGTGTTACAATGAGGCTCGAGGGCCTATTTATTGTTGAGAAATAATGTAGAATCCGAAACGTCCAAAACCCTAACCATAGGAGATGAAGCGCCAAAACTGTGGGTCCCGTTTGGGTAAATTGGTGGTTCAACTTCCCGGGGGCATAACTTTGGCATCCGATCTCCGTTTGACGCGCTCAATAGCTCGTTAGAAAGATCTATCCGAGGAGTACAATTTTTGAATGAGCAACATCGGTTTATGGACCCATGTTTCTCTCCGTTTTCCCAAAAAAACGTTTTTTAGGGCCTCAAAACGGCTCCGGAAGTTTAAGACCCGAAAAACTACTAAAAATAGTAAGTTGTGCTGAAACTTACAAACTGAAATAACTGATGGTGGGGGTTCAAATGGACTCGATGGGTGGCCACCAATATCCACCTGGATTATTAATGCCCCAAAATGGCTTCAGTTGTGCAGGACCCGAAAACCTGCTATAAATAGTAAGCTATGCTGAAGCTGAAAAACTGAAAGAATTGATGCTGCAGATCCAAATGGAATAGGTGGGAGGTCACCGATATCCACCTGGATCATTCCTCCCTCCTTAGGAAGCAATGGTATCCATTGCATTAAGTTCCTCCATGGGGGGGGGGGGGCATTTTGCTAAACTTGGTGTTGGATTTGTCTAGGATGTTGCAGACTTGTTGGCAGACGTGCTGGATGTAGATGTGCCACTGGTGGGCAGCCATTGAAGGATCTAAAAAAAAATATCCATCATCGCGTTCCTCTGTTTCTCGAGGGCATCCTCGAGCAAGATTTTGACAGGATCTCCTGCTCCCTCGTCTTTCTTTCCTTCCGCTATGGGGGGTCGTCAGGGTTGCGAGGTTGAACTCCTTATACCCTGGCCGCGTTGGGGACATGAAGAGAAAAACAGAGAAAGAGTAGACCCGCTCTGATACCACTGATCCGAATTTTATGCAGGAACACAACATAATACAAAAATAACCATGAACATAGAGATGCAGCGGAAATAATGCTTCAATTTATTAATAAACGAATGACTGAAATAAGCTTACAAACATAATGGAAACAAGCTAGGGTGCTGGTAGCATATCTCTGAGAAGAGATGTAGCATATGCAGGCCTCTGAACTGTGTTACATTGAGGCTCGCAGGCCTATTACAGACATAATAGAAATAGATGAGCTATGGTACTGGCAGCGTATCCCTGAGAAGAGATGTGGTGGCTACCAGCCCTTGAACTATGTTACAATGCAGACATGATGGAGATGTGGCGAGCTAAGGCACTGGTAGCGCTTATCTATGAGAAGAGATGTATCAGCTCCCAGCCCCTTGAACTGTGTTACAATGAGGCTCGAGGGCCTATTTATTGTTGAGAAACAATGTAGAATCCGAAACATCCAAAACCCTAACCATAGGAGATGAAGCGCCAAAACTGTGGGTCTCGTTTGGGTAAATTGGTGGTTCAACTTCCCGGGGGCGTAACTTTGGCATCCGATCTCCGTTTGACGCGCTCAATAGCTCGTTAGAAAGATTTATCCGAGGAGTACAATTTTTGAATGAACAACATCAGTCCATGGACACATGTTTCTCTCCTTTTTCCCAAAAAACGTCGTTTAGGGCCTCAAAACAGCTCCAGAAGTTTAAGACCCGAAAAACTGCTAAAAATAGTAAGTTGTGCCGAAACTTAGAAACTGAAATAACTAATGGTGGGGGTTAAAATGGACTCGATGGGTGGCCACCAATATCCACCTGGATTGTTAATGCCCCAAAATGGCTTCGGTTGTGCAGGACCCGAAAACCTGCTATAAATAGTAAGCTGTGCTAAAGCTGAAAAACTGAAAGAATTGATGTTGCGGGTCCAAATGGAATAGGTGGGAGGCCACCGATATCCACCTAGATCACCCAGTCAGACAAGAATTGCTCCTAGTTTGGTAGCTTCTCCCTCCCATTCATAGAGTCTCGATAGCTATGACAACTCTTGGGAAGGCCTAGAAGAGCCAAGCTCACCAAATCATCTGAGAAAACAATTATCCCAGCACTTTCAAACTCATCTTGATATTGTGTGAACTTTATCAAGTATTTTGGGATCATGTCTCCCTTCTCCATCTTGATATTTTTGAGCTTTCCTTTCAGCGCCAACTTCTCCTGGTCGCTAATATTATGAAAGAAATGTCAAGGACTTCCACATAGAATATGGGTTCACCTTCCCATGGATACTCAAGACAACATGATCGTGAACTCCCTCTAACAATATCCTTCTCGCCTTTTCTACATTCTTCTTCCATGCATTAAGTTATTGATCATCTGTTGCTATGGGATGAGGAATATCACTGTCTATGAAAACCTTCAGTCCTTTATCCTTGGGCACTACCTCCATCTTCGGCTTCCATTCTATGTAATTCAAATTTTCCTCAAGGGAATATTCGAATCTCAATCCATTGAAATACATCTTGATATGTGGTGGGTCCTTAAGAATAAATCTGCAAATTCAAACTTGTTCAAAACAAAATTTGTTCTTCTCTTCTATTTTGATTCTTTGCACTCTGATACCATGCAGAAAATCTAAAAACAAGATTCAATCTCATCTTGTAATGTACTAAAACAAAATATTTAATCATTCCACAAATTGCGGAAATAAAACACGGTCACACAATCACATAACAAGTAAGAGAAAGAAACAATCAATCACACAACACAAGATGTATCTCCAGAAAGCACACAGCCTAAAACCTCGCTATCTATATATTGTATAAAGTCAAGACCATGAAACAAAACATTGTTTTCTCTCACTGAGAAACTCTTGCACTCTACAAACTGTCTCACTCTGATCTATGCTAAATTAGTCAAATACTTAACCAATTCTTAGCCTTTGTCTGGGCATCCTTGCTCACACATTCTTGGAGGAATTTTCACCCTATTAAATAGGAAATTCCCAATAATTGATTGTGCCTTTCCTTCAAGGCATCTTGATGACTCTATAACTGACCTATACAATTTTCTAACTATACGACTGATAGTTATCATCTCTTTAACCTCAGTCTCAACTAGGCCTTCCTTAGAACTGACACACAACATCTATTTATAGTGAATTATTAGTTAACTGATTAATCACTACTTTTGAATTAAATCAGATTTAATTCATTTGACCTATCACTAGCTCAACTCTCAGTTAGAACTATTTAAATTGATTTTGACTTAATTAATTGATTTAACTAATTACAACTCACAAATAATTGTAACTGAGCCCCCTTAAATCACGGGAGAACTCTACATGCCTCCTATCTGACCCTCAACTTATATTTCCTAAGATAACTCAGTATTTCTTACTTATTTAACTAATATAAGTTGTTATGAGATGAAGTTACCATTTATCTTCCAATTCAATTAAGGGAAAATTAAATCAGACGCCCCCTTTGGTACCATTTCTTGTTTCCATTTGAAAAATTTCTTTTAACTTGTCTAATGTATGGATAAGATTAACCTATGACTAATATCGATCTACTATAACCATTCTTAACAAGTATTTTGGATGTTAGAATAGTTCCATTTTATGGAGGTATTTCTTCTATCATCCACATGAATTTTCGTCGTCTACTACTAATCAAACTACTACCTCCTCGCATATGAATCCAATACTTCTTTCTTTTCATGATGAATTTCCTCCTCCACGAGTACCATTTCATAAAAAAATATATAATTTTATTTAGATAATTATATTAAATACAAATTATTTATCTTAAATAATTTTTGTTGTATTTACATATTTTAATTTATTTCTAAATAATTCCTTTATTAATATTATTTAGTTTAATTTATTTTTTTAATGATTTTAAAATTTGGATAATTAATATGTTATTAAGTTCTACAATATGATATATTTTTTTATTAAAATAATATAATGAAAAAATATTGAATTTATATAATATAAAGTGATATTGTTCCTCTATTAAAATATATAATATAATATTAAATAGTAATGTAAATGGTTTTTAAGATTAATTTGAATATCTGTTTCATTATCTCAACTACATCATGTGTGTATTTCCTATAGTAGGATAGGATAAGGTAGGCTAAAGTAAGCTAGGCTAGAGCAGGCTAAGCTAGGCTAGCCTAGAGTGAACTAGGCTAAAGTAGGCTTGGCTAGGATATGGTAGGGTAGGGTAGGATAGGACAGAGTAGGTTAGGCTAGTCTAGGCTAGAGTAGAGACGCCTAAGCTAGGTTAGAGTAGGATGGGCTAAGCTAACCTATGATAGACAATGCTAGAATAGTCTAGGCTAGGCAAGGCGAAGATATGCTAGAGTAGGCTAGGTTATGCTAGTCGAGAGTAGGTTAGGCTAGGCTAGATAATGCTAGAATAGTCTAGCCTAGGTTAGGAAATAGTAGGCTTGTCTAGGCTAGGTTAGTGTAGGATAGGGTATACTAGGGTAAGCTAGAGTAGGTGAGGATAAAGTAGGTTAGATTAGCCTAGGCTAGGCAAGGTTAGGCTAGCATAGACTAGGCTAGGAGAGTGTAGGCTATGATAAGATAGGCTAGGCTAGGCTAGGCTAGGGTAGGATAGATTTGGGTAGGCTAGTCGAGGATATGCTAGAGGAGGCTAGGCTATTATAGGTTAGAGTAGGCTAGGTGAGGTTGTGTTAGGTTAGGCTAGAATACTGTAGGCTAGGCTAGGATAACATAGAAGGCTAGGCTAGGATAGAGTAAGATAGCAGTCTAGGTTAGGTTAGGCTAGAGTAGTCTAGGCTAGGCTTGGCTAGAGTAGTCTAGGCTAGGCTAGTCTAGGCTAGGCTAGGCTAGGCTAGGCCAGGCTAGACTAGCATAGGCTAGGATAGGCTAGTGTAGGCTAAGCTAGGCTAGGCTAGTCTAGGTTAGGGTAGCATAGGCTAGGATAGGCTAAGCTAAAGTAGTTCGAGCTAGAATATCCTAAGTTAGCCTAGACTAGCCTAACCTACTCTAGCCTATCCTAGCCTACTCTAGCCTAGCCCAACCTACCGTAGCCTAGCCTACTCTAGCCTATCTTATCATTTTACTCCAGCCCAACCTAGCCTAACTTACTCTATCCTAGCCTAATACAACCTAACCCAACCTACTCTAACCTATACTAGCATATCCTACTCTAACCTATACTAGCATATCCTACTCCAACCTAAGGGTTAGGTTTTGTTAGGCTGGGCTAAAGTACATTAAGCATGATTAGGCTAGAGTAGAAGGCTAGGATAAGCTAGCATAGAGTACGTAGGTTGGCCTAGAGTAGGCTAGGCTATGCGAGGATAGGCTAGATATGGCTACAGTAGGCTAGTATGCTAGAGTAGGCTAAGCTAGGCTAACCTAGAGTGAACTAGGCTAGATTAGGCTTGGCTATGCTAAGCTAGGGGAGGCTAGGATAGGATAGAGTAGGTTAGGCTAGTCTAGGCTAGAGTATAAAAGCCTAAGCTAGGCTAGAGTAGGATAAGATAAGTTGACCTAAGATATACAAGCTTAGAATAGTCTAGGCTAGGCAAGGCAAAGCTAGGCTAGAGTAGGCTAGGTTATGCTAGTCTAGAGTAGGTTAGGCTAGGCTAGAAAATGCTAGAATAATCTAGCCTAGGCTAGGAAATCATTAGGGGAATTTTGAGGTCTAAAATAGGCCTCCTAAGAAAAATGTACAACCAAAATAAACTTTATAAGAACCAATAGGATTCAATATTATGATGTTAGCCATGTGGGATGATTCACCATTTTTTAAGTAGAAGGGTAAAAATATTAAAAAACAATAAAATAATAAAACTACTTTTTCAACTCGTATTTTCAACTTATCTCCCAATTTTTTTACTCAAACTTGAAGTGGGAGTACTCGTTGGATGCCAAATTTAATTTCTCATCCAAGGGCTACCCATGTTGCGTACTTTTGATGGATCCTTCTACATAAAAAGTGAGAAATACATGAAAAACGTGATTGCAATCACGTCTTTCATGTATTTCTAATTTTTCATGTAGCATGGTCTATCAAAAGTATGCAACATGGGTACTCCTTGGATGAAGAATTTAATTTTGCATCCAACAAGTACTTCTACTCGAAATTTGAGTAAAAAATTTGGGAGATAATTTGAAAATATGGGTTGAAAAAGTAGTTTTTTATTTTTTCCCTTGAAAATTTGATGATGTAATCAAATCGTGTTTTATTATTTCTACTATTATTCTATAATTTCCTTAGGAAGCCCATTTTATACCTCAAAATTCCCCTAATCAGTACGCTTGGCTAGGCTAGGAAAGAGTAAAATACAGTATACTAGGGTAAGCTAGAGTAGGCGAGGATAAAGTAGGTTAGAGTAGCCCAAGTTAAGCAAGGTTAAGCTGGCATAGGCCAGGCCAGGATAGTGTAGGCTAGGATAAGATAAGTTAGGCTATTCTAGGTTATACCCAGATAGATTTTTGTAGGCTAGTCTAGGATAGGCTAAAGTAGGCTAGGCTAATGTAGGTTAGAGTAGGCTAGGTTAGGTTGTGTTAGGCTAGGCTAACATAGCGTAGAATGATATGCTAGGATACGATAACGTAGGAGTAAGCTAGTAGGCTAGAGTAGGCTAGGTTAGGCTATGTTAGGCTAGGCTATAGTAGGCTAGGCTAGAGCAGGCTAGGCTAGGCTAGGATAGCATAGGCTAGGCTAGACAAGCGTAGGCCAGGCTAGGCCAGGCTAGTGTAGGCTAGGCTAGGCTAGGATAGGCTAAGATAGTGTAGGCTAGGATATCCTATGCTAGCCTAGCCTAACCTAACCTCCTCTAGCCTATCCTAGTGTTCTCTAGCCTAGTCTGGCCTTGCCTAGCATAACATAGCCTACTTTAACCTACAAGCCTACTTTAGCTGATCCTAAACTTCTACTCTAGCCTAACCTAGCCTAGATTACTCTAGCCAAGCTTAATACAACCTAAACCAACCTACACTAACCTATATTAGCCTAGCCTACTCTAACCTATTCTGTAAGCTAGAGTAGGATAGCTTAGGCTATGCTAGGCTAGGCTAGAGTAGTCTAGGCTTGGATAGGCTAGGCTATAGTAGTCTAGGCTAGGATAGGCTAGGCTAGAGTAGGATAGGATAGGACAGGATAGGCTAGGCTAGAGTAGGATAGGATGGGCTAGGCTACCGTAGGCTAGGATAGGTTAGGATAGCATAGGCTAAGATAGGCTAGGCTAGTATAGGCTAGGCTAGGCTAGGCTAGCATAGGCTAGGCTAGGCTAGGCTAGGCGAGGCAAAGCTAGTCTAGGCTATGATACCCTATCCTACCCTACCCTAATCTAACCTACTCTATCATATCCTAGCCTACTATAGCCTAGCCTAGCCTAGCCTAGCCTAGCCTACTCTAGCCTACACGCCTACGCTAGCCTATCCTAGCCTTCTACTCTAACCTAACTAACTTACTCTAGCCTAGCATAATACAACCTAACCCAACATACACTACCCTATATTTTCCTAGCCTACTCTAACCTATCCTAGGTTAGGTTTTGTTAGGGTGGGCTAGAGTATGCTAGGCTAGGTTGGGATAGAGTAGAAGACTAGGATAGGCTAGCCTAGAATACGTAGGCTAGGCTATGCTAAGCTAGGCTAGAGTAGGCTAAGCTAGGCTAGCCTCTAGTAAACTAGGCTAGCGTAGGCTTGGCTAGGCTAAGCTAGAGTAGGCTAGGCTAGGATAGATTAGGTTAGGCTAGTCTAGGCTAGAGTATACAGTCCTAAGTTAGGCTAGAGGAGGATAGGCTAAGCTGACCTAGGATAGACAAGGCTATAATATTCTAGGCTAGGCAAGGTTAGGCTAGTCTAGAGTAGGTTAGGCTAGGCTAGAAAATGCTAGAATAGTCTAGCCTAGGCTAGGAAATAGTTGCCTTGGCTAGGCTAGGAAAGAGTATGATAGGGTATACTAGGGTATGCTAGAGTAGGTGAGGATAAATTAGGTTAGTGGAGGTTAATCTGGCATAGGCTAGGCCAGGAAAATGTAGGCTAGGATAAGATAGGCTAGGCTAGGCTAGGCTATAGTAGGATGGATTTAGGTATGCTAATCTAGGATAGGCTAAAGTAGGCTAGGCTAATGTAGGTTATAGTAGGCTAGGTGAGGTTGTGTTAGGCTAGGGTAGAATATGTTAAGCTAGGCTAGGATAGCATAGAAGGCTAGGCTAGGCTAGAGTAAGCTAGTAGGCTAGAGTAAGCTAGGTTAGGCTAGTCTAGGATTGGCTAGAGTAGTCTAAGCTATGCTAGGCTAGGATAGGATAGGCTAGGCTAGCATAGGCTTGGGAAGGCTAGCATAGGATAGGCTAGGCTAGCGCAGGCTAGGCTAGGCTAGGCGAAGTTAGTCAAGGCTAGGATATCCTATGCTAACCTAGCCTAGCCTAACCTACTCTAGCCTATCCTAGCGTACTCTAGCCTAGCCTAGCCTAGCCTAGCCTAGCATAGCTTAATCTAGCCTATAAGCCTACTCTAGCCTATCCTAGCCTTCTACTCTAGCCTAACCTAGCCTAAATTAATCTAGCCTAGCCTAATACAACCTATCCC
The DNA here is from genome assembly GCA_034641835.2 of Pinus albicaulis. NCBI lineage: Eukaryota > Viridiplantae > Streptophyta > Pinopsida > Pinales > Pinaceae > Pinus > Pinus albicaulis. Next base: position 448,037,713 of record CM076579.1, on the reverse strand, counting down.
ACTCTACTCTACCCTATATTGGCTTAGCCTACTCTAACCTATCCTAGGTTAGGTTTTGTTAGCCTATGCTAGAGTACGTTAGGCTAGGTTAGGCTAGAGTGGAAGGGTAGGCTAGGCTAGAGTAGGCTAGGCTAGGCTAGGCTAGGCTAGGCTAGGCTAGGCTAGGCTAGGCTAGACTAGAGTAGGGTACACTAGGCTATGCTACGCTAGCGTAGGCTACAATAGGCTACGCTAGTGTAGGCTAAGCTAGGGTAGGGTAGTATGGGTTAGGCTAGAGTAAGCTAGGATAGATTAAGCTAGGTTAGGTTAGGCTAGGATGGAATAGGGTATAGTAGGTTAGCTTATGATAGATCAGGCTTGGCTAGGCTAGAAAAGAGTAGGCTAAGCTAGAGTAGGATAAAGTTGACTAGAATAGTCTAGGATAACTTAGAGTAGGCTAAGCTAAAATAGGTTAAACTATGCTAGGTTAAGCAAGGTTAGGTTTGGTTGGGCTAGGATATGATAGGCTAGGTCATGCTAGAATAGGATAGATGGCTAGGCTAGTGTATGCTAGGATAAATTAGGTTAGATTACGCTAGGCTAGGTTGGTGTAGGCTAAGCTAAGCTAGAGTAGGCTAGAGTAGGCAACGCTATGCTAGGCTATAGTAGGATAGGCTATATTTGGGTAGAGTAGAGTAGGAGAGGCTATATTTTTCTAGAGTAGACTGGGCTGGCTAGGTTGGCTAGGATAGGATACATTATTTTAGAGTTGGCTAGGCTAAGCTAGGCTAGAGTAGGTTAGAGTATGCTAGTATATCCTAGGTTATAGTAGTTTAGATTAATCTAGGTTATCATGAACTATAGTAGGCTAGGATAGAGTTGGATAGAGTAGAGTAGGCTAGGTTAAGTAGGCTAGGCTAGGCTAGGATATGCTAGAGTAGGCTATGCTAGGCTAGGATACAGTAGGATAGTCTATGCTAGATAAGGTTAGGCTAGGCTAGGATAGGATACATTATCTCCTGCACCAAATGAATTTCCTCCTCCACCATATGAATTTCATCCTGCATATCACGAGGTTTGTGATAATAAAAGTCATACATCAAGGAGTCATCCTAAAATCACATCCCATATCCACCTTTTACTCCCCTTCCTCTCCCTCCTGTACAATAATGTACACAATGACACTTCATGGAAATTGGAGGACATAATAAACAACTATATTCAATTCTTATAAGGTAGAGAGTTGTAGGAGTTGATAGAAGAAGGTGAATAGGAAATCATTATATGAAGGTAGAATATTTGTTGATACATGGTGTCTCCCATCATCCTATGAAAAAACTACAATATGAATATAGAAAACCAAATGACAAGGATAAGTCCCCTAAGCTCGAGCCATCATGTTCATAGTTGAAAGTCATGGCTAGTGCTAGAAGGAGCATGAGCGATTAATGAAAGAGCAAGATAATAGTATTCATATTTTCATAAAGGAAAAGGGTCACATATGTTCCTAATAACATCACCTTATTTCTAGTTATGGCCTTCTTTAGTCTCTTATACCCTCATTGGAAGGAATGGTCCATTAAACTTTCAAGCAATTTCCAGTGAATAAATTCTACAATAGGTTTCGCTAATTTGTTTCCATACCCCTATAAGTTCAATTTGCATGATGCTTACTTCAATTTTGTTTCCTTATGCATGCAAGTTTAATTCTGATTTGAATGTTAGATTCTTTCATCACAAACATTATGATGGGTTCTAGTTTCAAAAACACCCCCTTTCCAATATTTTTTTCCTCATTGAATATTCTAGTAGTATTTCCTTGCATAACATTCTTAAATGGAAATCTCCTCACAATATTTGTCTTGCTTCATATATTAATCACCCTCTCTGTAGTTTGTTCCCCTATGTTATCATCTTTACTTTACTATTATTTTTAGTTGTCTTGTTTTATCTCTCCTTACTCCCTTCTAAGTTAGCTTACACATTTCCTAGGATAATTTTTATGCTCTTCCTTACTAGATCCTAGCCTCCCATTTTGCTCAACCATCTGGATCTAATCCTTCTACATGTGTCTCTTCTCTTTATCCCTACTGCTTGCACCCCACTTCTGAATTGTTCTCTTCTATCTTGATTATGCCTTCCATCATGCCCCATTGATGTGTACTTGTTCATAAAGGAGTAAATTACTAGTAGGAATTTAATTCTTATGATAACTCACTTATCCACCAAATCTTGGCAGAAACTACTGCTCGATTTCATGAGCTCGCCCTAGGTCCCATCAAAGATGATCTCACCATAACGAAGAGAGAAGGAACCTATTAGATGCATCGTTTATTATAAATATAGGTTCTTGGAAAGCATGTAGCTTGGTTTCTATATATTGGTCACACAAACAAATGTTTCAGGCAATACATGTACATTATCGACATATATTCATACTTGAAATTCCTCCATGGTATAATCTTGATGGTCTAGTTTGAGAAACGAGCATACCTCATACACTCTATGGAGATCTTACCTCACCATATGAAGTGGTTTTACCAACAACTAGAATACATAGAGAAACACCTTGGTATCCCACTCTAGGCAATAAGAAGGACCCCATCCAAGTGAAAATTATGGATTGTGATCCCCCTACTTAGTGTTATGTTATGTTTAGTCTTGTATTTTTTTTGGAATTATTATATATCTCATGGACAAATAGGGATGCATTTTAGTTTATGTTTAATAATTTCCTCTTTATTGAATATTGTGCTATGTTATGCCTGTTGATAAATTCTTAGGGAAACTAAGTTAGGACATATTAAAATTTTATTTCTCTTATCTTTAAATTCTTTGTGATTTGTTATTGTTTATTATTATCTATTATTATACATTCATCATTAATAAAACTTTAAAAACTATTAAGATCACAAAAAACAACAAGAGAACACAATATGCAGGCACTTAGCCAGGGAAAACCCTTTCCTAGGGGAAAACCCAACAAAATACTCTTCTTATTTAAGAATCAATGTTGGTTGTAGTGGTTTTGTATTTAACTCAACATTTGTTTTGTCAATTCAGAATCATCAACTTCGAGTTGAAATAATCTATATACCACAAAGAATCCTTATACCCTATCTTACCTCATTGTATGAAATCAAATAATGAATGATTTATTCACCTTGCAAACTTAAAACAAGATCTCTACTTGGAATTTCACTCCTTTGGACATTCTCATCTAAAAAAAGAGAGGGGTTCTTATTAAAAATTGCTAAACTACCAACGTCATTCAATTTGGAAAAAACTCTCAGAGCTAAAACCTCACTAGTTCAAACAAATATATTAACTAGAATTCATTCAAACATATAACTATGTGTTTCAATCCATCACATGCATTGATTAAAAGTTTTCCTAGAAATAGATATCATCAATATTCAAATCATTCATGCCCTATGTCTACAAATGTGTGTGTTTGGAAAGCTCAACAAATAGAAATTAATATTGTTGTTTCGAGTTCTAATTAAACACCAACTAATCAAATTTCCATCACACTTTCATAAAATAATTCACACTTACAACAATTTCTTCACAACTCTCAATAGATGAAATGTAACACAATATTAAAGGAAAACAAAAATAAGGTTTTCTTAACAAATTAATTTTAAATAATTCTCTATTCTTCTTGGGGTACCTGTACTTATTATGATGTCCATAGTTATGATTATTATATTGATAAAGAGAACCCTAGCCCTGAACTTAACCCAAATAACCAAAATAAAGAGATATAGGAACAAATATAGAATTACAACACCTCTATTTTCTCAAACAAAGAGACATTCAGTATTTTGACTTGTCAAATAGGTCATAAACACCCAAGATAGAGCGGATACAAGTCACAATGGGGCACAATAAACAAATAACAAGACATTTAAAGGTCGAGTACATAACATAAATCAATTATATGAACAAATCACCAATACTCTAAGCACTTGTTCACCCACAATGGATTTTACAACAAAATTAGGCTTGCTAAAACCAATTGATAACCCAAGTTGCAGATAATGGGTTGTCTCAACTGATAAAAATGGAGATTTCACATGTAAACATATTCTGACTTTACCCCAAATCATGGCCTTTGAAATTTTCGACAGTCAAACAAGAAATATACTCAAGTCATGAACATTAATAAAAACAAATGTGCAAGAATTACCACCTAGATCAATGAATAACCAATCGAGATAGAACCATATCTAAAAAATTTAAGTCAAAATCGAAACACCCATGCACAAATATGAGAGCTCGAGACCCTCTACAATATTTTAAAATACAATAACTATTTGTCTCGTTGACAATATAAATATTCAATTCCAACTCATATATTCACAAAACCATTGCAAACATTAATTACAAATCTTCATTATGAGGGAAGTACGATACCAAAATATCAATAAAAAATCCACATTTAAAACCAAATCCACAACAATTCTTTAATCACAATGCACACACAAAAATTAAATCTATAGATTTTATACAACAGGTTGTGGAGATGGGCTAGTGGTACCTTACCGATCTAGCTCTCACACCTAGATTAAAGAGATAACTTATAGTGATAGGAAATTAACCATGCATAACCATATAACTCATAGATTGAAATAAAATTCTAGCAAAAAGGTTTTATTAATTCAAATAACATTCACATCGTAATCTTATCTAGTTCAAAAACAAGAACTTCCAGCAACATCTCCCTATTCTCACTAGCAGGGCCAAATCAAAGAGGCACTATTGGTCGACTTCAATTAGAAATAGTTCGATCTTAGATCTAGATTTTGTTCAACATGAAACCAACTAACCTAAACTTAGACAATATAAATTGGATCTATTTGTAGAATTTGACCATTGGAATATTCATCCCTGCTTCCTCAGACTGTTACCATTAATGGAGGGAAACAAGTGGCCTTTCCAAATCTCTTTGAGCAACTTGACTTCCAACTCATACTTTGAAAATTTGACTGACTAAAATATTGGTACAGGTAGACACCTAGGTACAGTTACTATATAGATTAGGATTCATGGCTTATATTGATCATAAAAGTTTAGATAATAACACAAATTCAATAATTATGTCATTAAACATAAATATGCATACCTAAATTTGTAAAATATTCAATACTTCTCTTCAAAAACCACATCAAAGTGAAAGATAAGCACCGTAGGTTCAGGCCAAAATTTTAGTAAAATAGAGTAGAGAAAGGAACAAATAAGACATTTTCAACTCCTAACACTCCCCCAACCCTATATTCTTGTGTGTTCTCAGACAAAATTGACACCTTTGCAAAGAAAGAAAATTTTGGAACCCCTTCCATCTCTTATTACCCTTGATATTGATTTTCATATCTGGACCCTTAGTTCCCTTATGCTTAATCCTTACTCTCTTACCCTTATCCTTTGAATTTTCCAGTTCTTATTCTAGTCATTTATTCTTATCCTTGCAAGTATTCAACTCATCCTCAAAAATTTTATTCTTTCCTTCAATTCTGTTATCGCCGCATTCAATCGGGCCACAATGTTTTTCAAGGTTGAATTATGAGTTTGAATGTACTAATTAAAGACTTCGATCTCCCTCACTTCATTATGAAAAAATTCAATTGTATTTACATCTTGCTTCTATTTAAGGATGGTTATGAGAGGAACCATATCTTCTGAATCTTCAATTAGGACATTCTCATGATCACAACCTAGTTCTTCCATGACTTATTCATCAGTCCCTTCAAGTTTGTCGTCCACTCACAACTTCTTATTCTCAATTTTCATTTTCTTCCATTTCTTCTTAGTATTTTTTCTATACTTAGTGTATGTGTATGCTTCCATAGTATATTCCACAGGTGTTTCAATATCTTGATTCGACTCCTGAGGATTGTGGATTTCCACCTCTGTTTCACAGAGGATCCTGACCATATTTTGGTTGTTCCACATGGATGTTTTCTATCAAAGGAATTTTTTCAATCACATGAATGTTTCTAATTATAACATCTTCATTTTCTAGATATGAATTGGCAAGCTTTTCATGAGCCCTTGCTCTAGTCATTTTCCTAGTACCAACCATAGATGTCAAATATGGCTTTGTTGGAAATACTAAAAGGGGGGGGGGGGGTGAATCAATATTTCTTATCAATTAGAAATTTTAAATATTTTATTATCATTAGTTAATTTAAAAAATATTCTTGATATTTATCCAGCAACAATAGTTTAAAATAGAATACCATAGGCACACAAAGTTTAGGTGGAAAACCCCCTCTGAGTCAAAAACCACTGAATGATTTCTAATAAATTATTTAATATTCAGCCCCAACTGAAATGAAAGGTGTGAATTCCTATAATTATAGAAAAATATTATTCTCCATATCCCACTAGAAGGATGCTCCAATCCCTTGGTTTCTTTATTAGTCAACTGAATGGATGCCCCGACAACCTAGACCGACCTACCACCCTGAAGTGTTCACAAGCTCCAACTTGTAGGTGACTTCATGAATGAATGTAGCACCTCCCTCCCACCCAATAATGATCATAAATAATAAAATAGTGTGGAATCCCATACCAGGGAAAATTATCCATGATACAATATGATTCATAATGATTTTCTTGAAATAGACTAGTCACCCCATCACACTATGAACTGCAACCCAACCATAACATTATCCAAAAATGACACTTATACCTCCCAACAATGCCTCTCCAGCTCTTGAAATATTGAATCTTTTACAATAATGAATTTTTTACAATTTTACAATGATTATTTTTACAATATTGAGTTTGGACAGAACCTGATACTTGATTTGACACTGCTTCTTTGAACAATAGCAGTTGTTGAGGTATTGTCGTGATTGCTTCAAGTAATGGTAATTTTGCATTGCATTTGCATTCCAGTATTTGTCTAGGTTGTCCTATTGTGTCCTCCTTCCTGCACATGCATTAAAAAACAAGACCCAAACAAATATACGAAAAAAAATACTCACACTGTCCTGTAAACCATATGTCGGAGAAATATTCAAAATTCAAATGTAAATACGTTGAGAATTTTTGAACAAAACCCAATAAAAAATACATAAAAAATACTTCAAATGTCCTAGAAAGACATATGTCAGAGATGATATTCAAACTAAAATTCAAACACTAATCATAGATACCTTGTTGTAAAAGACTTACCCTTCACTGTTGATGTGTTGTCCTTACTATAGTGATCATTGAATGCATATTTTTTCTTGCCTTATAGAATCTCGATATTAAATATGATATATATATGTAGTTTCATATCTCCAAGGTCTAAAATTGTGTCTTGGCATAGCCCTCTGAGTCCTCTTTCCAACCCCATGGGTCTAATCAATATTGGATTCTTCATGTAATATTTATGTCCAGTCTCCTACGATGACCTGATTATAGACTAGTCCAGTAGAGTGAACTTCTACGAAGTGCCACGTGTCACTGTTTCAACCTTCGGTCTTGAAAAAAATATGCAAAAAACCACAGTCCACCCTATTTATGTTACTTCTTATGAAATTTGAATCCAATTCTCAGAGAGAATGTTATGAAAATTTTCCCAAGGTTACATGTCTGTAATGAAATTCAGGAGCTTGCAAAAACCATAACTTCTTCATATCATTTCTCTGAAATATAGTGAACCAATTTATGAAATTAGGTCAAGCGCTTCATCATGATTTCATATCAAATGGGTCTTTTTTCAACATATGAAGCTTCATAGAAACAATTTTATAATGATAATGCCATGATGGCCTATTTTAAGTAGTGAAATCCTTGCATCAAGATGACATGAGGGTCACAATTTATATAAATTCTTAGGTTGAGAGGGTCTTCAACAATTGAACTTTGGAGGGATTTTAGGAGTTTAAAAAATTATTAATTATTGACTATTCAATGACCACAACCAATTATTAGTTTCATGTGACAACCCCATAGGGTTTTAGCCCACTAACTGGGGTGACTAGCTCCAAACAAAAATAACTCTCAAGCCTTGAAGAATTACGTAGCATGCCATATATCAATGGAGACATATCGAAAATTAGAAACCATCCAAAATATCATTGAATCAGAATAGATTAAGTTTTCAAGTCAAAATTCCCCTCCAAGGTCAGGGTAGCCCCTGGTGTTTCTTAGGTTGACATCAATGACAACCATTGATCAACAATCTTTGCCTTAGGCATTGATGGCAACACAAGTACTCCCCCTACAATCATGACACCTCTTCCTACTTCATTCTCTCCCCATTTTTCATCGATGGAAAAGGGTAACTCACCCTGAAAAACGTCATCCTACAGACCTGTACACACCTCATCTCCACTTTCTTATTTTAGTTAGCTAAGAGAAAGAGTCTAACTAGAACTTGGGAGAATCAAAATATTTAGGAAAATATACTCAAATGCTTCATGAGGTAATGGTTTTGTAAATATGTCAACAATTTTTTCCTTTGTGCCAACATATTCAATATTGATATTTTTTTCAGTGACCTTCTCTCTAACGAAATGATATTTGATTGGAATGTGCTTTGTTTTGGAATGCATAATAGGATTCTTGGAGATACTGATGGCACTGGTGTTATTGGAAAATATGAAAATAGGCTCATCAAAATTGACTTGAATACCTTGCAAAGTTTTCTTCATCCAAGGAACTTGAGTACAACAATATGTTTCGATGATATATTTTTATTCTATTATGGATAACGAGATTGAAGACTACTTTTTACTTGAACACGAAACAAGGAAACCACCTAGATAGAATTCTCCTCCACTGCTACTCTTTCTGTCATCAACAACTCCTTCCCAATCGACATCTGTATAAGCTTGGATAGCTAGATCATTTCCTTTGGGATACCATAAACCATATTTTTTTGTGGTCTTAAGATTTTGGAGAATTATTTTGATGGAAATAGTATGAGATTCTTTTGGTGCTGCTTGGAATCTTGCTACTTGTCCAACTGGCTACATTACGTTTGGCCGAGAAGATGTCACATATAGAATAATACCAATCATATATCTATACAACCTATAGTTCACATCCTTTGACAAATCTTCTAAACTTAACTTCAAACCTCTTACCATTGGGGTAAGAATATGCTTGCAATATTCCATCTTGAATTTCCTGAGCATTTCCTTGATGTACTTGGTTTGATATATAAATATTCATTTATCCTACTAAGATATCTAAAGCCCTAAAAAGTATGTTAGCTCACCAAGTAGATACATTTCAAACTCACTTTCCATCTTTGTGGAAATTTTTTTACTTATTTTGTCATCATTGCTTCCAAAAATATGTATCGTCCACATATACCTTGATAATTGTTAGGTTATATTGATCCACTTTCACATAGAGATTTTTTTCAGTGCTTCCTTTCTTGAATCCTTGTTGATATATGCATCAAGATGAGCATACCAAGCTCTATTATCTTAACTGAAACCATACAGTTCCTTCTTTAATGCACAGACATATTCTTCCTTTTCTGATAGCAGAAAGTGTTCGTATTTTTCAATGTAAACTTCTTATTCCAATTCACCATTTAGAAAGGTAGAATTAACATCCATTTGGTAGACATTGATTTTTCTAGAGAATGTATAAGAGAGAAACATTCCGATAGCTTCCATTATTTCAATGGAAGAAATTGTTTCTTCTAAATAAATTCCTTCAACTTGTGCATATCCTTTATAGACTAATTTTTCCTTATTCCTGGTAACATGTCCATCCTCATTCATTTTTTTTTTTAAGAACCATTTAGCTCCAATAACATTTTTATCCTTTGGTCATGGAACCAATTCCCAAGTGTCGTTCTTCTCAATTTGATCCATTTCTTCATTCATAGCTGCTACCTAGTGTTGACTAACTTCCTCAAAATCGCTAGGCTCAAAAGTTACTAAAACAGAAAGGTGGTTTTGTTTTGATGAACAAAGTTGTCAATTTATTCTGGTTCTAATTAATTCATCTATGTTTCCAATGATTTGATTTGACGGATGATTCTATTGACACCATTCTTTTAAATATTTTGGAGAATTTTCTTATACATCTTGCCGATCATTTCTTATTTCCTCTTGGTTGACTATTGTTTCCTTATTTGATTGGCCTTGTTCTGTAGCTTCTTCTTCATCCTTCATAGATTCTCCCTCATATCCCTCAGCTTTTCTTGAAGGGATAATCTCATTGTCATCATTTGTAACACAATCTTCATCAAAAGTAACATTTATGCTTTCCACTATTTGTTTTCTCCTAATATTGTAGCATCTATACGCCTTTGTTTTTCATGAATAACCAACGAAAATACCTTCATTAACATGGGAAGTGAATATTTGAGGTCATTTAGTCTTCCTTTCCATAATTCATATGGAGTCATGTTACAATTGTTCCTTATAAAACCTCTATTTATAATGAATACAACTATATCAATTACTTGAACCCGAAATTTATCATCTAATTTTGAGCCATTTAACATTGTTCTGGCCATTTCCAGTATGGTCCTGTTTTTTCTTTTAGAAAATCCATATTGTTGTGGTGTTTTGGCTATTGAAAATTTCCTTTTTATTCCATTTTCATTAGAGTACTTCTAAAATACCTTGGAAGTGAATTCTCTACCATTATCTAATATCAAACATTTGATCTTCAAATCAGTGTCATTTTTTACCATTTCCTTGTAGATTCTAAAACACTCAAATGGCTCAATATTTTTATTTAACAATATCATGGCTATCATTCTAGTGTAATCATCTATCATTATCATAAAATATAATTCTCCATCTAAACCTTTTGTTCCCATACGACCACATAGTTCAATATCTGCTAATTCCAATGGACGTGATGCAATGTGTTCTTTTGTCTTGAACTAGACTTTTGTCTTCTTGCCATGCTGACAAGATTCACATATCGCATTGGTAGGTTTTGAAATTTTATTCATTTCTCTTAATGCTTCCTTCTTGCTGATCCTGACCAGATTGTCAAAATTTATATGTCCCAATCATCTATGACATAACCAATTTTTTTCTTATTTCACCAAAAATCACCCTTTAGGTGTCTCATCCAAAATATATATTTCATTTGGAGCTCTTCTTGTTGTAGCCACAATTTTACCAAACTTGCCTTTCTTTATTTCAAATTTATTAGAGATAAATAGCATCGTGTGTCCTTGATCGCACATGTGTCCAACACTAAGAATATTGTGATTCATATTTTGAACCAACAACACATATTTCACGAATGCATTCTTTCTTCCATCTGTGACTCTACATACTCCTATGAAATTTGAAGACCCATCATTTCCAAAAGATACTGTTCCATCCTTTTCTTCCTTTAAGGAAATGAAATTATTCCTATATTCAGTCATATGAGTTAAGAAACCACTATCAACATACAAAACGTTTATGATTCTTTGAGCCTTGAGAGAGATAACACAATTTTTAGTCTTCTTTTTCCATATTTTTTCATTCTGATTTTGAAATAATTCCTTTGAAGCACTTCCAAGTCTAAAATATTCAGTGAAGTGTCCAAAATTATTACATTTGTAACATTCGACATCATCTCTCAAATTATCAAATCTGTTAATATTCTGCTGAGTTTCAAAATATGCATTTTTGAGATATCTCCCAAAACTATATTTATTCCAAAATTACGTGCGACATTTTATAGCTCTATGTCCAAACCTTCCACATGAATAAAAATCACCATAGATGATAGGCTGATACCTGGGAGGAAATCTTCTTAAAGGAATTATCTTCCATGGTTCTTCTGCGAGTGCTAATCCCTTGAGTTAGCTGGGAAGTCTACCTACTTTTTATATTTTTCATATCCATCTTATTTTGTTGTCATAGAAGGACTTGGCTCCTTTTCAAATTTTCTTTGTAACAAAGACCAATCGTGTCATTGTTTGATTGCTGATTGTTGATGATTTATTCAAATGCATTGGATTTGTTGGTGTAGTTTTGAAGATTTTTTCAATTTTTGACTTGATTTCGTGGAGAAAATATTTTATCTTCCAATGCTTCTCTTTCCTTGTTTCTTTCATTTAATTCTTCCCTGAGTGATTATTCAACTCGTATTCTTCAACCTTGATTTCAATATTTAGGACCTCTTTCCTTTCTATATTTAATCTCTCTTCAAGAGTTTTGACATTATTCTTCTCAACCATGAGCTCTTTGATAACCATGATCACTTCATTTTGAAATTCAACCTTAGTCGTCTCTTCTTATTCATCTCCTTCTTCGTCATATCCTTCTTGCTTATTATGCTTGGCCATAAGCAATATTCTTCCACTGCTTTCTTCTTCTTTATCACTGTCTTCATTAGATGAGGAGTTATATTCTTTGGAGAAGAAACTCTTCTTAAACCATTTATTCTTGCCTTGCTTGTTGAACTTCCTCAGACCTTTCTTTCCTTTCATAACAACCTCATTTTTGTGATCACACTTGGATGAAAAATGCCCAACCTCACCACAAAGAAAAAATATAATTGGAAGTTTACCTTTGAATCTCAATATAAATTTTGTCATTTTTCGTGTGAAGTAGGAAAATTATTTATCTAAAAAATATTATTCATCTTCTTCATTTTCTTCTTCCTTACAACTACAATTTTTCGCTTTCAGAATATGCTTTCCCTTACTAGTCTTCTTGGATGCAGCGAATGTTGTTTCTATGTGAGATGTGTCGTCCTCTTCTTCAATATTGATTTCATATGCCATAATCACTCCATGTAATTCATATTTGCTGAGATTGGTTAGATTCGAACTATATTCCAAGACAGATACCTTTTGGTTGAATGTTGTCGAAAAGTTTCTAATGATATTTCGGACAATAATTTTTGTGTTGAAAAGTTCTCCCAAATCTTCCAATGCATTTGTTATATAATCAAACCGTTGTAATTATGCATCAATATTTTAATCTTCCTTCATTTTGAGTTGCTCAAAATTTTCCCTGTAAATTTGAGGTTTTTCTTCTTTCACGTTTAAGTCACCTGCATATATATTCTCAAGTTTTCCCCATACTTATTTACTACTTTTACAACTCAGTACCTTAAGATAGACATTTTCAATAAGCCCACTGATAATGAGATATTTATCCTTTGCAACATATACCATATTTTTCTTACCTTGTTCATCCTGGGTCGCTATAAAGCTTTTTTCAATGATTTCCCATACTTCGTATCCTTCCGTTAGAAAATGAACCTGCATTCTTCCACTCCAAAGTGAATAGTTAATTCCATTGAAAAAAGGAAATATGTTCTTAGTATAATCCATAATCTCCTTCTAGTTGTTAGACTGTTATTGAAGGAACGAAGCTCTGATACCATTTTTTCAAAATACTGGGAGGAGGGGGTGAATCAGTATTTCTGATCAATTAGCACTTTTAAATATTTTCAGAGCATTAGTTAATCTTCAATTATTCTTGATGTTTGTCTAGTAAAAATAGTAAACAATAGAACACAATAGGCACATGAATTTTAGGTTTAAAACCCCCTGCAAGTTAAAAATAAATGAACGCTTTTATAATAAATTCTTTAATCTTCAACCCCAACTGAAATGAAAGGTAAAAATTCCTATAATTCTAGAAAATCATTCTTCTCCAGCTCCCACTGGAAGGGTGCCCCAATGGCCTGGTTTCTTTAGTATTCAACTGAATGGATGCCTCAACATCTTAGACCGACCTACCACCCTAAAGTATTCACAGGCTCCAACCTGTAGGTAACTTCAAGCACCAACCTAGCACCTCCCTGCCACCCTATAATGATTAGAAATAAGACGAGTGTGGACATATGAACCAGGGACAATGATCCATGATACAATATGATTCAAAATGATTTTTTTGAACTAGACCAATCACCCAATTACACTATGACCTGCAACCCAACCATAACATTATCCAACAACAACACTTATAGATCCCACATTCATGCTTGCAATATGGTACAAGGGTGATTGGATGAAGAGAGATTTTTCTCAACCATGTCTATGGTGGGTGGTACATGGAATTATCGAACCTAGTCATTTATGCTTATGCTAAATGAAAGCTAAGTTCTATTTATTTTTTAGTTATTAATGTGTACATTTAATGTCTATTATCTCATTATTATTTCCATGGTTTCATGTTGGTTATAATAATGGTTAAATTTTTGCTTCAAGTCATGATTATTTCATGTATTTACTTGTAAATGTTAAAATAATGGATGCAAGACCTAATTGATGTCATATCAGTTCAAGGAAGAGGGTGGTGATCCTTCTTGTCATGTCTAATCAGATTTTTCAGGCACTCATGCTCTGTCTTGTATCATGGATCTGTAGATGTCATATTGATGCCAAGTGTTTGACAGAATTTGAGTCTTGGTTTGGGATGGTCAAGCCTAATACTGGAGTCATTTTTTGGCTCATTGGCATTGTCATCATGTGTTTGATGAATTTTGGAAGCTATAGGAATTTATGGGTATTGTCCAGGATCCTAGGCTTAAAATGTGCCATAATCCCGTGGATGCTAGCATGGGTATGGGTAAAATATTTCCTCAATCCATGCATGGATATGTTGTGGGAGAATTGAGAGCCTCCCAGACCCACCCTTTCCCATATGAAGGGAGATATGATGGGTTTTATTCATCAAAATTTGGTGGGTCCAATGGAAAATTCATATTGATGATTGGGATAGCCTCTGGGAGTCCTGTAGAAAGTACAGGGGGTTTGTGTTACAATTTTCCACATCGATTCCATTTACATAAAGTCATTAAGGAGGTTGAGTCTGCTCTTAACTTCCCTCATCTCGTGTTTACTCCAGTTACCTGGTTACTTGTGTAGATGTGAGAGTATCTGTATTTTATAAGTGGTATCGAAGCTAGTTTACAAGCCTATTGTCATCATGCATTCATGTAAGGCATGCATGTGTTTCAAATACTAGTGGTTTATGTATTTGTTTTATCTGCATGGTGTTGGTCATGGTGGCAATGATATCATTGTGGAAGGGTTGATGGTGTTGTTTTGAATGTGTTTTCATGAGCACATGACTTTATGTACATGCCAAGTGCTCACATGTTGTCAAGTGTGCATTGGTGTTGTTCAGGTTTTCATGCATGAGGTCATGGTGTGTATTTAGTGTTGTTATGCATTGATGATTGGACTATAGCTAGAATGATTTCTATGCGCTAGTATACCTATGTGTTATAATTCTATATATTTCTATCATTATGTATGTACATGTATTATATTGATTGATTGATCTTATAGATGAATTACCCTCCCCAAATTATGCAAAGGTAAATTGGTTTATTGTGATTTGGTTTAAGTTGACATGAGATGCATTGCAAGAAGAAATCAAATATGGTTAGTAAGGTGGTAGACTACAAATGTTATCCTTCTAAATCAGATGAGTAGCATGGTGTTGGGAACTCTTCTGATTTAGAAGATACACTGAGAAATTTTAAGAAGGAAATAAGGAGTTGTAAGGCGGACAATGATAGAATCACACATGCAGAGAAAAAAAACGCAGAAGTAAATGTGACAATCCTTCAAAGTTTGCTAGATTTGCACTGATAGGGCCCACTTCTGATCAACTATTAATAGGAGGATAGGAATAATATGGAATGTGGTAGTAGGTCTCCTAATGGCTACATGTGATACAGAGATGACACGATTAGAGATGGTAGATTCCTGGACACTCCACATAGGAGAGGTGATAGACAAAGGTACTATTCAACATATGGTTGTGACAGGCACTATGATCATCATCATCATCCTTATAGGAGGAGTGATAGTGGGTATTTTTTGGATGAGGTTAAAAAGAAAATCCACCTACCTTTGATGGAGAGATGAAGAAATAATAGGATGCAGAGGCATGGTTACATGGTATGAGGAAATTATTCAGGTTGCATTATTTAGGTTGCATGATGTCTCAGAGGTACATCATACATTTGGTGGGAAGATGTGAAGAATTCCAAGGGTATTTATGAGGAAGAACTGACTTGGAGTGAGTTCGAGAGGTTATTTCGGATGATGTAAAGAATGTGAGGGATATTTATGATGAGGAACTAACTTGGAGTGAGTTTGAGAGGTTGTTTCGGAAGAAATATCTGTTAAAGAGGTACTATGATGCTAGAGCTAAGGATTTTTATTTGTTGCAGATGGGTTCCATGACAGATGATGAGTATAGTAGTGGGTTCTTGGAGTTGTTGAGATGTGCTCCTTACCTCAAGGATGAGAAGGCCAAGGTTCAGAGATTCATTTGTGGGTTTCCAGTAGCATACAGAGACTGGATTGAGTTAAATGATCTTATATCATTGGAGGATTCCATTCAAAAGTTGAAGCATTGTTATGATCAGTCAAAACACATAATTGAGCCTAAATGTGATTTGAAAGGAAATGAGAAAGTAAAAGGAATATGGCCACCAAATTGGGAAAGACAACAAGATTCAGGTGAGAAAGAAAATGTGGTTCCTTACAAGAAGTTCAATACAACTGAGAAAAGACCTAGAGAACAACATACTAGAGGTGATGGTAGAGCATTGTTACAGTGTTGGATATGTGGAAAGGGTCATCGCAAGAGATATTTTCTCCAGTATCAGGGTGGTAGACCCCAGATCAATAGTGAATAGGATGTGAATATAGTTGGATATGTTGGTAATATAATTCCTTGTATATATGTAGTTGTGTATAAAAGGCATGCATATCATCAAGGATCTATCATTAAGAGGATGGTAAAATTTATGGTAAATTTGTTTCTATTTTCATTAATACTAGATCTGATTATAGTTATATTAATCCTGACCTAGTCGATAAGTGTGGTTTGAGAAAAAAATGCATGAATAATCTTGGTTAGTGCAATTTAAAATAGGCACAAAGAAAAGAGTGTAAGAGCTTGTGCATTTGAGTTAAATGGTATTCCTATGAACATATTGTCATTGGTATCATATAGTATGTTGTTGGGTATGGATTGAATATATCTTCATGACACCAAGCTGGATTGTTAGGAAAAGGCCATTGAGTGCTTGGATGACAATAGGGAACCAATAATATTACAGGGAAAGAAGAAAGTGATATCAATTAGGATGGTGACAGCTATGCGAGCCAAGAATAGTTAGGGGAAAGGGTGTTTGTTATTTGTAATGCACAATTCTAGTGACAAAGGTAAGGAAGTGG
The DNA here is from genome assembly GCA_034641835.2 of Pinus albicaulis. Lineage (NCBI taxonomy): Eukaryota > Viridiplantae > Streptophyta > Pinopsida > Pinales > Pinaceae > Pinus > Pinus albicaulis. The sequence continues at coordinate 448,020,597 of CM076579.1, read as the reverse complement.
GGGATGCATATGTTTTGAGTAGGTATCCAGTTCTACAATAGTTTCAATATGTATTTCCTACATATATTTCATAGTTTCCACGTCATAGGGAAGTAGGCTTTTCTATTGAGTTGATATTAGGGGCAACACCAACATCAAAAACACCTTACAGGATGAGCACACCTAAGTTGGTATAGTTAAAGTTTCAATTGAATTATATGCTTTACGAAGGATATATTAGGTCAATTATATCACCATGGGGTGCACCGGTATTGTTTTTAAATATGAAGGATGGTACTCTCAGTTTGTGCAGTGACTATAGGAAGTTTAACAAAGTGACCATCAAGAACATGCATTTTTTATAGAGGATTGATGATTTATTTGATCAGTTGAAGGGATAAAAAATGTTCTCTAATATCAACTTGATATCAGGATACCATCAAGTACGCATAAAAGAAGAGGACCTCTACAAGAAAAATTTATGGAACAGGTATGGGAATTATGAGTATGTTGTAGTACCATTCGGTTTGAATAATGTTACATCTACCTTTATGTGTTCAGCGAATAGTGTGTTACATCATTAATTGGAGAAGTTTGTGATTATATCGCTTGATGTCATATTTGTATTTTCTAAAAATGAGGAGGGGCATGTCGAGCATTGGGAAACAATGTTGAGATTGTTTAGAGAGAATGAGTTGTATGCTAAAATCAACAAGTGCAATTTCAGTCAAAGTGACGTACATTACTTGGGACATGTTGTCTGCAAGGAGGGCATTGTAGTGAATCTAGAAAAGGTAAGAGCTATCATGGAATGTGCAACTCGTCGAAATGTATATGAGGTGAGATATTTCATGGGACTGGAAGGTTATTACAGGAGGTTCATCGGGAACTCCTCACAAATTTATTATCCTATTACATCATTGTAGAGAAAATTTAATAAGTTCTAATGGGCAAAGGAGTGTGAGGCTAGTTTTTAGCAACTTAAAAAGTTGTTAACACATTCTCCAGTGTTAAACATCGCAGATCAGAACAAACGGTGTATAGTATGTACATATGCTTGCAAGAGAGGGCTTGGTGGATTCGTTATGCAGGATGGACAGATGGTATGTTACGTGTCACTAAAATTGAATGAACATGAGAAAAACTATCCAATGCATGATATTGAACTAGCAACGATCATCCATGCATTAAAGATGTGGATGTTATCTTCATGGAAAAAGTTTTTTACTAATGAGTGATCAAAGTGTATTGAGGTATTTGTTTGACCGGCCGAATCTGAAAACTAGAAATCTAGATGGTTGGTCGTGATCAGTAAGTTTTATTTTGAGATCAAATACATCAAGGGTAAATATAACAGGGTCGTATATGCTATTTCTAGGTAGATACAGGTAAATCAAATTTCAGCTATGAGATCCTATGGGACAGATTTACAGGATAGGATCTTCTAGGCAAGTCTACATGATGTGAGGTATATGGAGCTTAGGCACAAATTGTAGCAGAGTATAGGTACACGTACAAGAATAGGTACAGGTACAAGTATAGGTATAGGTGTATAGGATGTGGAATATCATCTCATGGTAGATGGATTGGTTAGGTTTATATAAATGATGCATGTGCCAGACAGCAGTGAGCTCAAGAAGGTGATCTTAAGGGATCTTCATGTGAAACCACATTCAGTTCACTTAGGGTATCAAAAGACATTGAATGTATTTAATAGGTTATATTATTGGTTGAATATGAGGGATGTAACAGAGTTTTTTGCTAGGTGTTTCGATTATTAGTAGGTAAAGGTGGAATGTAAGCATCCAGGTGGTATATTACAGCCTATTGTAATTCCATAATGTAAATGGGAGGTAATTTCCATGGAATTTATCAATTTTTTTCCTAGGATAATGAGACAACATGATTCTATCATGGCTGTTGTGGAAAGGTTGAAAAAAATTGTGCACTTCATCCCATTGAATACTAAATATTCAACTAGTGATGTAGCACAATTGTTCATAAGAGATGTAGTCAAATTGCATGGCGTTCCAAATAATATTGTATCAGACAGGGATGATAAGTTCACTTCCGAGTTTTGGAAGGAGTTTTTTGCAGGATTAGGTACAGATTTGGCCTTCAATACATCTTATCATCCACAAATAGCTCGACGGACTGAGAGGTTCAATAAGATTTTGGAGGACATGTTGACGATGTATGTGGTGCATTAACAATAGAAGTGGAAATATTATCTACCATTGGTTGATTTTTCATAAAAAAAAGGATATCAAGATTCATTAGGCATGAGTCCCTTTGAGGCACTGTATGGGTGGATTTTTAATACTCCTATTAGTTGGAGTGATCTATTTAACAGGAAGTTGATTGGGTTGTACATGTTGGTATACATGGAGTAAGAAATGCAGGTTACAAAGAAGAATAAAAATGAAGCACAAGACATAATGAAGAGCTATGTAGGCCATCACGGGTTATTTAAGGAGTTTCACATTCGTAGACATGTGTATTTGTGTATCAAGCCAAAGAAGAGCTCCTTGAGGACCAAATCATGTGCCAAGTTGGAAGCACGGTATTATGGGCCTTTGAGATCCTTGAGAGGATTGGACTAGTGGCCTATCAGTTTGCGCTGCCTCCAATAGTGAAATTCCATGATTTTTTCCATGTTTCATTACTTAAAAGGTATATAAAGGATGTTGATCATGTTATCGATTGGTCTTTATTTAGGTGGAGAAAGAAGGAGAATTTCATTTGGAACCTCAGTGCCTATTGCAGTACAAGAAACTCATGCTTAGGAACAAAGAAATCTAGTAGGTTAGAGTGCAATGGAAGCACTTTGGGCCTGATGAAGCTACATGGGAGATGACGGATTAGATGCGGGCTATATATACTTCATTGGTTGGTGGTTGAGGCAAAGCAATTTTGGTTTGATGTTTGTCATGTAGAAATTTCTATTTTCCCACCTCGGTTTTCAGTTTCACCTTATTTCTCCAAATAGTTAAATTCCCTTTCCCATAGCCTTACATTCAATAAGCTGGAAAATAAATATTTTTTGAAAACAAAAATTTTGGAAAATTTTCATAGTGCTGGAAATTTCAGAAATAAAAGTTAGCAGACTAAAACAACCACATAAAACATTTTAACACAGTGATTTTTGGTCAACATGACCCTGGAAAAACCCCCTACAACTCTTGGGGAAAACTAGTTCGAAAGCTTCTATTTATTTTCTGAATATTTCTTTTACAATGATGCAGAAATTTACACAGCAAAAAAAAATTACAACAACTTTGAAACAGAACTTATCTTGAAAATCGTGCCAAACTCCACCTTGATTTTTGTGCCCACAAAACATAAAAACTACAGTAGAAATTACAGCCTTCAAAACTATACGAACAACCTCCAAAACACTACCGGAATGGTTGTACGGCCTCCCTTGAAATCTGCAGTTTTCTCTCCTCGAAATTCGTGCCCACTTGCCTCGAACTTCATGCTTTGCCCTGCTATATAGATTTGCTGAAAGTTAGTGTTGTTGCCCTCCTTCTTCTCACTACTTATAAAATTATCTTCAACTTTCTCCTTCTCCTTCTCTCAATCTTCTCATGAAAGAATTAATGAATGAATGACCTTTTCTCTCCTTTTCCTCCTTTAATAGAACTCTAAGTGACTTTTGGGTTATCCCCAAATCCAATGGCTGAAATAGCTTTAGATCTAGGGCTGAGATTAAATTCTCTTTTAAATATCACTTTCTATTTTTTAATTCACCGCACTTTAGTAATGACCCACTTAGTAATTTATTTCCAAAGTCACTTTTCCTTTCTAATTTTAAATTAAATTTATTAAAGTCACTTTAAAATTATACTTTAGTAACTTTCTCACTTAAAGTCACTTTTAAATTAGATTTTACTTCATAACTTTATAAAGCCACTTTAGGAGAAAAAATAAATTCTTCTGGACACTTTTCCCTAGGCCAAAGATCAAAGCCTTAGGGAACCACCTGTCCTTCGGTAAGAAAATTTCAACACTCCCTCTTACCAAGGAAGGTGTTCCTCACCACACCCATCTTATCTCTGAAGTAGACATGCTTGACCCGTGGTAAGGATTTTTTAAGAATATCTACAACCTGCTCATCAGTGGGAATATATTCAAGCTTCACAGCTCCCTTCTGCACATAGTCTCTGATGAAGTGATATCTGATGCCGATATGATTTGACCAATCATGCAATAATGGATTCTCTGTGAGTTTAATGCAACTCTAATTATCACAGTAAGTCACTGAAGGTCTCAACGGCGGACCAAATAAGCCAAAAAACATCTTACAAAGACAGGTGGCCTCACAACTAGCTAGAATGGCTGCCATATAATCCGCTTCCGCTGAACTCAATGCTACTGACTGCTACTTTCAGCTAAACCACGACACCACTGCCAAACCCAACCCAAAATAGCACCCTAAAGTGCTCTTCCTATCAGAAGCACAACCTGCCCAATAAGAATTAGTGTAACCTGCCAATCTCACTCCATCCCCCTGCCTATATTCCAAACCATACTCTACTGTCCCCTGCAAGTATCGCAAAATGTATTTTTTAGCAATCCAGTGAACCTTCCTAGGCTCACAAATAAACTGTCTCATTGCGTTGACTGCAAAACATATATTTGGTATGGTGTTGACCAAATACATCAAGGAACCAATCAGCTATCTCTATAATGTGGGATCCACCAACTTGGAATCTGAAGCATGAATCTTCTTCTAGTTGGTGATCATTGGTGTCGACATGGGTCTACAATCCTCCATGTGGAATCTGCCAAGGATGTCCACAATATACTTCCTTTGCCCCAGGAAGAAATGCCCCTCCTCCTGCCACACCTCCAAACCCAAAAAGTAATGCATCAAGCCGATGTCCTTCATCTCAAATTTTGACGCAAGATATATCTTGCAGTGCTCTATGATTCTCTTTGCACCTATAATGACCAAGTAATCCACATATAGCACCAAAATGAGAGGCTCCTCAACTATCACAATGAAGTATAAGTTCGGATCTGCCTCACTCTTTGTGAAACCCATCATTTACAAGTATGTATCTATCCTGGAGTACCAAGCTCTGGGAGCTTGCTTCAGGCCATAAAGGGCCTTCTTCAGTCTGCACAAATGGGACTCCTTCCCATGCACCTCAAAGCCCTATGGCTATTAAATGTACACATCCTCCTATATGAAGCCATTCAGAAATGCGGTCTTCACATCCATCTAGTGGATCTTCCAACCCATCTCTGTTGTTATCAATATAATGGAGCGAATCAAAGTATATCAAGCCACGGGAGCAAAGGTCTCCTCATAATCTACTCCCTCTACCTGGGAAAACCCTCTAGCCACAAACCTCTCTTTGAATTTCTCAATGCTGCCATTTGCAGCATGATTTACCTTGTAAAGCCATCTGGAAGTCACCACGGATTTTCCCTCAGGCCTCAGCACCACCTCCCAAACATCATTCTTCATGATAGAAGAATAATTCTCCTGCATGGCCTCTCTCCAGACCTACTGGCTAGATGTCTCCTCATATCTGGAAGGCTTAGAGTCAATGATGTTGGCAACCATTGCCATATAGCTACAAAACCTCTCGGGTGGTCTGCTCTCTCTGACCGGCCTCTTAGGCACAACAATAGATGTGGCCTCTCTCAAGGTATCCTGAAGCCACTTGGGCTTAATCTTCCCTGAGCACACCTCTCCCACTAGAGAATGAAACTCCTCCTCCTCATCAGAAGTCTGAACTCTTGACTCTCTGTCTACTATCCTCTTGCCTGAAATTGAACCTATAGATGTTGAAGTACTGTGTGAACTATCCATCAGTGGACTCCCTAGTGAACTACTCTGTGGAATGCTCTGCATGCTGCCCGAAGGACCACCCCTTTGACTCTGTGAGCCACTCCTCATTGACGAACCAGAAATCATCATAGATGTACTTCCGGATCCTCTTAATCCCTGCCCACTGGATCTCTGTGACTGACTCGACTGCTGCTGAGGTTCTAGCTAATCGAGATACTCTAACTCTCGTGACATCCTGAAATACTTGTCCTCCTCGAATCTCACATCCTTCCTGATAACAAATTTCCTCGAAGCAGGAATATAGATTCGAGAGGCTTTCGAGGTCTCACTATAGCCTATAAATATACCCTTCTCTGCGGTGGGCTCTAGCTTGGTCCTCTTCTCGTTAAGTACGTAGGAGTATGCAATACACCCAAAGATACGGAAGTGACCAACATCAGGCTTCTTCCCAGAAAAATCCTCCTCTAGAGTCACATGCCCCAAGGCACGATGCAGACTCTTGTTCTGCAAGTATACAGCATTATTGCAGGCCTCTTCCCATAAAAAAAAAGGTAACCCCTGATCATGTAACATGGCTTTGGAAGCCCCAATGATGGATCTGTTCTTCCTCTCCGCAACCCTGTTTTGTTGGGGGTTGTATGGAAATGTGAACTCCCTCCTAATGCCTACCTCTGCACAATACTCAACAAATTCTCCAAGGGTGTACTCACCTCCATTGTCCAACCTCAGGAACTTGATCTTCTGACCTATCTATGTCTCCACAGGAGCTCTAAACTCCTGAAAGAGCTTAAAGACCTCACTCTTGGTCTTCAAGAAATAAATCCAGGTCCTCCTGGAGTGCTCATCGACGAATAACACATAATACTAATATTCACTCAAGGAAACATGAGACATCTGACCAATCACATCGGAATGAATCAAATCAAGTATCCCAACCGCTCTATTGTCACTCCTGGGAAAAGGGGATTTGGCAAACTTGCCCATCGCACATCCTCTGCATGTATCAATGTGATCAGTACTGAAATATGACACACCTGTAGTGATCTCCTGCAATGTCCTCAAGGCTCCATGATACATGCGCCTCAACACCTATAGTGATCTCCTGTAATGTCCTCAAGGCTCCATGATACATGTGCCTCATCCTGCGATGCCAAATCTCACACAACTCAAAACTGATAGCTCTGCTATCGGTGCTACTGCTCAATGCCATAAGGGGCTGAAATGAAAACTTGTACAACTTTGCATGGTGTACACCTTTCACTCTAGCTGACTCAGCTGGAGTACCCCTAGGATATATAAACACCTGTCCTCTTCTGAACAATATCTCATACGCTCTGTCCTCCAAGGTTGAGATAGATATGAGGTTCTTCCTCATCCCTGGCACATATAAAACATCTGACACCTTCATGGGAGGTTTGGGTTCCCTATCAAATGTCAGTGTCCCCACACTGACTGCTCTAACAACACTGTCATCACCGAGTACTACCTCTATATTAGTGCCACTTTATGAAAGCTCTGAGAAGTACTCACGGACTCTTATCATATGACGTGAAGCCCCACTGTCCACATACCAGATACATGAAGATGCTCTGCTAGTCGATGGAAATGCATGCTCCCTCTGAACCTCCGTGGCAGGTGATCCTGCACTAGTGGAATCACAAGCACTGAACCCAAACTCTAGGTCAAATCTATTTGAAAATTCCTCAATCTCTGCTGATGCTGCCATGGTTTGGTTCTTCCCCTTCTTCTTCTTCTCCACACACACAACTGCATAGTGACCCATCTTCTGACAACTCCAACACTTCATTTTGGAGTAGTCCTTCTGCGTGTTCTCCTATTTACCTTTACCTTTTCCTTTGCTCCCACCACCACTTGTGGAGGCATGCTTCTTGCCTTTGCCTCTCTTGCCTCCGGCTAACAATGCTACATTCTCATCCTGCTCAACTGGCTTGGCTGCCCCAAGCTGACTCTTCCTGATCTCTGTCTGAATGCAATCATCCCAAAACCTCTCCCATGTGGGAAGGGTCTCACATCCACAAACCCCATCAACAAAATTCAGCCATGAAGTAGGAAAACACTGTTACCGATGAAGTAGGTAACCGCACGGTTACCTACTTTTTTTTGGTAGCATAAAAAGCACCCGATTTTGAAAAGTGGTTATGCAGAATCACCCCTTTTTTTGTGCACATTTTTCACACTCCAATATTTTTATTTATGAATTATGAATATTTGTTTTAAAATGTTAGTGATTTTCATGCTAATTTTGAAACGTATTGATGCAGCATCAACCTTTTTTTTTAGAGTGGTGATTTTCATGTTGGTAATAAAACACAAAACTTATATATATATATATATATTGATAAACAATAAAAAAACCAATAAAAATGTAAAAAAAAACAAAATTAACTCGTAAAAATAAAAAATTTAAACAAAAATAAATAAATAAAACAAAAAAAAACAAAAATATTCGAAAATTATATCAAAAGAAATGACAAAATTTGAAAAATAAAACACATAATTTAAAGAAAAAAAACAAAAATTAACCAAAAAAATTAAAAAAAAAACATCAAAAACATTTTTTTATAAGTTATTAAAAAAACTATATAATTTTTAAAAAAAATAGAAAATTTAAAAATAATTAAAACTACAAAATTAAAATCTAGATAAAAAAATTAAAATACAAAAAAGAAAAATTTAAATTTAAAAATTTAAATTAAAATAATAATAATAAGAAGAAAAAAAAAACAAATTTTAAAATTAACAAAAAAAAGAAATTAAAAAAGAAGAAGCAAAATTTAAAGTTGAAAAAGAAAATTAAAATAAAAGAATTAAAATAAAAAAAACTATCATTAAAATGCAAAAAAATGAAAAAAACCACGTGCAAATAATTAAAAAACAAATATTCATAAATTTATTGTTTTTTTTAATGAAACAATTTATAAATTTTAAAAAATGAAAAACTAAATAAACTAAAAGATTAAAAAAAAATTAAATTAAATTAAAATTTAATAAATAAATTTTAAATTTAAAAAAAATAATTAGTCTAAAATATTAAATTTAAAAAAAAAAAAAAAAAAAATTAAAGCAAATTAAATTTAAAATAAAAAATTTGAATTAAAAAAAAATATTTAATTTTTAATCTTTTGAAATTAAAAAAAAAAAATTAAAAACAAATAAAATTAAAAATAAATATATTAAAAAATTAAAAATTAAAAATAAAAAAAATTAAATTAAAAAAAAAAATATTAAAAATTAAAAACAAAATAAAAAAATATGTTACGAAATTAAAAAATATTAAAAAAAAAAAAAAATTTAAAAATAAAACTAAAAAAAAATTATAAAAAAAAAATCAAAAAATAAAAAATAAAAAAAAATTATTAAAAATAAAATAAAAAATAAAAAATTACGAGTAGTCTTTAGTGCAACTTGTTGAAGGCTTTTACGGTGACTTTTTATAGTTTAATTTCTCTAAATTCCGGCAGGAATTTATTGAAAAGAGAAGTTTGATTGCTAACTTTGCACAATCCAAGTGCCCCAGAGGTTTTTGAGGGTGCTGAATCCATATATATAGTCAAAAAACCAGTTTGAATAGCAAAAACCAAGATTTTACCTCAAAATTTTTCACCGGATTTCGACACCTAAAACTTCAAAAAGTCGCACTAAAGACAACTCCATTTTTTTATCGTGGTGGCACCGCCAATCGGCCTCCCACCTAAGCGGCGGGAGAGGGCGATTCCGAGAATTGGCCTCCCGCGGCGAGAGGGTGATTCCCGGAATCGGCCTCCCGGCACCTGAAACTTCAAAAAGTAGCACTAAAGACAACTCCATTTTTTTTATCGCGGTGGCGCCGCAATCGGCCTTCCGCCCAGGCGGCGGCAGAGGGCGATTCCAGGAATTGGCCTCCCGCGGCGAGAGGGTGATTCCCGGAATCGGCCTCCCACCGCGGGAGGGCGATTCCTGGAATTGGCCTCCCACCGCGAGAGCAGCCACCTAGGCGGGAGGCCGACTGGCGGCGCCACCACGATCAAAAAATTCTTTTTTTTTTAATTTTATTTTTTATTTTTAATAATTTTTTTAATTTGATTTTTTTTTTTTAATTCAAAAAATTTAAATTTTTTTATTTTTAATTTAATTTTTATATTTGAAATTTAATTTGCTTTAATTTGTTTTGTTTTGTTTTTTTTTTTTTTTTTTTTTTGTCTTTAATTTTTTTTTTCTAAATTTTGTTAATAATTTTTATTAAATTTTTTTATTTTTATTTTTATTGATTATTTTTATTTTTTTTCATTTTTTTTTTAATTATTAAGTTTTAGGTTTAGTTTTTTCATTTATTTTTTCAAAATTTAATAAATTTTGTATTTTTTTTAATTTATTTGAATTTAATATTTTGTTTTAAATTTTTTATTTTTTTATTATTATTTTTTTTTAATTTAACAAAATCTAATATATATATTTTTAATTTAAGTTCGTGTATATATATATATATATATATATATATATATATATATATATATATATATATATATATAATTTTATTTTTTATAATTTAAATTCAATTGATTTTTTAAAATTTATTTGTTTTTTTAATATATATTTTTTTGAATTTAATATTTTTATTGTATTTTATTTTTCATTTTTAATTAATTTTTCATTTTTTTACTTTTAATTTAAATAATGTTGTTGTTGCTGTTTTTTTTTTTTTTTTTTTTAATAAGTTTTAAATTTATTCAAATTTAATATATTTCTTTAAATTTAATTTAATTTTTTTTATTTTTTTTAAATTTAATAAACATTTTCTTTTCCTTTTTTAAATTTAATTTCTATATTTTATTTTTTATAATTTCTTTCTTTTTTTAACTTGTTTTTTTTTTTTAATATTTTTTTTTTTATTTCTATACATTTTGAAATTTTAATCTTTAAGTTTTTTGTTTGAATTAAAATTTGTATTTTTATTTTGTTTTTGTTTTTTTATTCCGATATATTTTTAATTTTTAAGCTTTAAAATGTTTTTATTTTTTAAATTTATATTTTTCTTAAATTTTAGGTTTTTTTTAATGTTTGAATTTTAAAAATTAAAAAATGTTATGTCTATTTTTAAAAATGTCAAAAATATGACACAATTTTTTTTTTGTTATTCCAGCATCAATTAGTTTTGTTTTGAGGGTATTTTTTCAATCCTTTTTTGAAGAAACATTTTTTTTTTAGCATAATTTTATAAAATGTTGAAATTTGACCTTCGAAAAAAACCAAGTGCGTTCTGGAATACACTTTTTTTGTTTTTGGGGTGTCTTTTCATGTTTTTTGAGTCTTTTGGGGCTAGAGTTCCCGTTTTGAGGTCAGGTCACCTACTTCATCGGTAATAGTGTTGGAAGGCCATTCACTAGAATCTGCACCAACTCAGTGTTTGGAATGACCTCTCCAACTACTGCCAATGCATCTCTCACATTAGTTATCTTTGTGAGATAACCAGTTGCACTATCATTGTTCCCCATCTTAATGGTCTTCAGCTTCTCCATTAGGACCATCTTTCTGTTCTCATTGGTACTCTGGTAGAGATTGGTCAAGGCAGACCACATCTCATGAGCATGTCTCTTTCCTCTCACATGAGGAATCACATGGTCTTTAATACCATCCAAAATTAGCCTTTTTCGCTTGTTATTATTTTTATTAAATGCTGCCAATTGAACAACATCAGTAGGCACATTAACAGGCTACTGTTGGGTATGAACCATGATATCCCACACTTCTCCCTCCTCAAATCTGCTCTGCATTCTTTCTCTCCAAACGTTGTAATTACTATGCCCATCCAACCTATCTTCCACCCTCAATCCTAATGACATCCTTTCTATCCTAAAAACTGAAAATAGCACTGCTATAGTAAAGATAAAATTTATGTGTGTGAAAAATCAGCTTGTTGGAATTTTTTGAGTGAAAAATCAACAACCTGTAATTTTTCTCTTTGCTGTCCCAAACTGCACTTTCAGCACCTAAGCTCTGATACCATGTAGAAATTTCTATTTTTCCACCTCGGTTTTCAGTTTCACCTTATTTCTCCAAATAGTTAAATGCCCTTTCCCATAGCCTTACATTCAACAAGCTGGAAAATAAATATTTTATGAAAACACAAATTCTGGAAAATTTTATAGTGCTAGAAATTGTAGAAATAGAATTCAGCAGACTAAAACAGCCACAAAAAATATTTTAACACAGTGATGTTTGGTCAACATGACCCTGGAAAAAACCCCTACAACTCTTGGGGAAAACCAATTCGAAAGCTTCTCTTTATTTTCTAAATATTTCTTTTACAGTGATGCAGAAATTTACACATCAAAAAAAATTATAGAAACTTCAAAACAGAACTTATCTCAAAAACCATGCCAAAATCCACCTTGTTTTTTGTGCCCACAAAACAAAAAAATTACAACAAAAATTACAGCCTTCAAAACTGTACGAACAACCTCGAAAATACTGTCAGAATGGCTGTTGGCCTCCCTCGAAAACTGCAGTTTTCTCTCCTCGAAATTCATGCCCACTTGCCCCGAACTTCGTGCTCTACCTTGTTGTATGGATTTGCTGAAAGCTAGTGCTACTTCCCTCCTTCTTCTCACTGCTCAAAAAATTATTTTCAGGTTTCTCCTTCTCCTTCTCTCAATCTGCTCATGAAAGAATTAATGAATAAATGACCTTTTTCTCTCCTTTTCCTCCTTTAATAGAACTCTAAGTGACTTTTGGGTTATCCCCAAATCCAATGGCTAAAATAGCTTTAGATCTAGGGCTGAGATTAAATGCTCTTTTAAATCTCACTTTCTATCTTTTAATTCATCCCACTTTAATAAAGACCCACTTAGTCATTTATTTCCAAAGTCACTTTTCCTTTCTAATTTTACATTAACTTTATTAAAGTCACTTTAAAATTAGACTTTAGTAATTTTTTCACTTAAAGTCACTTTTAAATTAGATTTTACTTTATAACTTTATAAAGCCACTTTAGGAGAAAAATTAAATTCTTTTGGACACTTTTCCCTAGGCCAAATATCAAAGCCTTAGGGAACCGCCTGTCCTCTGGTAACCAAATTTAAACATGTTATATGTTTTGCATATGTTTTGGTGATGTCTTGGTATATGTACTTATGTATATGGACATAAATATTTCCATGATCTAAGTTATAAATATCCAATAAACGGTAAATTTCTTATATGGTCATGTTATCATGGTGTTTTCCTTGAGCAAGCCATTCATATTAAATACTACAACAATCTAAGTTATAAATCTCCATGTCCAGTATGTTTTCTTGGCAGTGGTTTTGCTAAGGTGTATGTGTGGTTTTCTTCTTCGCAGTTTTTTTGAGGCGTAGGTGTGGTTTGACATTGAGGACAGTGTTCCCCAAGGGTGAGGGGTCTATAATAGACCTAGGTTAAAATCTCATCTAATAAAAGATAACAAAGGAAAAAACTAAGACAATGGTAAAGCGACACTTATTCCAAGCTGAATGTTGGGAAAATATATCCTAGTGGGCATCACTAGATATGTGTTTATGGAAAAGAGAAATTTTCAAAGGAAATGGCTAAGGAATTAAAGAGGAAAAAGTATTTTTGGCACATTTATTTATGAAAGTAAATGAAATTTGGAGAAAAGGAAGGTAAAAGGTCACATATTTCATGTGAGGAGGAAAATCAAGGAAAATAATGGAAAATGAAGAAAATAGAGGCATAATTGCTAAAATGGCTTCTAAGGACCAGTTGGTACCTTTTGTTAATTCAGTTTTGGATTTCTCTCATTATTCTCTCTCTCTCACCCTTGGATACATAGAGTTCTCTTGGATAAATTCAACATTTATCCAAGGATGAGGAAAGAAATAAAATGAGGGACACAAATAATAAAGGAAAGAAAATATCAAGTAATGAAGAGCAGGATCTAGTAGCTTCAGCAAGAATAATTATAGGTAACATATTCCATGTGTGATTTCCTAGATGGTTTGGACATGCATGGCTTATTGATCTTCAGATTTCATTCTCTTGTTGCTATTGGCATGGTTTTGTCATATTTTGATAGTGGTTTTAAGCATCACCTTTTCTTTTTCTAGATAGTCATGGTGTGTTTGTATTTTGAGCTTGGTTTTGAGCTATGGAATTCTCCGTTGGATTTCGAAATCTGGGGCAGAGGTGGTCTCAAGGAAAATTCCCAAAGGTCTAGGAATACCTTGACTGGTTTTGGAGGGATACATGGCTAATCCTGAGGGTGGTGTCTCGGTTTAGGGCCTAGTGATATGGGGTTGGATTGAGGTAAATCTCTAGAGAAACAGAGACAAAAAATTCCTCAAGGATAGTGATGGATTTCCGAAGGAATTCCAATCTCAGTTTGGTTTGTGATGAAGGCACCGGTTTAGGTGTGATCATGGCATGGTGAGAGAGGAGGTCGATAAACCTCTGCACTCCTTGAATTTTTTTTGTATTGGTTTATCCATGAGATACCACATTCATACTTGGAATATGGCGCAGGGTTGATTGGATGAAGAGAGATTTGGCTCAACCATGTCTATGGTCACATGGTACGTAGAAGTCCCAAACCTGGTCTGATATTTCCTATGTTTAATGAAAGTTAATTTCTTTTTATTTTGTACTTATTAATGTGTGGATTTAATGGTTGGTATCTCACTGTTGTTTTCGTGTTTTTATGTTTGTTATATGAATGGTTAGATGATTGGTTCAAGTCATGGTTATTTCATGTATTAACCTGTAAATGTTAAAATAATGGATGCAAGACCTAATTTATGTCATATTAGTTCAAGTAAGAGGGTGGTGATACTTCTTGTCATGTATCATACAATTTTTCAATCATTCATGTTCTTCCTTGTATCCTAAACCTGTAGATTTCATTGATGTCAACTGTTTGACATCATGTCAGTATTGGTTTGGGATGGTGATGCCTTCTTGGAGTCAAATTTGGTTTCATTGACATTTTCATCATGTGTTTGATGGATTCTGGAAGCTACAAGAAGTTCTTGGCATTTTCCTACATTCTTTTCTTAAAACTTTCCATAAATCCCACAAAAATTTTGCACGGATCTGGGCAAAAGAGTCCCTGGACAGACACATGGCTATGTTGTTGGAGTGATCAGAGCCTCCCAGACACACCCTTTCCCATATAAAGGGATAATCTGGGGTTTTTCTTCATTAAAATTTAGTGGGGCCGAGTGACAAGTCATCTTGATGACTAAAATAGCCTCTGGGAGACCTGTAGCAGGTACATCGGGTCTGTGTTATGGTTTTCCACGTCGATTCCACTTCCTTAAATTCACAAAGGATGTTGAGTTTTCTCTTAACTTCCCTAATCTCGTTTTTACCCTAGTTGGGCAGTTACTTGGGTAGATGTGAGGGGAGGTGCATGTTAGAACATGCAACTTAGGGTTTTTTTTCCAGTCAAAGTTTCCTTCTCTAAGATGATGAGGAGGTTACTTTGTGTATAATAGATGCACCCTAAAGTGTGAGGTTAGAGACAGAGACGATGGAAGAAATAATTTATAAACTATGGCCATAGTTGAAGAGAGTAGTATTGGAGCTTTAGAACTGCGGAAGACCTAAAAACAAGCATCATATGTCTTAAATATAAGAACATGTACTCAGTCAGGAATTCCCATTCTCAGTATTTGTATTAGACTGATACTCAGAAGAGGTAAGACTGTCATGTCTACCGATAGGAACAATGTGGAAGTTGTGCCATAAATTGATCAATTTGATGAGTTGTATATGAAAACAATATACGAAGCTTGGGCGAGGAAACAAGCTTGAGTGATTTAAGACTTTGGCTAAGGTCTTGGTCATCACTCATATGAACAACATATCTTTTGACATGTGAATAAAGATGTTGAAGTCGAAAGTATGAGAAATCATTTGATTACCAGCCAATGATGAAAATTGTTAATAGACACGAGGATGGACACCGATAATAATGATGGTCTCTAATATTCCCAGTATAGTCTAGCGAGTGTGAAAAGGGTGATGTCATAAAACACTCACATAATCATTCAACTGGGAGCTAATAATGAAAACCCCCAATCAAACGCAGGGTATCCTACCACTGAGGAAAACAACTTTTAGAGTATTGATATGTTTCTTGTTCATATTTCTAGATAGGATGTTGAAGTCAATAGGAAGAGATATTTCAAAGGTAGACAATAAGGTGTCCTACATCATTTGCCAAAAAATGAGACAAGAATGATCTATTGTGGAGATAGATTAAAGCAATGGGGTAAATAGACAGAGGGAAATTTAGGGATATGATTCTATGGTTGGTAGAGGAATCAGAGAGTATGTAATTCCCTTGAACGATAGAAGCCATGACATCAAGGCTACCAGTAAGCTTAGACTCAAGAACACGAACGTGTGTTAGGATACAAGGACGCAATAACATTAGGGTATTAAAGCTAGAATCATAGGATGGTAGGGTTCGAAGAGAAGCCGAAGAATGAGAATTTGTTGGGGGAGTGCCATGTTCAAGGGAAGGATAAGAGTACTACTTCCAAAAGATCCTTCAAAATATAGATGTTGAGCTACTATTCTGTCCCATTTTTTTGAATAAGATTAAGGAATCCATAAAGGTAAACTTGATGGTATTTTCATATTTAGAGAGTATGAATTTATTATAAAGACAACTCCAAGGTGTACATTTGTTGTGGTTGATGATCGGGTGCGACAAAGGGTTAATAGTATACCCATGATAGTTCCGTTTTCGTAAGTTACTCCATTTTTTCTAGATAAAGTGAGAAACCTATACTCAACAGACTTCTACCTCATTTTGTTACGAGTACAAGGAGACAAAGTAAACTCAATATTCTTTGTGAAGTTTTAATGAGCCAGAAGAAGAAAAAATAGATATGTATTTTTCAGTTTTAGGGAGCGATAAAATGAGATAAAAATAATTTCTCAAATCTTATTCGCAGGTGTTTTACGAGCCCGAAGAAGGTAACTCCAGCTTTTTCGGTTTAAGAGCAATAAAAAATTTCAAGTAAAATATGGTCAACTCTGCATAAAACACTAAAATATCATTAGAGCATATGTAAAAATTGACAAAATAGAGAGTTGGTGTTTTTTTAAAAGTAGGAATGAATAGCTTCCATTTCAAAGAGAAGCTGAGATGAGTCATACCTCTAGAGTGACTACAATAAGGGTAGCAGGCCCTCATTTTAACCATTTGCAGTTTTTTAGAGTGCTTTGGAGAGAAAAAGGAGAAAAATTGTCCTAAGTGATTGTGAGAAAACCAGGCAACCATTCGACATTTTGTTAGTTGATGGTAAAATTTGTTATCCTTAGCTAGCATTTCATTCCTTAATTTGTGTTTTTTGCTTGAAATTGAGCTTTTGAGCAAGCCCTAAGTGGCTTGGGAAAGTAATTTCATCTCCCAGGCCATAGGGTGCATTGAAAATTTTTCCCATTAAGGGGAAGAGCGTTAGCATGCTCTGTGAATGAAGGAAGGTTGCATTAGCCGGCCAAGCAGAAGAAAAACTTGAGTTTCTTGATTTCTAAGGAGATTTTTCTAGTGTTGACATTGTCAGACCTACCAAAATTAAAAGGATATACACGATATGAATTCCCAACTAAACCTCACACTATTTGTTGTAGGAGTCCTAGTAGTGGGGTGTTAATGATCTTCCTTGGTTTTCATAATGCATAGAGTGGTGCATAGTGTCTTTGGTGAAAACAGGTGTGTGACCCTGTAGAGATTCAAGTGCAACATAAGATAGTGCCAACATATGAATGGAAAAGAAAGTGTTCCCCTTGGAATATTGTAATAGTAGACATCTTAAAAGGAACACAGGAGTGAAAATACATCACATGAACTAACAAGTGGAATAGTACACAAATTAAGGTGATAGATTAACACATCAAAACACATGCAACAAGATACATATAAATGCAAACAAAATAGTTCATAAGAATATGCATCATTTAAATAACATAGATAGCAAATGAGACAAGAGTAGTCCTATTGTATTGACAAGATATGAATGAAATTGTGCGAGCTCTAAATTTTATTAAAGGTGATAGTTCCAATCATACATACAACATTTGACAAGTCAATAGCCCAAATAGTGGAATGTGAAGTCTACAACACCTTCTCTTCCAAAGAAGTATACTCCCTCTACGCTATAGAGAATCCAATGTTCACACAAAACTCCCAAGCTATCTCTAAGCATAAGCCTAGCCAAAATCATGTTACAAGAGTAACTAGGATATATTTATAACAAAGGGGGTTGACTCTTGGCAAGCCCACCTTGTAACTCTTCGACTCCCCTCATGACTCTTCAAATTACTACATATGACTCTTCACATTCCATCGGGGAAATTTGGAATATCATTTTTACAATAATTACAAATAATATTACATTTTCCACTTGTACCCATATAAGAGAAAATAAGGTAGAGAAAACTTGAAAGCCTAACAATACAAAACACTATGATGTTGGAGTTGAGGCACGAACTCAAGCTGAGAAACTTCAACTTAGTTTCTCTCGCTCACATATAGGTACCAAGCTCAATATTTCTCTATGGTCTCCCCAAACTAAGAGATAGTGTTAGGCTGGAAGAAGACTCTTTCCTTCATATCATCTGGGTACAATTTCTTGGAACTACTCTTAACCTCTTTCTGATTTAGGAGGAACATTGTCCTGATATGAACTAGGCCATCGATGAAGGTTTGCATGTTCTATTTATTGAGCTCAAAATCCTCCCGAGTGACCATCTGCTCAAGTTGCTCCAAGTACCAATCTATATCCTACCATACTTTCCATTTTCATTTGATCTCGATGACTGTAGAAACTGATGGGATTTGGTGGCTACTCAACATGAATTCTGAACTATTATATATCCGTACATATAATTATTGAATGTTTTCGATGAACAAGGTGAACTTCTTATTTTTCTAGATCCAAATCTGAACCCTTGCCTTCTCTAGATCCACATGTGGCTTCATCTTCTTCGCCAATGTAAGTAGTCATTCGTTGTATCGCATTGTCTACTCATGCACGACAGTGATGGAAGATTGTACATTCTTAAGAATCTTGACAAACTCTCTTCTTTTTTATTGCAATTCATGTAAGTATAAAACTGACTTATGTACGGTCTCAATCTCCTAATAAATCTCTTGCATAGTGTTTCAACATGGGCTTCCAAGACTAGTAACTCAATCCACATCCAAAGGCACATGAAAACAACCCAAAAAAGAAATGGGTAAATGAATGCAAAACACCATGGCTCTATAGGAAATGGAAAGGGTAGGAAAATCCATTATCAATCTAGTAAATCCTCCATGCCAATGAAAAATCATAAACAAATAACTAGATGTATACGTCATGCATTCCAAAACTAGTGAGGAAATGATACATGCAAATCGGTACCTGCAAGAAAAACCCACTCTAGCTGCTGATATTGATGTCCTCTTTCACTTTCCTTCTCTTTCTTTACCTTACTACTCCAAAATTCTTAGTATGCCACACTCTCCAAGAGTGCTCCAAGAAAATGTTTTGTCCAAGATTATGAGAGAGAGAGAGAATAGAATGATAGCTCCAAAACTGAATTGAAAAACATTTGTGAACTAATCCTTAGAAGCATTTTATTAATGAGGCCTCTAATTTCTTCAAATTTTCATTATTTTGCTTCATTTTCCTCCTCACATGCAACATGTGACCTTCCACGCTCCTTTTCTCCTAATTTCCATTATTTTGATTAAAAAATGCCAATAAATGCCACTTTGCCTTTCCAAAGCCTTAGCCATTCCCTTTTCCAATTTCCTTCTTCTTCACAACCAATATTGGTGCACCCAAAGGCAACACACTTGGCCTAATGTATAACCTTTCAACATTTGCTTCAACTACAACTTAAATTCATCCTGTAAGGTGCCTTTGATGTTGGTGTTTCTCTTGGCATTAATTCAATAGAAAAATCCACCTCACTATGAAGCAGTAACTCTGATATCTCTGATAGAAATACATCCTAAAATTTCTAAAAAATTGGGTACCTGTTCAATACATTTTCATCTTCAATATCCTTACCTTGCTCACTAGAAATATTCACTACAAATATGATAAACCCTTTCCTGCGACTGTGATTTTCCTACATAGTTGTAACCATTCTAACTGATGTAACTTTCCTCTTACTATGCAAGATTATTTTTTCTCCATTGTTATGCAAGAAATCAATAGCCTTATCGTATCATTATACCTTAGACCTCTGAATATATAACCAACCCATACCAAGTAGCATAATGTATGATTCTAATGGAAGAACACTTAGATGCAGTAATGTAGAAATACCATTAAGATCAAATTCACAAGATCTTACCCAATGATGGATTATTTTCTTAGTACCTGTAGCCAAATGCAATAACCAGGATTCCACATTTACTTATTTATTCAAACCACACTTATCCCTAAGGTCATGACTTATATAATTATATTTGGATCGAGGGTCAATAAAAATAGAAATAACTTGATCACAAAGCTTACCTTCCATCTTTATAATAGATGATTAATGATCAACCTGCCTATTATATAATGTTGCATAGATTAATGGAATACTTTTTCTAGCATCCCCAACTATTTGTGCCTTCAGAGCACTGTAAATCTATGGTCTACCACCATGATGTTGTGGAAAATCTCTCCTGCGATGTTCCTTGCACTACATTCTCCTTGTCATCTGTATAATGTTTTTTTCTCTCTTCTTATTGCACTTTCCCTTATTCTCATCATTACCTTTCCAATCCTTCTTAGTCTCAAACTTGGGCTTTGATTACTCATAAAAATGCTTCAACTTCCTAATGGCTTCCTCAAACAATATGGGCTCATCAAACTCGATTTTGTACCTGAATGCTACTGTCAATCCAATGACGAATCTTTACTTTCTACGCCTTCAAATAAGGCACATACCTCAACAACTCCAAAAACCTACTAGTATACTGCTCATTAGTCATAGATCCCATGTTCAACTCATAGAATTCCTTTTCCCTGTCATCGTAGTATCTATCAAATAGATACTTCTTGAAATGTATCTAATAGTCACTCCAAGTCAACTCCTCTTCTCAAATAACTTTGAAATTATTTACATCTTCCCACCAAATTCCTTCTTTTCCTTTAATACTAAAAGTCGCTATATTAGATTTCATATTATTTGACTCCTCATGAAATCTAAAAAAATCATTCATCCCAAGTAACCAATATTTTGCATCCCATGACTTCTTCAGTTCTCTATCAAAGGTAGGTTGCTTTTCTATATTAAACTCTTCGACAAACTATTAATTCTCACTCCTCCTATACGGATGGTAATGGTGATGATGATTTTGTCTCTCTAGATCTGAACTAGAATGAAATCCATGATCATTACCCCTTTGGTTAGTTGTATCCATGAAACTACCATCTCTAACTATATCATACCTTTCAAACTTGTATTTTGATTTAGACCTGTTACCATATGCCTCATTAGTTATTTCCTCCTATCCATGACTGTTTCTAAGAAGTATTTGTCTCTGAAAGTATGACAAACTTTGAAGGATGACTACGTTAACCTGTTCTTGTTTCTCTTGTTCCCTAGAAATTCTCTCCCGTGACTGTATTATTTTATCATTATCCTCCTTAGAACTTCTTATCTCTAATTTCAAACTTCTCGATGTGTCCACTATGTCAAGTGAGTACTCATAACCATCCTTCTCATCTGATCTGTAAGAAGAATCACGTGATTTGTATTCCACCATTTTTATTTCCATATTTTACCTTCTTCCTACAAGCATACCATGTCAGATAACCAAATATTAAAAAAATATAACGTTCCTTACTAAAGTTCATGGGATTCTATCTCATCTGCAAGATCAATCCGAATTAGCATAGTGCATGTATGTATATATATATGTGTGTGTGTGTGTGTGTGTGCGTGTGTGTGTGTGTGTGTGTGTGCATATAATTAAATCAACGTATCAAGCATACCAACATCAACATCATCACTTCTACATGAAGACACAATTACAACAATGACCAACACCATGCATAGATAACAAACACATATAGAAGCTACATGCATGCATGAAAACACATTCCTACCATACATTCCAAGTGTTTAACCTGGGAGCTCAGATACCACTTTGTAAGCACCCCACCCACATTTACCCAAATCCACAATCTCACAGAGGTAAACATGAGATGAGAGTTATTGTGTGAGACCCAATTTAAAAAATGCACTTATGGAAAATGGGGTCCACATGTCCATAATTGGGTAAAAACACCCAATGACACATGATCACACTATTATTGGCCTAATTTGACCCAAACTTATTTCGTTTCAGTTTAGTTTCCCTAAATTTAATACAAATTTCTTTTTTTAGCAGTTTTTCAAGTCCTAAACTTATGGGGTTGTTTTGAGGGCCTAAAAATTTTTCAAACAAAATAAGGAGACTAAAAAAGTGTTTGTGTTCAGCTCATATTTTTTATCTTCGAATCAAGGTATTATGATAGGAAAATGGAGGTCATATGCTGAAGTTATGACCCCAGAAAATAATTACTCGTTTATACAAACACTTTATGTACGTAGTACCTGTAGGCTATAAGTAAATATATGTTCATTAATTCAATAAGCTCACTAGAGAATCGTAATTAACACAATGAAAAATCTAAACATTCACTTTGAACACAAAACTTGACCTATACTGACCATAACCTTCTAGAAATTTCGTCAAACACAGGGAATACATGTTTTTTGGTCTCAATTTTGATACATTTAATACCCTATATTATCCTCTATTGTTGACCAACCATACCTAGAAACGTACTCACCACTTGCCTATCTTCATTAAAAACATGAATTTTCTCATCCTTCTATATATATGAGGTTCGTTTATATTTAAAGCATGGTTTTTATGTTTTGTTGTAGTAGAAATATAATTATTGATTCTTTATACTTTCTAATTAATTTAATTGGCTCACATAGATGTTTATACCATGTTCCTACTCATCTAGTACCATCATTATCCATCCAGTACTGGCGCTCCTACTTATCCAGTGCTAGCATTATCAATCTAGTACTCGTGTTCTCATCTGGTACCCATGTGTTTTCCTATCAACTACTAGACAACAATTACATGTGTTTCGAATTACCCATGTTCATTTGTGTACCTATGCTCATCTGACACCAACAACAATGGTCCAACACCTGCGATCATCCAATACTAGTGCAACAATGTGGTACTCGTGATTCTAATCATCTGGTACCAACACTAAAAATATGGTACTCGGGTTCTTGTCCAATACTCATGGACCCATCCAACACCTCATCAGCTACCGATGATTTTTTCTACCGTGTACCTATGTTAACCATATTCGTGCATCCATCCGGCACCAAGAGCAGCACTCGTGTGATTTTGGTACCTGTACTCCAACACATTTATGATTGTGGTACCCGCATTCCATCACTTGTGTGATTACGATGCCAGATATCATCTTCCAGAATTGTTGATTGATCAAACGGTCTTTAATGGGACCAAGGCAATTGTTTGACAAAGGCATCTTATTTACATAGTAAATTGATATTTTCTTCTTCCTCATGCATTTCATATCATGATGAGGAATATGAATATGTAAACGAATCTAAACTATAATGATTTGATATTATCTTATGTAACCTTGGTTGTAACAACCATTTCTATATAAGAGAGGGCTTGCAGACGATAGTTGGGGAGTGGAAGTTAGAGTTAGAAGAGGCGGTGAGACAGAGATTTTTACAATACTGTTATGCTGCAGATTTGATTAAACCATTAAGTGTTATAATATTTCTCTTTTAAGTAATTATATGAGCAATGATTGATAAGTTCATTGTGTAAATGACTTCTTTAGTTCTGTAAAATTTCCAAGCTTTCCTTTGTAGCTTGTAAAGGACCCACATAAGCCATCAAGATAATTTTTTATTATAGTTATTATGAATATAGTTTAGTTTATGGTTTAGCTTCAAAGAATTTGATATGATTCCCATTTCAATTCTATGCAAGTAATCTATTTTATTTCTCAGGTTGTAAGTTTAATTATTGATTTATATTTTAGAGAGTAATAAGAATAGATATCTCACCATTCACCTACGTTTGTTTTTAGTGAAAACGCTTGTCATACATTTCTTGTACTATAATGAAAATTTTCTTTTGAAACTAGTTAAATTAGGAATGATTGCTTTGTTTAATATTTAAGTGCAGTAAGTTGATTTTAATCAAATGCTAAAGAAAAATAGAGTTGGATCCATCTTTTCATTTCATGATCCTTTAAATGGAAAAAATTGCTACCTAAGCAAGGAACATTTAGATTACATGTCTTTCAATATTTTATTTCTGAGATTTTCTTTCTGATCTTTAATTGTGTGGAAATTAGATTAATTGTAAAGTGGAAGCTTCCTATCTAGGCTATATTCAACAAACATAGGAACTTATCTATTATCGGCACATATAGTGCATCATATCTATTTATTAGGAGTCCCTGGTTGATAATTTAATTTGTGGCGTTATATTATTAATATAATTTCCCCAAACCTTTTTGTGTCTTTGTTGGGGAGTTGTAAACGGTAATAGGTAATGATTTGTTTGTTTAATGTGCGACTTAAGGGCGGAGAGAAGATGGAAAGACAAGAGGTAAGAACCTATGCATCCACTTTATTGGGGTCACTCCAAAGTTAATTTGTCCTCTCTTTTGGTAATTAGTTAAAGTTTGATGTTTTTGATTCATGGAAAGAAGAGAAGCCTATCCATGGGGTCTCTTTTAGTTCCATATTTTTTTAATGATGATTTCCACACAGTATTATTTCCAACAGCAACATGGTTCGACTATTACTTTTCTTTTCCACTTATTATTTCTTTCAAGTTAGATCTGTTTATATTTTTTATTTTTACTAAAGAAAGCTATGACCATTATGTTTGGAATTGTAGGCAAAGTTGGAAATAATTGCATAGCAACATCGCCTAGTATTGCATACCAATTGTTTAGTACCATATTTCATCTAACATGTATCGAGAATTCTAGTACCAATTATCTATTTTGCAAGAAAAAATAGGATTCAAGGGTATCTTTCATTTGGGGATGCTTAAATACTGAAAGAATGTTTTTTAAAAAAAGCGGGAAAAAAATTCTTCATCAATGAAATGGAACACATAGGGAAGTATTTTATGAAATCTTTCCTTTTTCCTTAAGTTATTAAGGATGCATTCATACTTTATCTATTTTTTTACAAAGACGACATAAGAAATCATTTTCATTAAATTTGAATTGAATGATAATTTGAAACTATTCATAGTTTCTATTTTTGTTTTTGGAATTTCATTTTTCTTATTCGTATATATTTTTTATTATCAATGGTTTCTCAAAATATGGTTAGAAAAACAGTCTTATGGTATTACAACAAAATTAAGAGATTCATACAATGATACCGATGAAAAATAAACTTGAATATTATAACCATAACACCAAAGAATGATCTTTGAACATCTTTATTAACAATGGGAAGAGAGTTAATGAAGTCTTTGTTTATAGTGGAACATTGTTTTTAAAAGTGAAAGAATACATCAAAACTATGACCTGTAGGACTTTAGGTGTCTTTTGGTTATTGTTTACTTAGCCTTATTCATCTCACATTAAAAATGACTCATTCATGATATGTCCTTTGAGTACCTATAAGTAACTTATGTGTCTAAGACATTATTCAAGTAATATAAGTCACTCTCAAAGGTATCATCCTATGCCTTTAAGGGCCTTTTTGAAGCCACTCCCCTATCTACCAATTGCAAAAGAAATGTTCATAAGCTAAACCTAAAATTGTAGGAACCATGGGACTAGAGCCTTT
This sequence comes from Pinus albicaulis, assembly GCA_034641835.2. Classification (NCBI taxonomy): domain Eukaryota; kingdom Viridiplantae; phylum Streptophyta; class Pinopsida; order Pinales; family Pinaceae; genus Pinus; species Pinus albicaulis. Next base: position 447,994,958 of record CM076579.1, on the reverse strand, counting down.
AGTGTAAATCATGTTTAAGAGGTTAACCAGTAGAGGTTATAGATGCTTGGTGGCAGTGGGTACCAACCTCTGATATCATTAGGGAAACCCATCAGGGCTATGGACACAGGAAATTTTCCATTGTTTCTAAAGAAGTGTCAACCAAACCAAGGCATTTTTCTACATTTACGATGGTTAATTTATAGTGTTACAATAAGAAGGAAGCATGTGTGGATGAATTCAAGGGTAAAAAAAAACTCCGTAAATTTGGTTCTAAAGAATGGATTTGAGGTAACCTTAATACTTGTATCACTAGTTTTTCATACTATATCTAAGATTTAATTGTCTTATAAGTGGGACCTATGATCATTAAGAACTAATAAAAACCAACTGCAAAGCTTACCTATAATACTTTGATGACTATAAGACTTTTGGATTTGGTTAGTAATAACTAATTTTTCATTGGTTCATCATTTGTTGTGATCATAAAAGGCCTATTACCTACAAAGAAGGAGAGCCCCTTAAATTTATAAGAGGCTTCTTTCCTTGAACATAAAATTGTTAAAGAGAGATGAAATCTTATGTAATAAGTGATTTGAAATTTATTTTATGCTTGGTGTTAATTTAGCATTATTTTAATAAATTTGAGATGAACTATTTTTTTTCAGTTTTCATCTCATTAGCTCCATTGTTTTGTTTTTCAGGGTCCTTTTTCTAGAGTCATCTCATCAACCCTCCTAATTTCTTCAATATCTCACCTCGCTTGAATGATAACATGGAAAACCTCAAGCATGGGGGAGTGGTTTTTGGGAATGTTTTTCAACATCTTCATTTTATTATTTTCAACCTCCTTTAGCATATCATATTGGCACTCATAAACTATGGCTCTTATAGGTGAACCTCAGCCTTACTTTTCCTCATTTTCTGGCACTTCCACTGCAATTTCAAAAGTTCCTATACTAGTGTGCTATTTGTATTTCTTCCAATAGAATAAATTCACATGAAACATTAGTGATTGCTAGCACCTACTCCAAATTGAGTCTACGAACATGCTAAGCTATAAAGAGAAGCCTACATGATTTCAATTTGAATACTATGAATGTGGTACTGGAAAATAAGTCCCTTCATTCATCTAGTACTAGAAAAGAATTCCATTTATTCATCTAGTACCAGAAATAAATCTCTTGTGTTTATCTGGTACTGGAAAACAATTTTCATCCGATACTCAAAAAATATTTCTTTTGTTAGTATGGTAATAGAGGTATGAGGTCATTACTTTATTTCCTGCTATTAAGATTCATATTAATCATGTGATGGCTATATAATTACCCTCATAAACTTTATTACCATCATTTGTTAAGCCCTTATCCTAATCCTAAAATTACTCACCTTTATTCTCCTGTTTTCTAAGAAAACAAATACTTTTTGTGATATTATTGAACGGGATAATCATGGGCGTGATTGGATGGATTCCAATCATAATTTGAGAAAACTAATTATATGTTGAATATCCAGATGAGCATCACTTCTCTCTTGCATACCATTTTCCCTTCATTCCTCATCGATTCATTTAGCTCTAGCTCTGAGCCATTTTTTCCATAACACAACTTTCGGTACTCTTCTATTTTCACTTATCTGTCACTTCTGATACTCGTTCATTTACAGTACTCACCCATTTTCGAGATCCATCCCTAGAAATTATCCGAGACCCATTTTAAATATGGAATGTGGGTATATCAGCATGAAATAGTGTTCCACTTTTATCAAGAAACAAAACGGTATTAGTTGTGCAAATAAAAATTCGAGCATGTTGGCTGGATTCTATTTATGAAAAAACTTAAAGGATACCATGATAGTGTTTCTCACACCTTCACTCAAATATATGATGGAAAACATGTTCAGCTAGAGGTATGTTGTTATATATCATAAAAGCTACTATAATGGAGGCTACATGATTAATGACTGCAGGGGAAAAAATACTTCAAGGAAGTAAATATTAACAAGAAATTGTAAGAAGACTCCATTTTTGAAATTTTGAGGAATGGTTAAACACTTTTTGCATGAGGACGTGCAATTACTTGGGCATGGGGGTATGTTGGGTCTCCATTTTTATCCACTTAATACCCTATATGTACTCTATTTTTTACCAAATTTACCTCGAAACTTGCTCACCACTTACCTATCTTATTTACAATCATGATTTTTAGCATCCTTGTGTATATATGAGGAAATTTATATTTAACACATGGTTTTTATGTTTTCATGTAGTAGAAATAGAATTACTGATTATATATACTCTCTAATTCATTGGATTAGACAACATATATGTTTATACCATGTTCCTACTCATTTAGTACCAACATTATTGGTCCAGTGCTTGCGCTCCTACTTATATGGTACCAGCATTATCAATATGGTTCTTGTGTTCACGTTTGGTACTCATGTTCTCATCTGGTACCGATGTGTTTTCCTATGGGCTACCCAAAAATAGTTACTCATGTCTCGACTTACCCATGTTCACTTGTGTACTTGCGTTCCTCCGACACCAACAATAGCGTTCCAGCAACTGTGGTCATCTAGTACCAGTGCATAGGTCTAGTACTCATGATCCTACTTGTCTAGTACCAACATAAGAAATATAGTACTCAAGTTATCATCTAGTACTCACGCACCCATTTTACACCTGATCAATTTCCTGTATTTGTTTCTACCGTGTACTTGTGTTCACCATATTCGTGCATCCATTTAACACCAACAAAAACACATGTGTGATTCTGGTACCAACACTCTAACTCCTATGTGATTTTGGTACCGATAATCTAGGACCTATGTGATTCTAGTACCAGATATCATCTTCCAGAATTGGTGATTGAACAAATGCTATTCGATGGGACAAAGGCGGTTTTTGACAAAGGCATATACCTTACATAGTAAATCGAGATATCCTTCTTCCTCATGCACTTTATGTCATGAAACTGATGCCAAGTATGTAAACTAAGATAAATTGTAATGATTTGATATTATCTTATCTAACCTTGGTTGTAATGGCCATTTATCTATAAGAGAGGGTTGTAGATGATAGTTAGGGAGCAGAAGTTAGAGTTAGAAGAGGGAATGAGACAAATATTTTTATAGTATTGTTATGCTACAGATTTGATTAAACCATTAATTTTTGCAATATTTCTCTTTGATGTAATGATATGAGCAACGATTGATAAGTTCATTTTTTGAATCACTTCCTTAGTTCTGGAAGCTTTCCCAGCTTCCCTTAGTAGCTCAAAAAGGGCCCATCGAAGCAATCAAGGTAATTTTTTGTTTTAGTTATTATGAATATAGTTTAGTTTTATGATTTAGGTTCAAAGCATTTGATATGATTCCGGTTTCAATTATACGAAAGTAATCTATTTGATTTATCAGGTTGTAGGTTGAAGTATTGATTTCTATTTTAGAGAATAGGAAGGATATAGATCTCGCCATTGACCTACATGTGTTGTTAGTGAAGACTTTTGTAATAAATTTCTTGTTCCAGAATGCATATTTTCTTTCAGAACTAGTTAAATTAGGAATGATTACTTTTTTTAATATTTAAGTGCATTAAGTTGATTTTAATCAGTTTATACAAGAAAATAAAGTTGAATAAATATTTTCATTTCATGATCCTATAAATGGGCAACCTTATTACTAGAGTAAGAAACATTTAGATTACATGCTTTTCAAAATTTTATTTATGATCTTTTCTTCCTTATCTTTAATTCTGAGGAAATTATATTAATTGTAAAATGGAAGCTTCCTATCTGGACTATATTCAACATACATGGGAACTTATTTATTGTCAGCACATATAGTTCATCATCTCTACTGATTACGACTACCTGGATGATAATTTAACTTGTGTCGATATATTATTAATATAATTTCCCCAACACATGTGAACTACATGTTATAAATACACATATAAGTACAATGGTCTCATACTTATATGAAAACCATGAAGAAGGTTTGTTGATCTGTCATAATAGTTTCAATAACATCTCTTAGGCAATGCGTTCAATTACCATTTCTTTACCAATAAAAACATGATGAGAGCCACAAATTATAACCAACATAGAAATGGAATAATAACATTGATTCAGCAGCCATCTTAAAAAGTACATTTACTCATAAAATACAAGAGGGAAATAACTCTTATTAACATATGGAAAATCCAACCAAGGTAGGGAATTCCATGTACCAATCGACCATATATTGAGTTGAGCAAAATCTCTCTTCAACCAATCACCCTCGCACCATATTCCAACCAAAAATGTGGTATCTCATGGAATAATCAAACACAACTAAACCAGGGTTTCCAAAGGCCAAACCACCTCAACCCTTAACCAGTGATTCCGCCTCATTGTCGGACATGACTAACCATGACCAGATCGGTCTATACCCAAGTTATCGAGGGCTTTAGAGTATTTTCTCCAACCCCACTCCAGGACAAGTAACTCAACCCATAGTTTTTGCTGGGCTCCACAACATTTTTCCAACCAAGGGTCTAGGACTAGCAACTCAACCCAAGTTGTTCTAGGGATTCCAAATCATTTGTTCAACAAAGTCTCCATGAAACTAATAACTCAACCCATAGCCATCAAGGACATGAGCACCAACTAGAGAAAAAAAGGAAAAATCTAAAAACACCATGGCTATCCAAGAACCGGAAAGTCTAGGAAAGACCATCGTCATTACAGGAAATCATCTATTCCAGTGAAAGATCATAACCAAATAACCCCATGTATAAACCATGCATGTAAAAACTAGCAAGTAAATAATACATGCAACTCGGTACTTGTAAATATAGCTAGTCGTAGTTGTTGATATTGTTCTCCCCTTTCTCTTTTCTTCTTTTGTTTCCTTCTTTCTCCAAATCCAATGTTCTCCAAGAATTCTTCAATAAAACTCTATGTGTGCAAGAGTGTTTGTGAGAGAGGGAGAGAATATAGGGAGAACACAAAGCTAAAACTAAAAAAAGGCTATGAATTGATCCTCATAAGCCTTTTTATCATTAAGGCCTCTATTTTATTCATTTTCCCTTAATTTTCCTTTGATTTCCTCATCATGAAATTATGTGACCTTTCACCTTCCTTTTCTCCTATTTTCATTTTTTTTATAAATAAAATGCCAATAAATGCCACTTTTTCTTTGTCATTTCCTTTTCCAATTTACATGGCAATTAATTAATCACAACTGATACCCACTACTATGTTTTTCCCCAACATCCAACTTGGAATACATGCCCCATGACCTTGGTCTTATTTTTTCCTTTATTAACATTATTACATGGATTTTTAATCACGGTTATTACAAAACATTCTATCTTGGGGAAACACCATCCTCATTGCTCGATGACACTTAGTAACCATAACAACACATGCTTCCCATGGAGATTTATAACACAACTCGATGCAACATTTACATCATACCATACAAATGAAAACAAAACCAACATATCATGAACACCATACCACTTATTAGAGCTTTATAACACAACTCAATGTGGTATTTAGAACTTACATATGCATATATATATATATACATAACCAAAACATATACCAAAAGAAATCAACTCAACTAGCGAATAGAGAAGGATACATAGCCCGCATATGATCAACTATCTCCCATGTAGCTTCATCAGACCCAAAATCCTTCCAATCCACTTTAACTTGCTCGATTGTTCGATTCTAGACCATGAACATTTTTCACTGAAAAGTGCACTTGGGTTTCAGTTGGAATTATCCTTATGGTTCCACTTGAAATACATAAAAATCAATCACATGATCAACATATTTCACATATTTATTAAGTAATGACATATGGAAAAAATCATGTAGTTTCACTATCGGAGGAAGTGAAAGTTGGTAGGCTACTGGTCTAATCCTCTCAAGAATCTTGAAAGGTGCACAATACCGAGGTGCCAACTTGGCACACGATCCAATCCTCAAGTATATCCTCTTTGGCTTGATGTGAAAGTGCACTTAATCCCCAACCTGAAACTCCTTAAACATCATGTGTTCATCTTCATAAATCCTTTTTCTATCCTATGGTGCCCTTAGATTCTTCTTGATAACTTGAATTTCCTATTCCATTTCTATGAACATATCTAGTCCTATCAATACCCTATTCACTAGAAAACTCTAAATTATGGTAGTATTACAACTCCACCCATAAGGTGCCTCCAGCAGACTCATCTTCAAATATTCTTGATACTCATTGTTGTAAGAAAACTCAACCGATGGTAAATACTCTTCCCAATTTCATTGTAGATGCATAGCATACATTCTAAACATGTCCTCCAGAATCTTTTTGAACCTCTTTGTTTGTCAATTTGTTTTCAGATGATAATTTATACTAAGGGCCAACTCTGTACCTGAACATGCAAATAAATTTGGAATCAAAATCAGTTGCAATAAACCACCTAAATGGCTACACTCTTATTTTTCCTTTTGACAAAAAAAACATCTCGTAATAAAGCCTTCTACATATTTATTTAAATTCCACTAATGGTAGAACTTCTTAATCATTGTCAATGTCTTTTGATATCCCAGGTGTTAGGACCTCATAATGTACCATTTTGACTACATATTTTTTCCACCTCTTTACTCTTTTTAGTCCATATCTAAAGTTTACATTATCATTCCTATCCATTTTTCCCAAAGGTATACAAAGTTCTTCTCTTTACTCTATGTTTAATTGTTGTAAGAAAACTCAACCGATGGTAAATACTCTTCCCAATTTCATTGTAGATGCATAGCATACATTCTAAACATGTCCTCCAGAATCTTTTTGAACCTCTTTGTTTGTCAATTTGTTTTTAGATGATAATTTATACTAAGGGCCAACTCTGTACCTGAACATGAAAATAAATTTGGAATCAAAATCAGTTGCAATAAAGCACCTAAATGGCTACACTCTTATTTTTCCTTTTCACAAAAAAAAACATCTCGTAATAAAGCCTTCTACATATTTATTTAAATTCCATTTATGGTAGAACTTCTTAATCATTGTCAATGTCTTATGATATCCGAGGTGTTAGGACCTCATAATGTACCATTTTGACTACATATTTTTGCCACCTCTTTACTCTTTTTAGTCCATATCTAAAGTTTACATTATCATTCCTATCCATTTTTCCCAAAGGTATACAAAGTTCTTCTCTTTAATCTATGTTTAATTTGTTTTGCATATAATTCCACATTACTTTTATATTTAATCATTAATCGAAGATATACAGTTGCTGAGATATCACAGATAATCTATGATAAGGAACGTTTTGCTGAAACAGTCGAACCCGTTGCTGAAACAGTCAATTTTGTTGCTGAAATAGTCAACGGGCACGCAAATACCGTTACTTAAAACTTCTCGTGATTTGCGATTTCGAAAGTGTATTTCAAGAATGATGGCAACAAGACGAAGACAAGCAAGGAAAGTTGTTACATGGATTGTTCTGAAGCCATTATTTTTGTATCTATTGTAGCAGTATTTTGCTATGGAAGAATAGAAAGACCCTGTTTTAAAATAAAAGATTAGATTTGGATAAAAATAGGATTTCTCTGATGTAACTGTAATAGATGTATCCTCTTTAAAAAGAGGAGACATCATCATTAGAAGGGAGTTAGAGACTGCGGGAGATACATTTTTTTGAGAGGAAAGGAGCAAGGCTCCATTGTAATGTATCATTTCTTTTGATAGATGAATAAAGGTTTCTTTTGAGCACTTCAATTTAAATTCTTTCCTCTGGGGAATCTTGTGAGAAGGAAAGGGCCCGCCTTCATCACAAGATTCACCCGATTGCTCCTGTAGTCTGTTAACTTCTTTATGATTTTGCACCCTAACTAAACACTGTTTGCTGAAGATTATTTATGTAGTTTTGTGTTTATTACTAAAATTCTGTTTTCCTTATTTACTGCATTATTCTGTACTGTTCATTCTGAAGAAGCTGTGAGTTATTTTATTTCTAGTCATTTGTTTGCAGAATGAATGTGTGATAGTTTGATATCAGGAAACAGGTGCTGAAGATTCCCGTTTGGAGGAATAGGGTCCTCTTCTCCGATGATTGATCTCTCTCTTTGGCAGTGTGACTGATAACAGGAAACAGGTGCTGAAGATTCCTACTTGGAGGAATAGGGTCCTGTTCTCCGTTATGGTTTATTGATCTTCTTTTTTGCAGAGTGATTTCCTTTCATTATATTTCCTAGGATTCTTTTAATGAAAGTCTGCAACAGAGGATTGTTTCTGCTGTAACACAAGTAGGCTTCAGTTTTGTTAAAAGTAAGGTGTGAGCAGTGTGATTAATATAATTTGTGTAATTAATAGTACAACCCTTATTTACTTTTGGAATTGAGCATATATAGTGTGTGATTGTCTTTTGAATAAACAGACCTTCCTGGGTTGACAGTTTATGTGGCACTTGAATTGTTAAAACAATTAAAGCGACCAACACTGGGCAACCTAAATATGGTTTGACATGAAATTCCCACAAGATAAGCTTCTTGAGCTCACTATCATCCAACACATAGATAGTGTTCCTAAATATGATCAAACCATATGCCACGAGATGATAATCCACATCCTGTTCAGTTGTAACCTCATGTTATAACCTGTGATTAATTTGTTGGTACCTTTCATCCTGTTGTCCTACTTGCAAGATACGACCTCCAAATTTGTTCCATATGAATTCATAGTTTCTAGGCGATTTACCTATACTCTTCTACTAAGATCATCTACAACCCTGTTATTTTACCCATAATATATCTAATCTCCAACGAAAACTCACTGATCATAGCTAACCACCTAGCCTTCCTGATTTTCAAATTAGGTTGGTCAAAAAAATATTTTTGCTAACTATGGTCACTCATAAAAATAAACATCCTGCCAAGAAGATAGTTTCTCCACATCTTTAATGCATGGATGATTGTTGCCAGCTCAACATCACACATGACATAGTTATTCTCATGCTCATTCAGTTTCCTTCATTCACAACATACTATGTATCCTTCTTGCATCAGAACTCCACTAAGTCTTATCTCATAATCATTTGTACATACCAAAAATTATTTATATAGATCTGTAATCTTTAGAACTGGAGTATTGGTAAGAAATTGCTTCAACTGCTCAAAAGGAGTTACACATTCCTTTATCCATTCAAATATATTTACTTTCCTCCATAATGATGTAAAAGGATATGCGATCCATGGAATTTTCTTGGTGAACCTCCTATAGTAACCTACTAACCCCATTAATTATATACCTCGTGAACATTCCTAGGAGCTTCCCATTCCATGATAGGTCTGATATTTTCTGGATCCATGACTATAACTTCCTTGGAAAGCACATGCCCCAAGTAATGAACCCCTTTCTGAAATAAAATCTATTTACTAAGATTTCCATAGATTTCATTCTATCTAAACAATCTCAATGCTATTGCTAAGTGTTTGGAATGTTCTTCCTCATTCTTAGAATATGTCAATATATCATCAATGAAGATAATAAAAAATTTATTTAGATAAGGACCCAACACACCATTCATCAAGAACACGAAAGTAGTTGGAGAATTAGCCAAAACAAAAGGAACTACAACAAACTCATAATGACCATGCCTAGTCTGGAAAGAAGTCTTGTGGATGTCCTCTTCTCCTATGCACACTTGATGATATCTTGATCTCAAATCAAGCTTCGAGAACATTTTTTCTCCCTTCAGCTAATAAAGCAAGTCATTAGTCCTCAAAAATAAATAGTTTTTCTCGATTTTCACCTTATTCAATTTCCTGTAATCAATGCATAAACTAAGAGAAGTAACTTTATTCTTTAAAAACAATGTTGATGCACCCCAAGGCGGCACACTTCGCCTCATGTATCCATTTTCAAACACTCCTTTCAACTATAAATTCAATTCCAGTAACTCTAGAGTTCTCATCCTGTAAGGTGCCTTCGATGCTAGTGGTACTCCTAGTACCAAATCAATAGAAATATCCACTTGCTTGTGTGGAAGTACCTCTTATATCTTTGTTGGAACATTGTTAAACTGCTGCAAACCTGGGTACCTATTCAATTCTTCTGCATCCTCAATATCCTGACCTTTTTCACTTGAAATATTCACTACAAATAGGATACACACTTTCCTATGACTGTGCTTTTCATGTATATATGTAATGATTCTAACTGATGTAGCCTTCTTCTTACCATGAAATATTATATGTTCTCCATTGTTATTCAATAACTCAATAGCCTTATTGTAATAGTCTACCTTATTATTTTGAACATATAAAAAATCCACACCCAATAGCATATTGTATGATCCCAATGGAATAAAATTTAGATGTGCTAACTTACACATACCGTTAAGCTCATATGAGCAAGACCTTACCCAATAATGAATATTTTTCTTAGTACTTGTAGCTAACTATAATAACCAAGATTTTGCATGTACTTCTATATTCAAACAACACTTATCCACTAGGTGAGGACTTATATAACTATAGCTAGGTCGAGGGTCAATCAAAATAGAATTAAATTTATCACAAAACTTATATTCCATATCGATAATATATGCGTGATGATCAACCTGCCTATTATCCAATGTTGCAAAAATTTATGGAATACTCTGTCCAACTTACCCAACTGTATGTGCCTCCTGGGCACTATAAATATGTGATCTTCCACCTTAATATTGTGGAAAATATCTCTAGTGATGATCCTTGCCACATGTCTAATACTATAAAGGCTTCATGCCATCACCCTTGTTCTACTCCTTGGAATGAAATCTCTCTCCTTTGTCAGCTGCATTGAACCTCTTATGAGACACTACATTTCCATTTTCATTTGTATCATTTGGTTTTCCTCTCTTCTTATTCCAATTTCCATTATTCTATTGATTACCTTTCCTATCCTACTTAGTCTCATACTTCTCATTTAATTTCTCATAGAAATTATTCAACTTCTTGATGGATTCCTCCAATGATATAGGCTCATCAAGCTTGATTTTTTCCTGGACTGCTACCAGAAACCAAATGATTAACCTCTGAATGTTTGCTTTCTCCTCCTTCAGATAAGGCACACATACCTCAAAAACTCCTTGAAGCTTCTAGTATACTCCCCGTAGGTCATTGATCCCATCTTCAAATCATCGAATTCCTTTGTCGTGTCATCATAGTATCTCTCAGATAGATACTTGACCCTAAAAATCCCCTTTAACAAACACCAAATCAAATCCTCTTCTTGAATAATAATGAAATTATTTACATCTTCCCACCAAATGCATGCTTTTACTTTAAGAATGAAAGTACTTATCCTAGCTTTCATAGTCTCCAAGTACTCATGCAATCTAAAGAACTTATTTATCCCAAGTAACCAAGCTTATGCATCGAGTGACTTATTCTTTTCTCTATCAAAGGTAGGTGACTTTTCTTTCTTAAAATATTTTGCCCAGTATTGATTCTCACTCCTCTTATATGGATGGTAATGCTAATGATGATGTTGTCTCTCTAAACCCGAGCTACAATGAAATCCACGGTCATTACCCCTCTAGTTAAGTGTATCCATGAACCTACTATCTCTGACTATGTCATCCCTTTCAAATGTGTATCATGATTGAGACCTGTTGCCATAAGTCCCATTAGTTCCTTCTTCTTGGGCATGACTAATCCTAAGTGGTCCGTGTCTCTACAAGTCTAACAGACTCTGAAGGATAGCAATTTTAAATTTTTCTTCTTTCTCTTATTCCCTAGAAAGCATCTATTGTGACTAAATTATTCTATCATTATCTCCCTTACAAATTTTTATCTCTTCTTTCAAACTTCTGAATGTGTCTGCTATGTGAGGGGAGTACTCATCATTATGTTGCTCATCTAATTTTTAAGAATAATCATGTGAGCATTAGTCCACCATTTTGATTTTCATCTCTTCCTCCTACAAGCATACCATGTCAGCTAACCAAATATAAACAACATCAAAAATACCTCAATGAAGTTTATGGGAGGCTATCTCGTCTAAAAAATCAATCTATATTGGAAAATTTCATGTATATATAGACATAAAATGAGATGAGCATATCAAAGATACTAACATCAACATAATTACCTATATAATATGAAACAAATTTAACAATGATGTGCACCATGCATACATAAAACTCACATACACAACCTACATGCATGCATGACAACACATTCTACACCTTTAGTCCAAGTGTTAAACCTATGAACTTTGATACCACTTTGTAACCACCCCTTTGGGTAAACGTGAGATGAGGGTTATTGTGCGAGACCTGATTTCCATGATGTAACTATGGAAAATGGGTATCCGCATGTCAAAAATAGACTGTAAACACCTAGCAAGACATGATCACACTGCTATTGGCCAAATTTTAAACAACTCTAATTCATTTCAGTTGTGTTTCCTTAAATTTAATATAATTTTCTATTTTTAGTAGTTTAAAGGGTGATAAACATATGAGGTTGCTTTGAGGGCATAAAAGACATTTTAAAATAAAGTGGAGAGCCTTCAAAAGTGTGTGACTAGTTCACTTTTTTTATTTTGGCTCCTCATGGAGATATTCAAAACAGGGTATTATGATAGTTAAACAAAGATCGTATGCCAAAGTTATGACCCCGAGAAGTTGAAGGTCAGAATTACTCATTTACAAAAACACTATGTGTACATAGTACTTATAGGTTTTAAGTACATATTTTCTCATTAATTTAATAATCTCACCATAGAATCATGATTGGCACAATGAAAAATCTAAACATTCACTCTAAATGAAAAACATGACCTAGACTAACTGAAACATATTAGGCATTTCATGAAACACATGTAAAACATGTAAACTATGTGTTATAAATGAACATATAAATATAGGGGTCTGATAATTATCTGAAAACCATCAAGAAGGTATGTTTCCCTCTCATAATAGCTAAAATAACATATCTTAGGTAATGCATTCAATAATCGTTTATTTACCAATTAAAACATGATGAGAGCCACAACTTGTAACCTGTACATAAGCAAAATAATAACAGTGATAGAAAAAAATCAAATCCACATCATAAAAAGTACATTTACTCATAAAATACAAGAGGAAAATAACTCTTATTAACATAAGTAAAATCTAATCAAGTTAGGGACTTCCATGTACCACCTGACCATATATTGGGCTTAACCAAAACTCTCTTCAACCAATCACCCTTGCACCATATTCAAAACATGAATGTGAGATATCATGGAATAACAAAAAATAACAAAACTATGGTTTCTAGTGGCCGAACTGACTCAACCCTTAATTAGTGATTCCACCTCACGATGGGAAATCAAAAAACATTAACAAATTGGTCTCTACCCAAGTTTTCCAGGAATGTAGAGGGTTTATTCCAACCAGGATTCAGCACTAGTAACTCAACCCACAACTCTCGCAGGGCTCCACATAATTTGTCCAACCAAGGCTCCAGGACTAGTAACCCAACCCATGAAGGGTTCCACAACATTTTTGCAACCAAGTCTTCTAGGAATAGTAACTCAACCCAAGTTATTCCAGGGCTCCCAGATATTTTTTCCAACCAAGGCTTTACGAACTAATAAGTCAACCCACAAGCATGAGGGACATGAGAATCAATAATAAAAGAAAAGGGAAAATACCACAACACCATGGCTATCTAGGAAACAACAAGGCTAGGAAAAAACAATGTCAATCCAGGAAATCCTCTATGCCAATGATAGATCATAACCAAATAACCAGATGCATACACCATGTATTCCAAAAATAACAATTAAATCATACATGAAACTTGGTACCTGCAAAGAAATATAGTTTTAGTTATTGATCTCATTGTCCCATCTCGATTTTCCTCTTTCCTCACATTTTCTCTTGAAATCCAATGTGCTCCAACAATACTCCAAGAAAACTTTAAGTGTGCAAGAGTGTGTGTGTGTGTGTGTGTGTGTGTGTGTGTGTGTGAGAGAGAGAGAGAGAGAGAGATCTCAAAGCTATAACTAACAAAAGGTTGTTAACTGATCCTCAGAACCCTTCTTATCATTGAGGCCTAAATATTCATCAATTTTCCTTAATTTATGTTAAATTTCACCCTCATGCAATTATGTGACCTTTCACCTTCATTTTATTATACTTTCCCTTTTTTATAAATAAAATGCAAGTAAATGCCTCTTTTCCTATGCCACTACTTTTTCCAATTTCCATACCCATCAATTAATCACATGTGATCCCCATTATTAATTTTTTTCCCAAAATTAGACTTGGAATATGTGTCCCATGAACTTGGTATTATTTTTTCCTTTATTAACTTTATTACATCGATTTTTAAGTAGGGTTGTTACAGAACCCTGCCCCTTGGGGGGACATCATCCTCAGTGTTCAATGACACTTAATAACTAGCAAAACACATGCTTCCTGTTGAGCTTAATAACACAACATAATGCATCATTTACATCATATCATACAAATTAAAACAAAAAAAAAAATATAATGAACAATGTACCACCTATTAGAGCTTTATAACATAGCTTGATTTGGTATTTATAACTTACATATGGATATACATATACATAACCAGAACATATACCAAAAACTTTTCGCTCAACCAGCGAATAGAGAAGGATACATAGCCCGCATCTAATCATCCATCTCCCATGGAGCACCATCAGGCCCAAAGTGATTCCATTGCACTTTAACTTGCTCAATTGCTCGATTCCATAGCATGAGCATCTTTTTCTGCAAAATTCATTAAGGTTCTGCATATAATTATCCTTCTGGTTCCACCTACAATACAAACCAGTCAATCACATGATCAAAATATTTCACATACTTCTTAAGTAATGACACATGGATAACATCGTGTAATTTAATTATTGAAGGAAGTGCAGGTCAGTAGGCTAATGGTATGATCCTCTCAAGAATCTTGAAAGGCCCTCAATACCGAGGTGCCAACTTGGTAGATGATCCAATCCTCAAGGAGCTTCTCTTTAGCTTGATGCGGAAGTACACCTATCCCAAATATGAGACTCATTAAACATCATTTGTTAATCTGCATAAATATTTTAACTATCCTGTGATGCCTTTATATTCTTCTTGATAACTTGCATTTCTTGTTCCATTTCTGCCAAAATGTATGGTCTTATCAATAACTTGTTCACTGGATCACTCCAATTGATGGGAGTATTACAAATCTGCCCATAAATTTCCTTAAATGGACTCATATTCAAATATTATCAATACCCATTGTTGTAAGCAAACTGAATGAGTGGTAAATACTCTTCCCACTTCCATTGTTGATGCATAAAATACATTCTCAATATGTCTTCTAGAATCGTGTTACCCTCTCTACCTGTCCATATTTTTGTGGATGATAAGTTGTATTGAGGGCCAAATCTATACCCAAACTTGCCAACAACTATTTCCAGAACCTAGAAGCAAACTTAGCATCTTTATCAGATACAATTTTCTTTGGAATTCCATGCAACTTCACTATATATATGATGAAGACCTGAGCTACCTCACCAGCTGAATGAGTAGACTTCACTAAAATGAAGTGAACTACCTTAGTCAACCTTTCAACCAAAACCATGATAGAATCATGTTGTCTAGATGGCTATGGCAAACCTATAATGAATTCTATGGATATTACCTCCCATTTCCACTCTCGAATCAAAATTGGATATAATGAATCACCTATATTCTTACACTCTTCTTTTACCTATTGACAATCCAAACATCTCACAACAAAATCTTCCACCTCTTTCTTCAAATTGAGCCAAAGGGAGAACTTCTTAACCATTGTCAATGCATTTTGTTATCATGGGTGACCTAAATATGGTAGACATGAAAATCATCTGACACGTAGATCTTGTAACTAAATCTCATCAAGCCATCTTCCCTGAGATGATAATCCACATCCTATTCACTTATAGCTGAACTCATAGATGCTATGTGATTTTCCTATACTCTTGTGCTAATAGTATCTACAACAATGTTATCTTTACCCTTAATATATCTAATCTCTAGGTCAAACTCACTAATCATATATAACCACCTACATTTCTTGGAATTCAAATAAGTTTAGTCAAACAAATATCTCAGCCCACTATGGTCACTAATCAAAATGAACATATTTTCATGAAGATAGTGTCTCGACATCTTCAATGCATGGATGATTGTTTCCAATTCAATATCGTTTGTCACATAGTTCTTCTCATGCTCATTTAGTTTCCTTGATTCATAGGATACTACATGTATTTCGTGCATCATATCTCCACCAAGTTGTCTCTTGAAATAATTTGTATATACCAAAAATTCTTTATCTGGATCTGTAATCTTTAGAATTGCAGCATTAGTAAGTAACTTCTTCAACTACACAAAAATAGCTGCATATTCCTTTGTCCATTCAAATTCCTTTCCTTTTCTCTGCAATGATGTAATATGATATGTGGTGTGTGGTAATTTCCTGATGAAACTCCTCTAGTAACTTGATAACCCCATGAACGATATAACCTCATCAACATTCCTAGGAGCTGCCCATTCCATGATAGCATTAATCTTTTATGATTCCACAACTATACCTTCCTTGGAAACCAAATGCCCCAAGTAATGAACCTATGTCAGAAATAAACTTAATTTACTAATATTAGCATACAAATGATGCTATATTAAACATCCCAATAATTTTTCTAAGTGTTCGGCATGTTCTTCCTCATTCTTAGAATATATATATATATGTGTGTGTGTGTGTGTGTGTGTGTGTGTGTGTGTGTGTGTGTGTGTGTGTGTGTGTGTATATATATATATATATCATCATCAATCAGGACAATAAAAGACATGTCCATGTAAATATGAAAAATTTTATTCATCAAGAACATGAATCAATCCAAAATGAACTAAAATAAACACATAATTCCCCTACCTGGTCTACCAAGCAGTCTTATAGATGTCCTTTTCTTTGATACATACCCGATGATATCCTAATTTCAAATCAATATTGAAGAACATTGTTGCTCCCTTCAGGTGACAAAAAAATTCATCAATCTTGGCCAATGAATACCTTTTATTTATCATCACCTTGTTCAATTCCCTATAATCAATGCATAACTTGTGGAAAATGGCAACAAAAAATATTTAAAATGGCATTCAGGAGGCTTCTAGTTTAATTTTCGCTTAATTAAATTAAAATTATATTGTAATTCAACATCACATGATAGCTTATAAGTGTTAAATGTGTTAGGAAGACTTAGTTAGCCCATTTAATTCGATTTTAGGGTCAAACTAGAGATATCTATGGTCCCTCCTACTTTTTAGAAGCCCCGGTTGAGTTATTTGTGAGTTGTAATTAGTTAACTCAATTATATGAGCTAAATCAGTTTAACTAGTCTAACTAAGAGATGAGCTAGTGATAGGTATAGTGACTTAAATATGGTTTAATTTACATGCAATGATCAATAAAATAACTGATAATCTGTTATAAATAGTTGTTGCATGTTAGTTCTAAGAGTGACCCCATTGATATTGGAGTTAAAGGGAAGATAACTATCAGTTGTATAATTAGAAAAGAGTACATGTCATGCATGAGGTCATCAATATTCCTTGGATGTATTGTACAATATATTGATGGTAATTTCCTAATAATATGGGCAAAATTTTCCCAGGAATGTGTAAGAAAGGCTCGTCAAGCAGAGGCAAGGAAGTGGTTAAATATTGGACCAAAATTTCTTAGCTCAGTGTGAGACATTCATTAGAGTGCAAAGGTTTATAAGGAAGAGGAATGAAATTTTATTGTTTCATTTTATTGAATTAATTCAATATACAGATAGCAAGTTTTTTAGGTGAGGCTTTCCCAAGACACACCTTTTGTTGTGTGATTGATAATTATTTATGTTTCTTGTTCATGTGATTGTGCAATCAAAATTGGTTTCCGTAAATTGTAGAATTGATTTTGTATTTTGTTGTAGTAAATTAAAACATCAATTGAACCTATTTAGATATTTATACATGGTATCAAAGTAGGAATCAATATATAAGAGAAGAACTAGAGTTTCTTTTGAACAGGTGAATCAAATTTGAAAACTTATTCTTAAGGACTAATAGAAGATGAGGATGTTTTTCTATGGATTGAGACTCAAATATGCCCTTCAGTTTTGTTCGAACTACATAGCATGGAAGGAAAACATGGAGGAATTTTTGGAGGACAACTTGTTTAAGAAATTCATAAACAATGATATTCCCAAGCCCATAGTAGTAGATTCTCAAAATCTTAACGCATGGAAGATGAATGTAGCAAAGGCAAGAATGATTCTGTTAGAAGGAGTTCGAGATCATATTGTCTCAAATATACATGTAAAGGAAATTACATATGCTATTTTGAAGGCCTTAACAAATTTATTTAAGAATAGAAGTGACCTTAGGAAGCTGGCACTGAAGGAAAATCTTAGAAATATCAAGATGGATGAGCATGAGACAATACCAACATACTTGGCGAAGTTCACTAAATGTCAAGTTGATCTTGTAAGTGTTTGATTTTTCGTGCCCGAGGATGGTTTGGTGAGCCTAGAACTTATAGGCCTTCGCAAGAGATGGAAAAAATACCAATATTTGGTAAATGGGAGGGATAAATTACCAAAGTGGGAGAGATTCTAGTCTGACTATATACAAGAAGATATAAGGTTGAGCACCAAAGATGAGACCTTTTCCAAAGAAAAAGAATAATATGTTTCATGTCTAAAAAGGAAAAAAATACAAGGGAAAGAAGTCTCAAGGTGTAGAGAGCAAGAGAGACTTGTCCAAGATCAAGTGTTTTCATTATCACCAATACGCGCACTATGCCACAAAATGTCCACAAAAGTCAAGCAAGAAGGAGCTTGTAGCTGCAGTAGCAGGTGAATTTTTAGGTTCACAGTTCGAGCTTGATTTTACTCTCATTGCATGCATGGATAACACTCTAATGAGATCCATGTGGTATCTCGACATCGGTGCCTCGTTCCATATGACAGGAAATAAAGATCTCTTCAGTGACTTGGAGAAGAAGGACCTCCAACTAAACATAGAGTTTGGAGATGATGGGAGGTATAACACAACCAACATAGGTACAATTACCTTTGAGATGGATTTCGTCTCCCCTACTGATGTTTTATTTGTTCCATGACAAAAGAAGAATCTTGTTTCCATAGCAGAATTGGAAAACTGTGGCTATGATGTGATATTTTGAAAAACAAAGGTTTTCCTTCAACACATCGCCACAAGACAGGTCAAACAGATCAGTGTGCAAGTCAAGAACTTGTATTCTCTTGAGTTCAAATATGCATGCAAAAATTTGAGGGGAAAGGCAAAGGTTATAGACTTGGTGGTTGACATGGAGCATAAATTACCTCTCAACATGCAGCCTTAGAATAATCCTTAGAAGGTTGTGGATAAGCCACAATTAGAGAAGCATATATGAGACCGAGTGGAGGAATCCACTCAAGCATATACCTCCAGCAGGGGAAAGTTTGAGCCACGTGGGAAGAGGGAGAGCATGTAGCCATACCTCTAGGTGGGAGGTGGAGTGTTGTGAAGTCATAATCCCAAGGGAAGAAATTTCAGTAGGGTCCATTTAGATGTCTTGTCTCATGGACCATTACCTTGCTACAAGAGCCCATGGTACCCAGTAGAAGGAGGGATCAATAGAGATTGATTCAGTTAGATATAAGAGTGACAAATGTCATATATTGGAGAGTAGATCATAGTTGGAAATAATGCAGATGGCATAGATGCAGAGTCAGTAGCAACGTAGAGTTCTCCGTAAACAGTGCAGTAGCTAGTAGCAGCCAGAGACTATGGATATAGATGCATCATACTGATTTAGTTTGGATGCTTTTTCAGTTTCACAAGTTTTAGTAGCAAAAAAAACAAGATAAATGTCGCATGAAAAACATTTCAAAGGTCCATGATCATTATAGAGTTGAATTTTTTTCTTGTTTAGAAGGAATGTTGAAAATTGCAACAAGAAAAACTAAAAATAGCACCTACGAGGATTATAGTTTAATTTTAACTTAATTAAATTAGAATTAAAATGTAATTCCACATCACATAACATCTTGTAAATGATAACAGAGTCAAGAAGACTTAATTAGCGCACTTAATTTGATTTTAGGTTCAAACTAGAGGCATGTATGGTGTCTCCTACTTTTTAGGAGCATTGGTTCAGTTATTTGTGATTTGTAATTAGTTCTAACTGAGAGATGAGCTATTGATAGGTCCAGTGAATTAAAATTGATTCAATTCACATGCAGTGATCATTCAAATGACTTATAATAGGCTATAAATAGTTTTCTCATGTCAGTTCTAAGAGTGACCGAATTGATATTAGAGTTGAAGGGAAGATAACTATCAGTTGTATAATTAGAAAATTCTAAAGGTCATGCATAAGGTCCTCAGGACGTCCAAGATATATTTCCAAATGTATTGATGGTATTTTTATAATTAATAGGGGCTCAATTATCCCAAGAATGCTTAAGCAATGCTGGTCAATTAGAGGCAAATAAGTGGTTAAAATTGGACCAAGCTTGCTTAAATCAATGTGAGATAGTAAGCAGAGTGCAAAGGTTTCTCAAGAACAAGGAATAACATTATATTATTTCATGTTATTGAATTAATTAAATATACATATACATGGTTTTTAGGTAAGGATTCCCTAGATACATCTTGTGTTGTGTGATTGATAATTCTTTCTCTTTCCTGTTCATGTGGTTGTGCGATCGAAATTGGTTTCCACAATTTGTAGAATTGATTCAATATTTTGTTTTAGTACATTAAAATATTAGTTAAATATATTTATATATTTCTAGATAACCTTATAGTACCATCCTCCTTCTTCGCAAACAATAATGAGGCACCGCAAGGTAACACACTTAGCCTAATGTATCCCTTTTCAATAATTTTCTTTAACTAAAATGTAACACTCTCATCGCACATCTACCCAAGTAACCAGCTGACTGGGGTAAACATGCAACGAGAGGCCACAATAATGGGATTCAACCTCCTAGGTGACCTTAAGAAATTTGATTCGATGG
Source organism: Pinus albicaulis (assembly GCA_034641835.2). NCBI lineage: Eukaryota > Viridiplantae > Streptophyta > Pinopsida > Pinales > Pinaceae > Pinus > Pinus albicaulis. Next base: position 447,973,898 of record CM076579.1, on the reverse strand, counting down.
AAGAACAACAAAAATACCCTCCACAATAGTAAAAGAACTCCCAGGAGCCATACCAACCACTCAACTAACGAGCCCCTATGGCCCACTTGGTTTTAGACCATTAAACCCCCAAAAAGTCCCTTGATATGGGAAAGGGTGTGTCTGTGAGGCTCTGCATGTTCCCACAACATGGGAATTCATGCATCTAAGGAATTTTTTCCCTCAGACTTGTGCCAACATCCTAAGGATTTGAGCCACTTTTTCAAGCCCAAAGTTCAGGTCACTGCCAAAACATCATGACAGTTTCAAAAATTAATTATAATAGTAGAATAAAGATGCAAAAGAAAACACTTGAAAAAGGACTTGAATGGACCCCTACTAGCCATGACAGGAATTTCGTCAAACATGTCACAAATATGTAATCTAAAGGTTTAAGCAACATATTTAAGCGTAGGGGTCTCATACTTATCTAAGAATTTCGAAGAAGCATTGTTGCCTTATGTCATTAGTTGCATTATCATTTATTAGGTCATTGATACATTATTCATTAATTTATTAGGTCATTGATACATTATTCATTAAACATGAGGAGAGCCATATACCATCACTATCATAATACATGCTTATTACCATCATAATACTAACAAAAATATCAAGGATAGATTAACAATAGATTCCACATATAATATAGTACATTTAAACATCAGATGTTAGGGAAATAACCTCTTATTAATGAATGCAAAAAATAAACCTGGGATGGGACTACCATGTTCCACCCGACCATAGATTGGTTGAGTCAAATCTATCTTTATCCAATCACACCCATTCCATATTATAAGCATGAATTTGGGAGTCAAATTAGAAGAACCAAACAGGCCATCCTGAGGCTAAACCACCTCGCCCTCCTTAATAGAAACCAATATTTACATCAATCCATCCTAAATCACTAGGCCAATACAATAAACATGTAATAACAGGCTTTACCATGATCTCCACCATATCACTAGGCAAAAACATTCATGGATTCCACTATATTTCTCCACCGACACCGTGAGGAATTTTCCTATCTCCTAGTCCATCAAGCTTTACCACAATCCATCCTAGATCACTCGCTCTAAAACAAGACTCCACTCCCCAATATTTACCATACATCCCATCCCAGGATTCCTAAGCCTTATGGAGAGAACCTGCCTTTAGGTTTTATCATATATCCTTCCATTCACTGGTTAAGGGTTCATAGGCCCACTGAGGCAACACAAAATCTGGATTTAACCCAACCCATAGTCTAGTTTGAGGGTTACTAGGCCATATATTCTATCATTCAAAGATCCACCTCATTAAGCTTCAAATCCATCTAGTAATACAACTCAACCAAAACATGACAACCCCATTGTTGGAGCAGGGTCCCCTAAGGCACAAGTTTCAAAGAGTCTTTTTGGACAATTTTTCATTTGCGTGTTGTGCAAAGGAATTGAAGGGGCTTTGGGGTGGTCAAAGTTCCCCATTTTTGTATAAATGTACGTAAATGTAAAATGTGGGCCTCAAACCATGGTTTGAGACCATAGTATCTGCACGCTAGGCGCATATAAATAGATAGAAGATATCTAAGCTAAGTAGTTCATGATTGTGAAAGATAGTTTACGATTTTTCTAGCAAATAATATGTAAGAGTCTCGTCGAGTTAGGGTTGGGTAAAAGGCTCCTGTTGGCTATGTGTGTGGAGAACCAGTCCTGGTGTGTGCGGACTCCGATGGTTGTGTGTGCAGAAGGGTTTTGTAAGGGTTTGGTAAGGGTTGTTGTGTAAAGAAGATTGATGTACTGAATGACATATCTAGAGATAATATAAGGAACTGTTTTGGAAAACCTCTTGTGTTATGAATCTATGTTGGTTATTGTAATGCTTTGTTGAGACCGCACTATTCTAAGCCTCTTATTATCTATTGTGCAAGATATCTTGATAACTTATGATGAAATTATAATAAATAATAGATTTTTTTAAGTCTTTGTTTCTTTGTGACTTGGATCGGCTTATGTTCTATTTTTCAGAGCCAAAGAAAAAAATCTTTGCAGGTATTGTTGAGCTTCCCTTTTGTCCAATTTTTTACAGTTTTTATCAAATAAATACATGCTTGTACCTTGTTTTTTTAATTATTATTAATCCATTATGTTGTTAATTAGAGGCATTTAGAGACAATAACTATTAATTTATGAATTCTTCTTATTAGTCAATTTGATGAGTATTTTGTTTAATAATACCATTAATAATATGTGTTCTTGGTGGCAGGTGAATAAGTCTAGTGCAGGAATGCATTTGAGTAAGGATTCTCATATAATCTAAAACCCATTTGAGTACAGATGGTGATCAAACCTTTAACATTTCCCTCTCGATTACCCCCTTAAACCTTTGAAAGTTACTTTCAAGACTAAGGTTTACCATCCAAACGTGAACTCTAATGGTAGCATCTGCCTTGACATCCTAAGGGAGAATTGGAGTCTTGCCTTGATAGTTTCCAAGGTGCTATTGTCAATATTCTCTCTTTTGATTGATCGTAACCTTGATGATCCTCTCGTCCCTAAAATTACACACATTTACAAGATTCAATGAGCCCGTTATAAGGATCAGATTCACATTGCAGTTTTTAGAAGGCGTCTATGTAGTAATAAGAAGAGCCAATACTTGAAGAATTAGCAATGCTACCATTATCCATCCTCCCATAAAATCTCTCCACAAAATTAAAATAGCTATTGTTGGCAGGGATCAGAAGATCCAAAGGAAGAAATAGGCCCATAAAACACACAAAATACAATGCACCTTAAAGAAAGTTAATTTTCATAAGAACCACTCATGTAATTGGTATGTAACTTCTCAAGGGATCCAACCCTTATTTCATGAAGTCACCTACTCTTGTGGATCAATAAACCATCCAACCCAGAAGCAGTATGCGTGAGTAGTAGTTGTGACCCAACCTCCTTGAGATGACGATGATGATGTTGTTCAGGCATTTCCCCTTGTGAGAACATTCTCGGAAATCGACGTTCATCTATAAGCACTCATTTTTTGTTTGCGAGAAGTCTGGAACACATGAAATTCACCTTGACGGATCAATGACAAAGGAAATCCTAATTCGTTAGAAAAGATATCCACGACCTCTCCAGCAACATTAATTACTAGATGAGCAGTCATATTCAAACAAATTCCAGAAGTTAATCAACCTGATACGATAATAGAGCTCGGATTTCTGGTAGGAATATCTCTCCAAAAAATTGATAATAGTAAATATAATGTACATATATTGACTTTGTTCAAATAATTGTCGAAGCTCCAATGAAAACCAACTCTCAATTCTCAAGCGGATCCAAGAAAAGAATTACTTTCTTTTTGAGTTAATTAGTAGTGGAATTCGTTTGATCTTGGAAAGGAAGCAAAACGAGGGAGGAATGCAGGGGACAGAGAATGGGGGAATAGAGGATAAGATGAGAATGGCAGAGAAGAATGTTAGGATACTTGTACATTACCTTGGTTGCTGATATTTCTTTGTAATTGTGCCATGAGAGGGGTCTGAGCCCAATGGAATAATCCAATAGAGCGCAACATTTAATTATTAGAATTTATGTAATTTGAATTCAATAGTATTATGATTTTGCATCCGATTTATATTTCCAGAATATTTTGAATTCATAATTTAATGTATTAATGTAGTTTCTGTACAAGAATATTGAGCTGGGATATTGGGCCCATAAATCAACTCATAGTCTAGATTCTTAGGATTTATTTAGTCGGCTGCTAGAATGATTTTTTTCGTTGCAACTGTAGGTTTGCTTATGTTTTCTGAGTCATGTGTTTTATTTCCTGAATCGTGTGGTGTGCTTGAAACTTTGCCATTTCATGATTTAATTTTATGTCTTTTTTTTAGTTGCATAGGTTTGATTAGTGAGTTTAAAGATAGTGTTAATTACTTTTGTTCTAGCAACTAGAGTAGAGATAACAGGTGCTTCTTTTTCAATTTCAAGTTATTTTATAATAAAATATGTATTAAAGTTGCAGGGATTTTAATCAAGAATAATCATTAGATATCATTTTTGGAATTCAATTGTGTTAAGTGATGCATTCATCTATAACCATTTCCATGAGAGGTACTCGTAACTGACTAATTTCTCATGATTTTTGAATAGTCCACTTAGCACTCATTGCATTGGGTCATAGATGAATGAATTACTTAACGCAGTTGAATCCCAAAAATGATATCTAATATTATGCACTACGGAAACCCCTCATACTTGAGAATAATCATGATATAAAGTCAACAAGGGTTTTACTTAATTTGAAATTTATATTTTTTGGCACTTATAAACAATTTAGATCATTGCATGAAGTTGATCTTGGAATCAAGAAAACAATATTCATTAAGAATAGCTTAATACCAAGATTAATATAAGTAAATTAATATAAGTGTCTAACAAATACTATTGAAGACATTCTCACTTAATAATTTATAAACTAAATTGAATATTTCCATATGCTTGTGATTTATTTCTAGCAACAGTACATGTATTATTTTTAAGAATCATTTTAAATTTCAAAGCATCATTTTAAGTACAGATTTAAAGCATCATTTTAAGAACAGATTTTAAGTAGTTGGAATAGAATTGTTTTATGCTTTCAGTTGTAGTCTTTTACAGCTTCGCATTGTTTTTCAATAGTGTGTTTACTTTGAAATGTCTTATTTCTTTTCCTGCATTATTTCCTTTCTGAATTAGTTCTAGGTTTTTTTATCTTGCAAGTCCCCGAGGCCATATTCTAGAATATATTGTGCTACGTCTTTAAGTCTTATGATCCCGAATTGAAAATTTAAATGTGGGTGTAAATCTAGGATTTATACCTCCCAACATTTTGGCCCCGTGGCCGAGGAGGCATTGTAGGATAAGGCCTCGTTATTTGTTATGATTTTTTCCTTTATTTCGCAATTAAAAATTTAGGTTAACGAGATTATCTTGCTTGCTAAAGCATAGTAGAGCATATTTCCAGAAAGCTCACAGGCCATGTTTTCTTTCCCGCAAATGAGTTATTTTCTTTCTTGGACATGAGTGATTTTATTTACTGAAAAGTGTCGTTTATTTCTTTACTACAATTGAGATTAGTGGATTTATTTTTTCTCCTTCACTTTTGCAGGGAAACTACAGGGTGAAGATGACTGTAAGACGTAAGTGAAGAGCCACACATCCGATTTTTCTTGGGTTCACTCCAAAGTTTCGTTGCCCTTAAACAAATATTTCAATTTTGGTGCGAACAAGACTTTCCAGCTAGCAATAAAATGTCAGGAAGTGTGATTTTTTTCCAATAATCATCTCAAATCCTAGAAGAAGATGGGGTCTCTGCTTCATAGAAAGATCACATTTTGGCATCAATCAGAGAAAGGTCTATTCCTCTGGAAGAGACGTTTCATGAAGATCCAAAAGATATTCCTAAGGAGACCGAGAAGTTGTGGATCATACATAATGAAGAGAAGCCATCAAAAGAATAACATCTATCTGATCTAGCCTAAAATTTGGAGGATAAGCAAGGAAATATGGAGGAATTGTCTGATGCATTGAATGTTACTCATGAATCAAGTGACCAAGAGTATATGGATCCCATACAGTCTTGGTTCCAAATGACTTTCATTATCCACTCCTCGTTTATCATTTGACAATGTGTATCATAACCTCAGTTAGTGGAGCTGGTAGCTAATGTTCTGATATTTTCTCAGACATACTTTTCAAATTTGAGCATGAGTAGGATTATCCTTCTGTTGCACACATGGATGCATTGGAAGTACTCCTATACTTAAACTTAGGACTCTTCATCTTATTAGGGTAAGGTAGGGTAGCAGAATAAATGAATAAAGTTGTTATAATGATATTATGGTTTTTAATTTTAAATCATAACCATTCAAATTAATTTTGATCCACATTAGTTGTTAACACACACATTTATGACAAATATTGTTGAGTGTGATTCACTCTAATTGCTCATGATTTTTGAAAAGTAACTAGGATTAATCACTCCGAATGAGTTGTCATCTGAGATATATGTTTTCAGTTTCCTTAGAAGGTACTATTGAAAAAACCCCTATGGTGGACCACCATTGTAAATATCATAATGAGCTATTCATGAGAACACTAGCATTATCAACTCGGGGAATCTTTCAATCATTATCTGGGATATCTTCAATAAGTCTTTAAGGTAGAGGAATTAGCTAGAAATTATCATTCATTAAAACCTTTTAATGCCATCCTATACTCTTAAGGAGTAGATATGTCTCCCCACTTATTAAGTAACCTTTAAGGTCAATCATAACCAGAGCTTACAAAAGTTTTAGGGGAGGATAGGAGGTCTTGCGATGAGTCGACCTACCACGATCATGAGATCTAACATGCATGACATTACTGCTACTGGTTACCAAGATAAAGTAATGGCTTCTAGCCAAAAGCTGGAAGACAGGAGCTCTCATCATGAGTGGACCTGTTCATCCATGTTACTTCTTATGAGTGGCACTACCATCAGCTCATTACCAAGCCAGAACAATGCCCATAATCTAAATGTCAAATAAGCTAACTCTAAATATATATTTTAGTAAGTGGGACACAGACATTTCGTTGGGTCAAAAGACATCTCTGCCAAGGTTATGGACACCTGCGGGTAGCAGGGCCATGTCTGTGGTATTAAAGTTAATTATATACTATGACTTGCTTGGTTATGCTTCTCTTTCCATGAAAACTCATCCTTTTTCTTGGAAAATGGTTTTAAGATGGTTTTAAAATTATTCTTTGAGTTCTATCTTTCAAAAATCATGAATATTTAATGAAGTGGTACCCTTACTGAAGTAAATTCTTTATATCAGACTAAGAAGAAATCCAATTTTTCATATAGATGACAACGAAATTTAGAGTGTTCAATAAAGAGGTTGTTGGTTGGTCCATGGAAGTGTCATAATGCTCATTTTCCTCTTCTAGTATCATAAAATTAATTTTTATGGTATTTGAAGTGATGAATTACTCAATGACGACTACTCACAAGATGTTGTTTTCCAACAATGTGTATTGATTGTAGTTACCTCTAAATATGTGCTGCATGATCTAGGTACAAGATTGTTATAGTAGGTGCAAGAATCTTGTGGTAGTCTTTTGAAACTGCACTTTTTAGCAAAATTTAGTTTTTATCATAAGACTTTGGGTAGAAACAAAACAAGGAATTCATTTGGGACAAGGTAACAAGTATGTGTCATACTCCTTTCTCTATAATGTCTACTTTTGGTACCTGATCTTGCTACATTCCTGCAATGGATACTACTTGTTGAAATTTTTGCTGACATTTATCAGAAGCATAGTTTTATCTTCAACCATTTCCCCTACCTTATTTCATAGTTTCCTAGTTTAAAGGTTTGGCTTGCACGAGGACATGCAAGAAGTTCAGCGTGGGAGGATTTTGAATTGCCTTTTTGCCTAAATTTTTACGGTTTTATCAAATAAATACATGTTTGTGCCTAGTATTTTAATTATTATTAATCCATTATGTTGTTAATTAGAGGAATTTTGAGACAATAACTATTAATTTATGAATTCTTATTATTATTTATTTTGATGATTGTTTTGTGTAATAATATCATTAATAATATGCCTTCTTGGTGGCAGGTGAATAAGTATAGTGTAATAACACACTTGAGTACGGATTCTCACAGAAGTTAAAACCCATTTGAGTACATATTTTGATTACGCCTTTAACATTTTCCTCCCGATTACCCCTTTAAACATCTGAAAGTTACTTTCAAGACTAAGATTTACCATCCAAACGTGAACTCTAATGGTAGCATCTGGCTTGGCATCCTGAGGGAGCATTAGAGTCTTTCCTTGATAGTTTGCAAGGTTCTATTGTCAATCTGATCTCTTCATATTGATCCTAACCCTAATGATCCTCTCTTTCCTGAAATTGCACATATTTAAAAGAGTCAAAGAGCTCATTATGAGGATCAGATTCACATTGTAACTGTCATAAGACGTCTGTGTGGTAATGAGAATATCCAATTCTCGAAGAAGCAGAAATGCTGCCATTATCCATCCTTCCATCAAATTTCTCCGCAAAATTACCAGCACCATTTTTGGCTAGGCTCGGGAGGTCCAAAGGCAAAAACATGCCGATAAAACGCACTTAACACAACACACCCTAAAGAAAGTTAATTTTCATAAAAACCACTCTTGTACTTGATATGCAAGCTCTCAAGGGATCCAACCCTTATTTCGTGGAGTCACCTGCTCTTGAGGATCGATAAATTGTCCAACCCAAAAATATTATGTGGCAGTAGCAATTGTGGCTCAACCTCTTCCAGATGACAATGATGATGTTGTTCAGGCCTTTCCCCTTCTCAACGTGTTTTAGGAAATCAATGTTCATCTTGAAGAACTCATTTGCTATTAGCAAGAATTCTGGAACACATGCAATTCACCTTGAGGTATCAACGACAAAGGAAATCCTGATTCAATAGCAAGGATAACCACAACCTCTCCAACAAAAATAATTACCAGATGATTTTTCATATTTAAAAAAATTCAAGAAGTTAATCAACCAGATACAGTAATAGAGCTTGGAATTTTTGTAGGAATATCTCTTCAAATAATTAATAATATTAAATATAATGGATAGAGATTGAGTTCGTTCAAAAAATTGTTGAAGCTCCACTGAAAACCAACGAACTCAATTCTCATGGGGATCCAAGAAAAAAATTACTTTCTTTTTGAGTTAATCAGTTGTGGAATCCATTTGATGTTGGAAAGGAAGTAGAACGAGGGAGGAATGCGCAACAATAAATAGGAATTGAATGGAAAAATAATGGGGGGATAGAGGAGAAAAGGAGGATGGAAGAGAAGAATGTTAGGCTACCTTTACATTAACTTGCTTGCAGATATTGATTTGTAATTATGCCATGAGATGAGTCTGAGCTAGGTGGAATGATCCACTAGAGCCCAACATTTAATTATTAGCATTTATGTAATTCGATTTCAGTAGTAATATGATTTTGCATCCGATTTATATTTTCCTGTATATTTTGAATTCATAAGTTAATTTATTAATGTAGTTTCTTTTCAGAAATATTGAGCTAGGAGATTGGGCCCATCAATCAACTCATTGTCTAGATTATTAAGATTTATTCAGTTGACTGCTAGAATGATTTATCTCGTTGCAACTGTAGGTCTACTTGTGTTTTCTGAGTTGTGTGTTTTATTTCCTGAATCATGTGGTGTGATTGAAACTCTGTCATTTCATGATTTATTTCTATGTCTTTTATTTAGTTGCACAAGTTTGATTAGTGAGTTTAAAGATAATATTAGTTTACTTTTGTTTTAGCAACTAGAGTAGAGATAGAAAGTGCTTCTTTTTCAATTCCAAGTTATTTTATAACAAAATATATATTAAATTTGCAGGGATTTTAAATGGGAATAATCACGATATAAAGTCAACAAGGGTTTTATGTAATTTGACATTTATATTGTTTGGCACTAATAAACAATTTAAATCATTGCATGAAGTTGATCATGGAATCAAGAAAACAATATTCATCAATCATAGCTTAATACCAAGATTAATACAAGTAAATTAATATAAGTGTCTAGAAAATAATATTGAAGATATTTTCACTTAATAATTTAGAAATTGAATTGAATATTTCCATACGGTTGTGATTTCTTTCCAGCAACAGTACTTGTATCATTTGTAAGAGCCATTTTAAATTTTAAAGAAGCATTTAAGTACAGATTTAAAGAATCATTTTAAGAAAAGATTTTAAGTAGTTGGAATATAATTATTTTATGCTTTTTAGTTTCAGTCTTTTACAGATTCACATTATTTTTATGCAATGTCTTTACCTTGAAATTTCTTATTTATTTTCCTATATGATTTCCTTTTTGAATTAGTTCTAGGGATTTTATTTTGCAAGTCCCTGAGGCCATATTATGGCATATATTATGCTACGTCTCTAAGTCTTACGACCCCATATTGAAAATTTATATGCTGGTGTAAATCTATAATTTATACCTCCCAACAGGTATTGTAAGAAAATTCATAATGTGCTTGAAAATTAACCTATCTTAATTGCTAAGATGTAGGAAAGAAAGACGCAACCCCCCACACAAAATCTGCAGATGGTGCATGTTAAACCTCGTGGGGAGGTTAAAAGTTTGAATGTTGTGAAATGGACTGAAATAGCTACCAATGAATATAAGGGAAATCAATCAGCTACAGGTGCCCGAATTCGTAAGGCATAAGAGCATAAAACATGAGTTCATATTCATCACACAAAATAAACCTTTATTTAGGCATAGAAATAATTCACCAAGGGTGGTGTATCAACATCAGGTAGAACATTGCAAGGTGCTAGAGGAGATGAAGAGATTAAACCCTTCCTACAGGCATGTATGAAACTACTGCACAACAAGAAGGTAGTGTAAAATATGCAGGCTTTGATAGATAATTGCGCAGAGAATGGACCACCAATGGTAGAACAATGCGTAGTTAATAAAATCTACAAAAACAAGAGAAGAATGAGTAGAGAGATGCACCTGACTGCGCATATAGGAGCTTATGAGATGGGCTAGGTAATTCTTGATATGTGGTTAGATGATAATGTTCTACCAAAATAGATATGGAAACACATGGGCAAACCCAAGCTATAATGGTCCACGATCCAACTACGCATGGCCAATCAATAGAGTATCATTCCTCTTGGGCATCTTCCTCAAGTCCTAGTCAGTATTGAGGGCATTAATGTGAAATCCGACTTTGAAGTGATAGAGATCGTGGATGAAACAGATCCCTATCATGCGCTACTAGGATTGGATTGGTCTATTGACATGGATGGTGCCATATACTTGAAGAAAATAAGGATGGAGTTTGAGAATAATGGAATCAGAGATATCATCCCTCTAGACCATCCCGAAGGACACAAATATATGGAGCATGTGTGTGTTGAGGACAAAATTGACCAAATATATAAGCTAAGACTACATGAATAGGGGTGCATCAACCCAAAAATAAATGGAAATATTATGTGGGAGAAGGAAAGCTCTTGATTTTCAGACTCTTATGAGGAAATCAAGAATTGGCACAACCGATTGCATGAGGTGTCTGCACTGCATTTTAATCATGTGACTAGATATTTGCAATGTATAAAATCTAAGGTATGCAATTTTTCACACTATGATGGATCGTATGATGCTAACAGGTTTGTCAAGAAATTGGAATGGACTATGACAAAATACTAGAGATTTCATGTTTTGATTATGGGGTTGTGCACTACTCTAGCAATATGGTGGGCTACTCATAAGGAGAGTATGGAGAACTTGGAGGAATGTGCGTGCTTGATGGAGTTAAGGTTTGAAATTAGATAATTGAATTGGAGGATATATACGCTGGCGAGGAAGATCCGCACAAACATTTCACCAGATGGGGTAAAGTCTTGGGTGTAGAACCAAGGACTAAGCGGGTTTATATGTTTGTTCACACCCTGGGGAAGGTGCCAACTGAGTGGTACTTAGATACAGAAGTTCGCAAAGGCACTATTGACTATTTTCCGCTGACAAAGATTTTTATCCCCAAATTTGATCCAAGTGGTCTGGTTCTGATTTCTAAAATTGTTAATGCACTACTAACAGAAACCATGAATTGCAGACAACTGGAAATGGTGACATATACAGGACTGTGTGTGAATGCTGAAGGCTCAAGTTCTCCTCCTAAGACATTGAGGAAGGTGTGCACCCTGGTAAGCCTTGTTGGATATTATAGGAGGCACATCCCTAATTATGAAGTGATCACTTCACCGATGACTCGAGAACTTTGAATAGGTGTGCCAAATAATTGGGATGCTAACTGTCATAGAAATTTGTAGCTTTTAAGGGATGTGACAGATGCCACTACACATGATTTTCAGTACCTGGTCAACAAGCATGTGTTGGGGGGGGACATTTTTTAGATGGTTCTTAGTAGCTCATGACTATATGTGCAACTAGCTGTAGCGGGCGCACAGTATCTGTGCAAGGGGTCTGACTGGCATGTAGAGATTCCAAAAAATAGTCATTGGAATATTAAAATTGGATAAGACAATTTTTTTTTTTTTTTAGAAGCATCTAAAATGCATTTAATGAGGGTATTTTTCCATATTTGGGATTGTTTTGTTAGTAATGGAACCTCATTAATGCATAATGAGTCATTGAGGATGTGCCATGAGTATAAATATGACCTATGGGGTTGCAATACTTCTCTTTGAATTCTCGATGAATTTCATGCCATCAGCTACTTGTTTTCCCTTATCTTTGTTGTGTCTATGTATGTACTCGATCTAGGATTTGAAGAAGAATTGTGTCGTGCAGGGCTAGGATATGCCATTCCCGCCAATATGATAACCACACGACTAGGTGATGACCCTGATGCGCCTGACGCCGCCTTCATGAAAACCCCCATGGCATCCAAACCAACGAAGGGGCAGTTATCTATAATAAGGAGATCCCCCTAGGAAAATACCCCTAGAACACGCCCTTCTATAGCATAGCACCAAAAGCAGCCAATGCATGACCTGCCCGAAACTATACATGAGTTAGATGAAGATGTAGACACAGTAGCATTATTTTCACAGTTGCCTATTTACATCAAGGCGCGCAAACCATCTTTCAAAGTACCTAAGGACATGGAAAAGGTGCACTCAAGTATCCAAATCCCCCTGATCCTTGAGAATGTCCCAATGGAGGGGGATATGATCGCAAGAATACCACACCTCAAGTTTGATGATTGGGACATTAAAGATGTTGAAAAATTCCTTGAGCTCGCGCTAGAAGTCTACTTAGATCATGTCCCTTATGATGTAGGCATTTTGTGCCTCGGACCTCAAAGAGAAATGCTTAGAATTCTCAACTTGTTACAAATTCCCCACTTTGGCCGCAACACCATCAACGACATTTGTGTCAAGCAATTTTTGGCCTTGGATCATGTTGATGCACTCTGGGTAGAGGATAATATCCCAATTGATGTAACATTAATCCACTGAATCATAGGTCTACTGGAAAAGGAGCCTAGTCCTGGTCTTGAATTCAGAGGAAAAGCACAAGAGAAATTCATAGCTGACCAGATTAAGCAGAATTATGGTGCCATGTGGAAGAATCAAGGTTTTGTTGTCATGGAGATTAATAACACCTTAGTGCACTTTGGCACACTCATCTTGGCCTACAAAATTATGTGAAAATGCAGAACCAAATAGGTTCCTACTCAAGAAATTGTGCTCATTGGCCAATGCGAGAAAGTGGTGATCTACAATTGATCGGGTTACTTGTGTCGTGAATTTCTTGAGAATGTGCACGACGTTCAAGAGGAAGGCAAGCCCTTCCAGTATGTGTGGTTTCTATTATTCATTTCACTCATTGGATGGAGGACCACAAAGGATACCCAATTTCTAGAGATTGAAACAACCATATGCAAATCTACATGCTACGCCATGCTATGGCACTCACCAGATCTAGTGTGGATTAATGAAAATAAAATATTCTAGGTATTATATGATAGTGCACTATACCAAGTAGTGCAATCAAAGCCACAACTATCACCAACCTTATAGGAGTAGTATAATATGATTACCGATTTCAAGGTGACGTTCCATAACATGTACATTCGCGCTAAATGCATCATCAAAGGGGTGTGGTACGGCCTCCCCTATCTTGTGATAGAGGATAATTTAGCACGCACCATGGGCACATGGCTGGAATCTTGGATGAGCCCGCCAAAACCTACAAAGTTGTGCACTTTGATCAGTAAGGCTACAGAAAAGGCCACCAAGATCCTCAAGCAGACAGTGTTTCCAACTGTGATAGAGCAGCTCACGGTGGAAAAGGATCCCAAATAAAAAGAGGCTGCTCCCACAACCACGCAAGAAATTATTGAGACCTCCACTGTACCAAAGAAGGATGGTACCATGCCTAAAGAAACAGGAAATGTTGAGACCTCCAAGGGGGTGAAGCGTGATGGTTAGGCCACTAGTAGTACAAAGAAAAATAAAAAGGGTTCGAAATAAGCAAGGTTGGAGGACCTAGCGCTGATAGAATATGATCTCACAGAAATATCCCACACTATCACATCTATGACAGAGGATCACATGACAAATATGGAGATCCAATATAAGATTGCGCTTGAGAATGTACAGAGGGGCTTGCAAGAATCAAAATTTCAAGTGAGCCAGATACAAGAAAGAATTCTTTAAGCAAGTTGGTCCATCACGTCTATCACCAGTGCACATCCTTTTGGATTTTTCCCTACCAACCTCTAGGGAGGCGAGATTTTTTCATATCCCATTCCCCACAATTCATGTGAACACTCAACGATGTCCCCACATTAACCTTTTTATGTTACCTACAACAAAATTACACTTGCCTCATTCATTCATTGCAGACGAGTTGCAATGCTGAGAAGTGATTGCACATATGTAGACCATAAACGCCCAGGAGCAAGTTGCATGGGCCCACCAGCAGAAATGAAAAGAAGAATTATTTTGTCATGATTCTGAAGCCCAGCGCGTGGTGCTGGAGGCCAAGATACACCACCTCTACCAAGATATTCCATATGTCTTGGCCATTGCTATAGCAACTAAAACATTAGAAGGATTGGTTTTTGCGGTGAAAGTAGTGCACGAGGAGGTTCAAAATATCAGAGCTATATATGAGCAATATATCCTAGACCTCCAAAAACAGTTGTAGCATGAGACACCAGCAAAGGTTCTCGCAGAGTGGGCTTCAGTCAAGAAGGCCAAGGACAACATAGTTGTTGCAGTTACACAATGCGACAACCTTTTGAATGAAGATCTAAATGTGTTGTCCTCTATCTAGAATAATCTGGTTGCCGAGCAGTTGTGTGATGCTCTCAGCCAGAAGGAATAGAATTTTGAAGAAATCAAGGTATTTTCACCCACATTGGTCCTCCCACAGTGCCTCGCTTGACTATAGTAGTGAAAAACCATCCAAACATAGATTGCTAAGCTGCACATAAATTAAAAGGTATTAACAGAGCGCATGAAACCCTAGGTCGAAGAAGTACTACAACTTTCACAGACACTGGACAATACTCTGAAGTTCATCTAACAGCCCTAGCGAAACATAAAAATGGTCCTTGAAGGGCCTACCACTGTAAAAATGGTTCAACAGGCACAGACTGTAGCAACACAAATTCTTGAACTTGTGCTCCCTCTCTAGACTTCTATCAAGACACTTCAGGCTAAGAAGAAGGAGTCATCACCTCAGTGACTCGGGGCGAGTCACATGTTTGTGTTTGGGGCCTGTTGGATTGGGGTCCCCTAAGTCACAAGTTTCAAAGCTCCTTTTTGGATAATTGTGTATGTGTGTGCTGTAAAAAGGAAGTCAAGGGGCTTTGGGGTGGTAAAAGTTCCCTATTTTTGTGTAAATGGAATTAAATGTAAATTGTGGGCTTCAAACCATGGTTTGAGACCATAGTATCGGTGTGCTAGGCACATATAAACAGATAGAAGATGTCTAAGCTAAGTAGTTCATTATTCTAAAAGACCGTTTATGATTTTTCTCACAAATAGTTTGTAAGAGTCTCGTCGGGTTAGGATTGAGTAAAAGGCTCCTACTAGTTGTGCGCGGAGTCTAATGGCTATGTGTGCGGAAGGGTTTTGTAAGGGTTTCGTAAGGGTTGTTGTGTAAAGAATATTGATGTACTGAATGATATATCTGGAGATAATATAAGGAATTGTTTTTGCGAACCTCTTGTGTTATGCATCTATGCTAGTTATTGTTACGCTTTATTGAGACCACATTGTTCTAAGCTGCTTATTATCTATTGTGCAAGGTATCTAGATAATTTATGATTAAATGCTGATAAATAATAGATCTGTTTAAATATTTGGAATTTGCTACACTGTGACTTGGATCGACTTCTGTTTTGTTTGTCTGAGACAAATTGATAGTAGTTTTGTGGTATTCTATTAATTGTGCATTCTATGTGCACGGATATATATAATTTTTCTTCAGGTTTTTTCTAGGACCAGTCATTAATTTAACCCTTAGGGCATGGAAATCTAGTTCTAGAACCCCCCCATATGGCTTCAGGTGAGACTTTGGTCTGCGCAAGCAGATCACTTCCAAAAGGGCTAGTAGTTTGAGGGTTTGTTCATTTATCCATAAACTCTAAACCTAGGTCAAGACCCCTCAAGCCAACACCCATCACACCATAGCTATCTATAAATGTAAATGTTAGGGTGAAAAGACTATCACATCTAGAAAAACCCATGCCATGACAACAAAGAACGACATGCAATACCATGTGTTCCAAATATAGAATTGAAATCACACATGCAAATCAATACCTGCAATGGATCTTGTTGTAGTTGCTTCATCCTTCTCTTCCTTGCTTACTCCTTGCTTCCTTTTGCCTTTATTTCATTTCTTGGTCTAATGCATAAATGCTCCAAGAAAACTCTAAGTTTCCATGTGTGAGTAAGAGAGAGAGAATAAGGAGAGAGCTCCAAAACTGAATTGACAAAAGTTGTGATCAAAATCTTGCCAACTAATCCTTAGAAGCCTTTTTATCAATGACGCCTCTATTTTCTTCATTTTCTATTATTTTCCTTCATTTTCCTCCTCACATGAAACCTATGACCTTTCACCTTCCTTTTATCCTATTTTCCATTATTTTCATAAATAAATGTTCCAAATAATGCACCTTGCCTTTCCACGGCCTTTTCCATTTCCTCTTCCAATTTCCTTTAGCCATAATAAACTAAAATGAACACCCACTAGGATCATTTTCCCAACATTTAGCTGGAAAGAAGTGTCCCATCAACTACGGTTATTATTTTTCCTCTCTTAAATTCTATTACATGGAATTTTCACCAGGGTTGTTACAAAACCCTCCCCATTTGGGGAACACCATCTTTGGTGTTCATTGACACCTAAAAACCAACAAACTGCTGAAAATAAAGCAAACTTCCTATCGAGCTTTATAACACAACTCGTTTTTGTATTTATAATGATCAACCTACTAAAAACATGATAATCATACTGTTTACTCGATCTTTACAACACAAATCATTACGATATTTAAAATAACAATAACATTTTATGAACAAGAAAATAACCGTATTGTTTATGGAGATTTATAAATCCATCTCGATACAATTTTTACAATAATATACACATATGCACATATTCTCAACCAACAAATAAAAGGATATAATGCCTAAATCAGCAACAAGGTAATCCAAAGGCTCACACCTCCATCCTCAAAGTAGTACTGGGATTCACCTCCTTCCTAGGATGTCCAAAATCCATTGTCAAAGCCAAGGTTTCATCCAATGTCCACCACTATAATCCTCTACCACTCTTCCTCTCAGTGAATAGTTACTGGCTCATTTCTCCATGGAACACTCCCAATGTGCATCTAATTCCATATCGTAATGTTAATGAAAACATATGTCTATCCCTAACCTTCCCTTCTTTGATACACAATCCCTTGGGCAATCCAGTCAGCCCCTTCAGTGTAGTGACTCAGCTTCCAAGTTCCCTGGCATCTCCTATCCTAGGAAATAAATCCCTTGGCAAGGCTTCCTCACATCGAAAGGTAAAATAACCAAGTAATATACCTGGGAAAAAATCTTCATACAAGTCATACCATGCTCATGGAAATCAATGGACATTATTGGGTACCAATGTCCCACATTGGCCCTGATCCTGAAGTGCTTTACCAACATGTGGTTGCATCTTTCAATTCCCTTTTTTGACACCGCTAGTCCTTGTAGTCAATTTCAACCATCAAAAAACGGGAATTACATGCTTTCCTATACCAAGAACATAATTTCCATTAGATTCAAAATAAATTCAAATAAATTCAAATCATACCTCATTGGTAGCTCATCCATAAGGTACACTTGCAATCGTGTCTCGTCCTATTATAAAAATTCAAACTAGCTATTTGATCAAATCATCATGTATAAACATATCACATATGGTTAGCTCAAAATGCAACCATCATGAATCACATGAAATCATCATAAACCATAATCATAAATCACATGTAAGTCATATTCATATATTACATGCATAATAGAGTTGCAATAAAATGTGATACTTATCCTTCATGGTTCCTTACATCTTCCTTTGTTCTTTCTATACATATACCAGATCGGTTTCCACACCTGGTAAGAACCCAATGGCTTAGCTTCTCTTCAATCACGTACACATACCCACACATGACGTACAACACCACATAATATATACACCTACACCTTATAGACATCATCACACATATACTTACACTTGGTGTACAACATAAAATGATACATACACATACATTCATTGTAAAATACAATGCATACACCTAAAACTTGTGTACAACACAACATAATACATATACATACATCTGGTGTACCACACGACACATACACATACACTCGGTGGGTAACACAACATAATACATATGTCATGATGTCACGACTGCACAATGCACATACATAGTGCTGCATGCCCACAACACAACATGTATGTCATGCACACGATACTACATGTACACTAGTACCATATGTAAAACATGTACACAGTACCCCTTTACAAAACACTACCTGCACAATGTGTGCACAACATCACATTTATACGACACTACCTGCACAATGTGTACACAACTCCAAATGTACACCACACCACCTATACAATGTGTACACAATACCACATGTACACAAAACCACATGCATGACACATAGAGGACACCATATGTACATAGTGCCACACGCACAACATGTACATGGCACCACCTACACACAACACCACATGTACAACATGTATACAACACCACATGTACAATCATGCATACAACACCATATTTACATGTCACCATATGTAAAAAACACACATAACAATGCATATCCATATATACAACAAAAATAAAGCATCATATATACACAATAATAAATATGTTACATGTACACATCACCATAGGTACAATCACTGAATATAAAACATGTGCAATATATAAAAAACAGTAGTAAATCACATCCATAAACCACACACTGACCCATAAATCTACCTTGCTCCTAGTGTCTCTACACTATACATGCATGCTTCAACATGCCACTGATCACACTTCTTTCATTCTGCTGATGTACCCCTCAGCATTACCTGCCATAACATAGACATATACATAATATAATCACATAATATCAAATCATACCCTCATGATATTGACCTTGTAGATCTGTCAGGGTATTCTTCCCACTTGATTCCTCATAATCCAAGAAACTCTCCATGCCATTCACATGCATAAGCATTCATTCCTCCATAAGAATGATCATTGAATACCCTATCACACAATGACATACATACATACATATAAACATCAACATAAAACATTCATGATCCCTCACGACAACTGCACACACACACACACACACACACACACACACACACACATATATACATGTCAAAACTAGCACAAAATTATTCTAATTACCATGGCAGTCAATGATATACATACATACATACATATATATACATATAAACATTAGCATAAAACAATCATGATATCTAATGACCTTGTTAGTCAACGACATACATAAATACATATATACATACATAAAAATCAACCTAAAGCACTCATGATCCCATCAGATAGAACATACATGCATTCATGTATACATATATAGACATTACCACAATCATGATCACAACATAACTACCAATTAGCATATGCTCAAGGTTAAGGGAACTTCCTTTATTTGTGCACACCGTGCACAATATTGAGAACAATCATTCCCAACATAGCCAAGGCATCTAACAACTCAGATCCATTTACTTTAGCTTTTTTGTTTCCTTTCTCATGTATGTACTTCCATCATCCATTTACCACAATGGACCCAATTTGTCAAAGTGACTCTCCTAATCTTAAATTCAATATCCATCACTCATGCACTGATCTTCATTAGATCCTTACGTTACCTATTTGGTTTCATCCAAATATTCCAAAACTCCATTAACTTTCCTCTTTATCAACCAATTCCCAAGGTTCTCAAAACATAGAACAAAAGAAAATAAACAGCAAGAAGAAACCATGAAAACCAATACGATATGACACAACAAACAAAGTGGCAAGGCCTTTCATCGGACATAAAAAAAAAAAAAAACTGGAAATCAAGAAAAAAAAAACCATAAAATACTAAAAGCATAAGACTAGAAACAAACACCATGAATGTATCCCTCCTGGGTTCCCAAAGCTTCTAAGGGAAATCTCAACTAGAGCCTTTTGAAATATTTCATGGAAGTTTGTTTTTCCATACAATCCCCTGCATCATATGGTCATATACACATAAATTTAAGTGCATAAAAAAATAATAAAAATATATCAAATATCTTACCTGGTTGTGCCATTCACCTTTCCTTGTAACTGAACACACATGCTAGACACATGTTCCAAAGATAAAGGAAACATATCTATTAATTTGAAATCAACCCTTATGAATTCTAAAAGCCATGCCATAATCAACAATCAACTCACATTCATAAGTAATAATACATAATTCTACAACTACCACCTACTTACACTCAAGTAGTTATTATTTGTCTCAACACATAAGTTAGTACAACCATTTTAAAGAAGATCATTTCTTCGTGCAATATTATAGACACATACTCATATTATGCAGTTTATTAAAAATTAAAGAAAACTATAAATGTACCATGTTAGATAAATCAATTAGATGACCTAATATACACCAAACACTCAAACACCAAATAGACGACATAATCAAACTCATACCTCAACTTATCTGAAGGGAGGATATCTTGTCAGCACAATCAATCTAGTTATCATTATATAACTTCACAACATATCTCCTTAATCATAAATAAGATCATAATATCCATAACAATAAATATCTAACATGTTCACCTCAAAAATTCATATACAATTTTCATTCATGCATAACAATCACATCTACACAGTTAGTCCAAATTAGTATGACAAAATATCACAAATATGTCGACTCATACCTGAATATCGTAACCATAACCATTTTCATAGTTTAATATAAGTTAATACGATGCATATAACATCAAGATATTAATACAATAACCCTATTCATCAAGCTAAATAACATATAATAACAACAAGTTAACATATAACATACTCATCAACAACATATAACATAATCATCAAGTTAACTAACGTAAAACAAAAACAAAAATGCATATAACAAGACATTACTATCATTCATGACTATTTGACACACTTGCATATGACCACATTTATTCACTAACATCTAACATGCATGTAACCATTGTTGCGAGAAAAACTACCCTAAGGTCTAGGTTGAGCGACCTAACAGAGCGAGAGGCATACAACAACAAGAAGTAATCAGACTAAAGGTCCTAATGCTTAAACTATAATCTAGGGAGAGATGTCCTTACTCGTATGTCCTACGTTTGAGGTCATTCCCACAGGTGAAAATCCTCTACTTCTCTACGTGCTTCAAGACCTGCAACTCACTCAAGAAAAATCACATAGACTAGTTGTACAGCATATATATCCTAAATGTTAGTATGTTAGATCATATAAACTCATAAAGATAACATGAAATTAATAATTACAAGATCATCAACATGTATAAGAAACATATAAGATCATGAAGTTAGGAATGGGACAGAGCTTCTTTATTGATGTATGTCAAATATGTGGATATATTACCTAAAATCAGCCATGGCTCCAAGAGAAACCATCCTTCAGATCCGTATAGCCCAAGCCTCAACAATATTCTTCTATAAAAGGTGCACAAGCATGTCACATAAAGGAGGTGAACATCTCAAAGAAGAAAAAAAGGGTTTCCTAAACCTCGAAAGTGCAGGAGGCATAGGGATAATCAGAATTGATCTTGGCTATAACAGGCTATAGTATTGATTCCTTTATCTCTCCTCCCTTAGGCCTTGCCAATGAGGTGTTTTTATACTTCCTCAAAATAGTTTTTTTAGTTGGGAAACCATTTGACCAAGGGCTTATGTTGGTGGGCTTCCAGTGTAGCCTATAAACCCCGCCCAAATTATAGGGAGTTATATATTTTTTAATATTTAAAATTGTATACACGGGTAAACTATGAGTGGACCCACGTCTGCATGCAAGTAAGACATGGCAAAGTCATGTATGGAATTAAAAATAATGTTTTTTTTTAAGAAGATGACCAAGTCTGAATGGAAAGGGCTGCCCAAGGTCAATACATAGATCATCAAATATATAAAGGTGATAAATGATGCTATAACAACCACACTAACAATAAATGACAAACATGCATATAAAAATACATTAAATAACGTACCTGCATGCCAAACATAAAATGCCTGTATGAAGATCTTCTCTTACCCAAAGTCTAGTGGTTCAAATTCACTTTGATGATATGCATCTCCTTCTTTATCTCAACCAACACATCAACATCATAGCATATACACAACATCACGATGACATAAAATTCCTATAATGGGCTCGTGGACAACAACTATAACCATGAAAATGCATGAATACTAAAATATAGACACTGACATGCATAAAAAATACATAACTGACGTGCACTCATGACCGTCACATCCAACATCATCACCACTAACTTCCACATGGAGACACACCTCCAAAAATGACCACTACCATGCATACACAACAAGCACATATTCCAAAAACATATTGAACACATATACAACTGAAATGTATGCATGACAAACACCTTCCTCCCATCTAGTCCAAGGGTTGAAACATGCTTTGATACCACTATGTGGTATCATATATCACACAAAGAGATCATAAACCAAAAATCACCAAAAGAGAGTGCAACCATGCTATGATGCCACTCTATAACACCCTCCTCCCACATCTACTAAATTAACATGCTAATTGGGGTAACTGTGCAACGAGAGTCCACTATAATGGGATACATCCTCCTAGGTGAGCTTAATAAAGTGGATCCGATGGAAGCATCTCAAACATACCTTCCACATCAACAACAAAACTACCAAGAACCATACCAACCGCTCATGTAACCAGCCGCTAGGTCCCACTAGGATTTTAGACCATTAAGTCCCATATGCTCCATTGATATGGACAAGGGTGACTTTGGGAGGGTCTGGATTCTCCCACATGATGGGCATGCATGTGTCCAGGGACTTTTTTCCTCAGACCTATGACAATGTCCCCAGGATTTGAACCACTTTTTCAGGCTGAAATTCTATGTCACTTCCTAGAACACATGACACTTTCATAAATGAATTATAACATCAAAATAATGATGCAAAAGAAAACACTTGAACAAGGACTTGATTGGAACCCTACTAGCCATGACAACAATTTTGTCAAACATGTCACAAATATGTAATCTACGGGTTTAAACAATATATCTGGGTTGAGGGGTCTCATATTTATCTGAGAATCACTAAGAATCATTGATCCCTTATGTCATTAGTTGCATTATCATCTATTATGTCATAGATACATTTTTCATTCATTTACAAACCAGAATAGGACGAGAGCCATACATCATCACTGTCAAAATACATGGTTATAAACACCAAAATAGCTACAAAAATAGGAGGCATACATCACCCATATATTACAGATATAAACCAGTACACTTACACATAACATTTCAAGGAAATAACTTCTTATTAATGAATGCAAAAACCAACCCAGGATGGGACTACCACATTCCACCCGACCATAGATTGGCTGATCCAAATATCTCTTCATGCAATGACCCTTATGCCATATTCCAAGCATGAATGTGGGACTCAGACCAAAAGAAACCATCCCAGATCACTACGCCAAAAAATAAACTTGTGATAACAAGCTTTAGCATGATATCCATTATATCATTAGGCCAAAACAAGCATGAATTCCACTGGATTTCTCCACCTACACGGTGAGAAAATTTCCTATCTCCTAGTCTCTCAGGATTTATTGCAATCCATCCCCAATCACTAGGCCCTAAACCGAGACTCAATTGTCTAGGCTTTACCATTAATCCCATCCTAGGTTTCCTAGGCCTCATGGAGAGCACCCACCTCTAGGCTTTACCATATGTCCTTCCATTCACTGATCGAGGATTCCTAGTCCCACCGAGGCAACACATATTCTAGCTTTACCACAAACCACAGTCGGGCTCAGATATTACTAGGCCATGTTTTCTATCATTCAAAGATCCACCTCACTCAGCGTTGAATCCATCCAGAAATCCAACTCAACTAAAACATGAGAACCCCATCACACCATGGCTATCCAGAAATGGCAAGGATAGGATGAAAACATTGTCACACTTGGAAAAACCCATGCCATGACAACAAAGAACCACATGCAATACCATGCATTCCAAATCTAGCAACGAAATCACACATGAAAATTAATACCTACAAAGAATCATGTTGTAGTTTCTTGATCCTACTCTTCCTTTATTTCTCCATCCTTCCTCTTCCCTTCTTTTCCTTTCTTGATCCAATGCCAAAGTTCTCTAAGAAAAATATAAGTGTCCAAGAGTGAGAGAGAGAGAATAATGAGGGAGCTCCAAAACTGAATTGATAAAAATTTTTACCAAAATATTTCCAACTGATCTTAAAAATCCTTTTTATCAATGAGGCCTCTATTTTCTTCACTTTCGATTATTTTCCTTCATTTTCCTCCTCACTTGAAACCTATGACCTTTCACCTTCCTTTTCTCCTATTTTCCACTATTTTCATAAATAAATGTGCCAAATACTTCCTCTAGCATTTCCAAAGCCTTTTACATTCCCTTTGCCAATTTCCTTTAGCCATAATCCACAGAAATGAGCACCCACTAGGACGTTTTCCCTAACATTAAGCTTGGAATAAGTGCCCCAACAATCGTGGTTATTGTTTTTCCTTTATTAACTTTTATTACATGGAATTTTCACCAGGGTTGTTACATTAGTCTTCAATTGAAATAACTCTTGAGTGTTTATCCTCTAAGATTCCTTTGATGTTGGTGTTGCTCCTGGCATCCACTCAATAGAAAATTCCACTTCACTGTCAGGTGGTAACTCTCAGATATTTGCTGGAAATTCATCGTGAAACTGCTTCAAAACTGGGTGCCTGCTCAAGACTTCTACATCCTCAATATCCTTATCTTTGTCAATAGAATTATGCACTACAAATAGGACACACCCTTTCCTACAGTTACACTTTTCCTACATAGTAGTAACCATTCTAATTGATGTAGCCTTCTTCTTACCATGCAAGATTCTATGTGCTCCATAGTCATCCAAGAACTCAATAGCCTTATCGTAACATTCTACCTTAGTCATGTGAATGTATAACCAATCCATACCCAATAGCATAATATGAGATCCTAACATAAGAACATTCAAATGTGCTGATGTAGACATACCATTAAGCTCAAATGCGTAATATCTTACCCAATGATTAACTCTTTTCTTAGTAACTATATCCAACTACACTAACCAAGATTTTTCATGTACTTATTTATTCAAACCACACTTATCCACTAGGTCGGGAAGTATAAAAATATACATAGATCCAAGGTCAATAAAAATAGAAACAACTTGATCAAAAATATTACCTTCCATCACGATAATAGACTCGTGATGATTAGATTTCCTATTATCCAATGTTGCATAAATTTGTGGAATAATCTATCTAACATCCACAACATTTTATGCCTCCTGATCAATATAAATATACAATCTTCCACCCTAATGTTGTGGAAAATATCTTTTATGATGATCCTTGCCACAAGTCCAACATTTTACGTGTTTTCTACCATCACCCTTTTTCTTCTCCTCATACTTAAATCCCTGTCCTCTCTCAGCCACATTGAACCTATTGTGCGACACTCCTTTCTCCTTGTCATTTGTATCCTATAGTTTTACTCTCTTCTTGTTCCACTTTCCCTTATTATTTTCATTACCTTTCTAATGTTTCTTAGTCTAACACATGTGATTTGATTTCTCATAACAATGCTTCGACTTATTCATGGTTTCCTCCAATTATTTAGGTTCATCAAACTTGATTTTGTCCTTGAATTATACGAAAAGCCCACTGATGATTCTATGAATCTTTTATCTCTCCTCCTTCAGATAAGGTACATACCTCAACAACACATATGTTGGGTGTGGAGCCTGATTTTCATCCTCATTCAGAGGTCTTTGGTTTAGTCAGATGTATATTTCCAGAAGACTGTACACTCCTCCACACGAGGGTTGGGGAGTCTGGGGGCCAGCGGTCCCCTGGAGGGGGTTTCTAGGGCAACACCTCGAAGTTAAAATTAGATGTAAAATTGCCTTGTAAAATATTGTAATTTCGTAGTCAATCTGGGTCGTTCAATAGGCAAATGATCTGATGGTAGAAATTATGTTTAATGTTGGCTTTTTTTCCCTAGAAGGCAACCCCTTATTTTGTATGAGGGTATTTTATTGCAGCTAGGTATTGTATGTGTATTATGAGTGAGAAACAGAAAGGGGGATTGTGAGAGAGAGTAGAGGGTATTACAATGGATTTGTTGTAGGTTGTGTCCCTTCATCTTTCTAGATAATATAAAGGAAGGACTGGCTATTTGGGGTGGACGTAGCCCAAATTTGGTGAACCATTTATATCTGTGCCTCTCTTTTTTTATGTCTTTTTTTGTGTTTCGACATATTTTATGTGTTCCATTTCTTCGTCATATATAATTTTTCTAACAACTGGTATCAGAGTCGGAGGTCTATTTTGGCCAATAAACTCGTAGGAAACAAGGGTTCATGGTTCAAGTGGAAGAAATGGCGGAATATGGTAGGTTTAGGGTCAAAAAATTTAACGGCCGAAAATACTCGTTGTGGAAGATGTAGATGGAATATTATCTGTATCAGAAATATCTGTACCTACCACTCAGTGGAAAAACAAAGAAGTTGTCGAGTATGACAGATGTAAAATGGTGGGTTCTTGATAGAAAGTCACTTGGAATAGTACGACTATGCCTCACAGTGTTTGTAGCCTTCAATATTTCGAAGGAAACAATAACATAGGGTTTAACTAAGGAATTTGAGAAAATATATGAAAAACCCTCAGCCTAAAATAAGGTATTTCTTATGAAACTTTTATTTAATATGAAGATGTCAGATGGTGGATCTATTGCTGACCATTTAAATATTGAATTTAATACGGTTACCAGTCAGTTAAGTTCTGTAGGGGTAAATTTTGATGATGAAGTTAGATCTCTCTTATTTTTGAGCTCATTTCCAGAAATTTGGAATGGTTTAGTTATGCCCATTAGTAACTCTATATCAGGATATATTACTTTAAAGTTTGACGATGTTGTCAGTTCTATCTTTAGCAAGGAAATGCCACGGAAAAGCTCCAGTGAGACATCGGGTAATTATCTGAGTGCAGATATAAGGGGAAGAAAAATGGAAAGAGGAAATAGGTTAGCATATCGCAGTAAATCAAGGAAAGGTATATCCAAGTCCAGATCAGAGATAGTGTGCTGGAAATGCAGAAAGAAAGGACACCTGAAGAAAGACTATAAATATCGGAAGGGAAAATAAGGAGACACACAAGAAGAAAACAATCATGAAACAGATGTGACAGGTTATGTGTTACAATATTCTTTTATTATTTCTTTATAAAATGTTACTAATTCTTGGGTGGTATATTCAAGGGCCTCATTCCATGCCATGCCTGATAAGAAATTTTTTCATGACTATGTTCAAGGATATTTTGGACAGGTTGATCTGGGCAATGATAAACCCTGTAAAATCATTGGAACGGGTAAATTTATTGTAAAACATAAGAATGGAATCCAATGGTTATTAAAGGAGGTAAGGAATTTTCTAAATCTAAAGAAAAAATTGATTTCAATAGGGTCATTAGGCGGTGAAGTTTGTGTGACAACTTTCACAGATAAAACTTGAAAGGTCACTAAAGGAGCCCCAGTAATAGCAAAAGGAGAAAAGGTTAGTACATTGTATTTATGCAATGGTATTTCTAACTCTATTAATGCTTTAACATCTAAAGGAGAAGATGCAACATTATGGAATCATAGACTCAGAAACATGTGTGAGAAGGGGATGAAGAGTTTTCACTCAAGAAATTTATTGCCAGGTTTGAAGAATATTGATTTATATTTCTGTGAGAATTATATTTATGGAAAACATAAGAGATCTAGATTTTTTAGAGTTGGGAAAGAAATTAAGAGAGAAAATTTAGAGCTTGTGCACAAAGATGTATGGGTACCTACTCAGGTATCATCTCTCGGTGGCTATCATTATTATGTCACTTTTATTAATGATGCAACTAGAAAAACTTGGATTTATTGTGTTTAGAATAAATATTATGTATTTGATACTTTCAATAAATGGAAATATTTGGTTGAGATTGAGACATGACAAAAGCTGAAGTGACTAAGATCAGAAAATGGAGGTGAATATTGCATCAAGGAGTTTGATAGGTATTGTTTAGAGCATGGAACTCGAAGAGAGAAGAAATTTCCAATAACACCACAAGAAAATGGTGTGTCACAAAGGATGAACAATACAATCATCGAGTGTGCAAGGTTCATGAGATTTCATGTAGGATTGCCTTTACAATTTTGGGAAGATGTTTTGGATACTCCTATTGATATAATAAATAGAGGGGCTTCAAGTTCCTTGGATGGTGGTATTCTAGAGGAGGCATGGACAGGTAAAAATGTAAACTACTCCTTTTTAAAGACTTTTTGTTTTGAGGTCATTTTCCATATTAATAAAGAAGCTATAATAAATCTTTAGGAAAAATAAAACAAATGTACCTTTATTGTATATGGTGTTAATTATTTTGGTTATCTCTTATATGATTATTAAAATCACAAAATGATTAGGAGAAGAGATGTAATATTCAATGAGAAGGTCTTGTATAAGAATTAGTTGCAGGAAAAGAAATAGGAAAAATAAAACAAAGAATACATAGTTCTTGATGAGATCACATAAAAAGTAAAGGTACCTAAAAATAATAATAATAATAATAAACCACAACAAAAACCACCACCACAATAACAATAGAAACCTCAAACCCATGAAAGTGGTCTCAGAAGATCTACTAGGATAACTAGATCCCCTAAACGATACTCTTCTTCATTATATTATTTATTGTTGACTGGTTCTCGTGAACTTGAATGTTATGAAGAAGCAATGCAGGTAGAAAACAGGAATAAGTGGGAGCTAGCCATGAAAGAAGAGATGGACTCCTTAATACATAACGAGACTTGGGACTTAGTAAGGCTGCCTACAGGTAAAGCAACATTGCATAATAAATGGGTTTACACGTTGAAGGAAGAAGATGGAGGAAAACAGAGGTACGAAGCTAGACTTGTGGGGAAGGGGTTTGGACAGAAGAATGAGATTGAATTTGATGAAATATTTTCTCCTATTGTTAATATTCCTTCAATCAGAACTATTTTAATTCTTGTAGCAGCGGAAGATTTGCATCTTGAACATTTAGATGTAAAGACAACATTTCTCCATGGATATTTGGAGGAAGAGATTAATAAGAAACAACCACAAGGATATGACGTCAAAAGGAAGGAAAAATTAGTGTGCGGGTTGAAGAAGAGCTTGTATGGATTAAAATAGGCTCCAAGATAGTGGTATCTAAAATTTGACAAGTTTATGTCTGAAAAAGGTTATACTAGGTGTCACTTTGATCATTGTGTTTATCTGAAAAAGAAAAATGATGGAAACTATATAGTATTTTTATTGTATGTAGATGACATGCTTTTTGCAGGGTCTAAAATGCAAGAAATAAATGTGCTCAAAATAAAATTGGAAAATTAATTTGCAATGAATGATAAGGGAGACGCAAAACAAATCCTTTGTATGAGAATAACTAGAGACATGAAAAATCGCAAATTAACATTGTCTCAAAATGAGTACATACAAAAGGTGTTGAAAAGATTTAATATGAAGAATTAAAAACTAGTTAGTACACCTTTGGCTAGCCATTTCAAACTTAGTAAGGTGATGTGCCCCAAGACCTAAGAAGAAATGGATTACATTTCTAAATTTCTATATGCATCAGTAGTTGGAAGCTTAATATATGAAATTATCTGCACAATGCCTGATATTTCACATGTCATGAGAGTTTTAAGCATGTATATGAACAATCCAGGAAAAGAACATTGGATGGCAATGAAATGGATTCTCAGATATCTGATAGGTACCACAAATCAAGCAGTATGCTTTGGTGGTTCAAACATTTCTCTACAGTGATATGTTGATGCTGATATGGAAGGTGATAGAGATAATAGGAGGATAACTATAGGGTATGTATTTACTGTAGGTAGAAAAAATATCATATGGGTTTAAAGAATGCAAAGTGTTGTTTCACTTTCAATAACAAAAGCAAAGTATGTTGCTCCTATAGAGGCTAGTAAAGAAATGAATTGGTTACAAAGGTTTATGGATGAATTGGGTAACAAGAAGGAGATGTGAAGGTTATACAGGGACAAATAGAGTGCCATTCATCTTGAAAAGAACTCAACATTTCATTCTAGGACTAAACACATATAGCTCAAGTACAATTTCATGCGATCAACATTGGAAGATGGACAGTTGAAGTTGGAAAAGATATACACTATCCAGAATCTTGTAGATATGTTAACAAAATTTTTAAGAAGGGAGAAACTGAGATTATTCTCAGTTTCAATTGGTCTTCAAGTTTGATTATGAAGATGAGAAACAACCAGGTCCAAAGTGGAGTCATTTTCCAACAGATGCAGTAGTGGTGGAGTTTCTACAATCAGTCTCTAAGTGAGATATTTTTGGGTGTGGAGCTTGATTTTCATCCTGATTCAAAGATCTTCATTTCAGCCAGATGTATGCCTTAGAAATAATGTACACCCCTCCATGCGGGGGGGACTTCCCCCTCCCCTGCGGGAGTCTGGGGGGCTGATCCCCCTCGGTTAGGGGGTCCAGGGACTAGTGGTCCTGTGGCAGGGGTTTCGAGGATAACGCCCTCGAAGCTAAAAACGTATGTAAAATTTCCTTGTAAAATATTGTAATTTCATAGTCAATATAGGTTGTTCATTAGGCAGATGATCTGATGAAAGAAGTTATGTTTAATATGGGGTTTTTTCCCCTAGAAGGAAACCCCTCGTTTTTTATGAGGATATTATATTGTGGCTGGGTATTGTATGTGTATTATGAGAAAGAAACATGAAGGGGGATTGTGAGAGGGAATAGAGGATATTACAACAGATCTGTTGTAGGTTGTGTCTCTTCATCTTGTTGGATAATACAAAGGAAGGATTGGCTATTCAGGGTGGACGTAGCCCAAATTGGGTGAAACATGTATATTTTTGTCTCTCTTGTTTTATATGTTTTATGTGTTTGTGTTTCTGCATATTTTATGTGTTCCATTGATCTATCATATATAATTTTTTCTAACAATATACTCTGCATCATTCATATATCCCATCTTCAAATCATAGAATTCCTTGTCATTCTAGTATCTCTGAGATAGATACTTCTTCCTGAAAAGTCTCTTGAAATCACTCCAACTCAACTCCTCTTCTTGAATGCCTCTGACATTCCTTACATCTTCCCACAAAATGTCTTATTTTCTTTCAAAACTGAAATTATTTATGCTAGCTTTGATATTCTATGAGTACTCATGCAATTTGAAGAAATTTTTCATCCCATGTAACCAAGCTACTGCATCGTATGAATTATTCATTTCTCCATCAAACTTAGGTAGCGTTTGTTTCTTAAACTATTCTTCCAAGTATTGCATGTCACTCCTCCTATACGTATGGTAACAATGATGACGATTTTGTCTCTCTGAACCTAAACTAGAATGAAATCCATGGTCATTATCCCTTCGTTAAGGTGTATCCATGAACCTACCATCTCTCACTGTATCATCCCTATCAAGCATACATCTATATTGAAACATGTTTGCATATTCCCCATTAGTTCTTTCCTCTTGTCCATAATTTATCCTAAGATGTCCATGTTTGTACAAGTCTGACAAAATCTAAAGGATAACTACCTTAACCTCTTCTTGTTTCTTTTTTCCCTAGAAATTCTCTCCTATAACTAAATTATTCTATAATTTCCCACCTTATAACCTCTTATATTTTCTTTCAAAATTCTCAATGTTTCTTCTATGTGAGGGGAGTACTCATCACCATGTTGCTCATATTATCTGTAGGAATAATCACATGAGTGGTAGTCCACCATTTTCATGTCATATTTGACCTTCTTCATGAAATTATACCATGTCATATAACCAAATATAAAAAAATAAAACGTACCTCAATGAACTTCAAGGGAGGCTATATTTTCTGCAAGATCAATCTAGCTTGGAACAATGCATGTATATATATAGTTTTAATGAAATCAAGATATCAAACATACCATCATCAAAATCATCACTTCTACATAAAAATAGACCTACAACAATGACCAACACCATGCATACAAATCAAACTCGTATAAAATCTACATGCATGAATGACAAAGAATTCCTCCCATCCAATCCGAGTGTTGAACCTAGGAGTCTTGATACCACTCAATAACCACCCCTCCCACATTTAACGAACTCCATAAGGTCGTCAGAGTAAACACAAGATGAGAGTTACTGTGTGAGACCTAATTTCCAAGATGCACTTATGAAAAATGTGGCCCATATGTCCACAAATGACTGCAAAAATCCAGCAACACATGATCACACTATTCTCAGCCTAATTTGACCCAACCCTATTTCATTTGGATTTTGTTTCCTTAAATTTAATACATATTTCTATTTTTGGTAGATTTTCTTGTCTTAAACTTCTGAGGTTGTTTTGAGGGCCTAAATGAATTTTTCAAGGAAAAAAAGAGCCCATAAATGTGAGGGATTTAATTCTTCATCTTTTTTTGGCTCCTCATGGAGATATTTGAAACGAAGTATTATGATAGTCAAAACATAGATTGTATGCCAAAGTTATGTTCCCAAGAAGTTGGAGGTCTGAATTACTCATTTATAAAAAAAATTTGTTTACATATTATATATAGGTTATATGTATATATATGTCCATTAATTAAATAAGATCACTAGAGAATCAAAATTCACACATTGACAAAGCTAAACTTTCACTCTCAACTCAAAACATGACCTAGACTAACCGAAACATACTAGGAATTTCATCAAAAACATGGAAAACATGTAAGCTACAGGTTATAAATGCACATATGAATACAGGGGTCTCATATGTATATGAAAAAAAATCAAGGTTTGTCTCCCTCTCATATTTGTTTAAATAAAAATTCTTAGGTAATGCATTAAATAACCATTCATTTACCAATCAAAACATGATGAGAGCCACAACTTATAACCAACATATAACCAAAATAATAACTCTGATAGAAAAACCATGAAATCAAAATCATAATAACTACATTTACTCATAAAAAATACGAGGAAAATATCTCTTATTAACATATACAAAATCTAACAAAGTTGGGGACTTCCACATACCGCTGAACCATAGATTGGGCTGAACCAATCTCTCATTAACCAACCATCCCCTCACCATATTCCAATCATGAATGTGGGATAATATAGAATAATAAAATAGAACTAAACCACGACTTCAAAAATCAAAACCACCTCAATTCTCAATGAGTTATTCCACCTCATGGTTAGACATCACTAAGCATCACCAGATCAGTCTTTATCCAAGTTGTTCTGTTCCCCAAACTGTTTGTTCCAACCTGGCTCCAGGACTAGTAACTCAACCCATAGATGTCACAGGGCTCCAAAGCATTTTTCCAACCAAGGCTCCAGGAATAGTAACTCAACCCACCAAAGGCTCGGACGCATTTTTCCAACCAAGGCTTTTAGGACTAGTAACTCAACCGAAGTTGTTCTAGGGCTTATAGAGTTTTTTTCCAGTCAAGGCTCCAGGAACTAATAAATCAAGCCACAACCATGAGGGACATGAGAACAAATGAGAAAGAAAAAGGGAAAATATCACAACACTGTGCCTATGCCAGAGGAAATTCTAGGAAAAACCACTTTCAATCCAGGAAATCCTTTGTGCCAATGAAAAATCACAACCAAATAACCACATGCATACACCATGCATGCCAAAAGGAGCAAGTAAATCATACATGCATCTTGGTAACTGCAAATAAATATAGTTGTAGATGTTTATCCCTCTATCCCCTTGCTATTTTATGATTTTCTTTCCTTCTTTCTCCAAACTCAATGTGCTCCAAGAATGCTCCAAGAAAACTCTAAGTGTGCAAGAGTGTGTGAGAGAGATAAAGATGGATAATAGAGAGGTATATCCAAGCTAAAATTGATAAAAGGTCATGAACTAATCCTCATAAGCCTTTTTATCATTGAGGCCTTTATTTTCTTCATTTTTCCTTAATTTCCCTTCAATTTCCTCCTCATGCAATTATGTGACCTTGCACCTTGTTTTACTCCTATTGTCCATTTTTTATAAACAAAATTCCAATAAATGACACTTTTCCTTTTCCATTGCCTTTCCCAATTTCCATATCCATTAATTAATCTCAAGTGATCCCCGTCATTATTTTTTTTTCCAACATTCAACATGGAATACATGTCCCATGACCATGGTCTTATTTTTGCCTTTATTAACTTTATTACATGGATTGTTAATGCGGGATGTTACAACACCCACTTAAACATCCACCACAAAAGCCTTCATATTTTTTTTGTGACCTATTAGAAGCAAGAATAATTTTTAAAAGGGAGTCTACAACTTTGGACTAAATTTCCATATTTGTGTCATTGTCAACACTAGAAATGGATCCCTTCATAATCAATAATTTGAAGCTGGATACCTCCCTTGCCAATTTTAATCGCATCATGATGCTTCTTCCTTAGGTCCATATTAACTAAGATCCTTGCCATAGATAGGTCATGAAAATCATGAAAAGAATAATCTATCTCTAGAAGACATCTAAGGATATTCCCCAAATTTCCAAATCTTTGGGGACTCCACATACGGATTGATAGACCTAGAAAATGTGCCCACACATGGAGAATATCTAGACATTCCCTACTGACATAAAATTGAAGACGATGGGAGTGGTGTCAATGGACTAGACATATTTAAGCTCTAAAGCTACATCCTCATCATATTTAAATATGAGACGAAATAAACCATTTTCCTTGCTATTTTTGGCATGCATGGAACATGAATGCGATTTCTTGGTTATGACCTGTCATTGGCATGGAGGAATGCTTGGATTTATGGTGGATTTTCACAACCTTTCCATTTCCTAGATAACCATGGTTTTTTTGTGTGTTTTAATTTTATTTTCTAGTTGGCTCTTGTGTTCATTTCGTTGTGGGTTCATTTATTAGTTCATATACCCTTGGTTGGACAAACACTCTAGAAGCTCTATTATAACGAGATCGGTTGAGTTCCAGTTTTGGAGCCTTGGGTGGAAAAATGCTTTGGAGCCCTGTAATAAGTTGGGTTGAGTTACTAGTCCTAGAGTCTTGGTTGGAAAAATGGCCTCGAGCCCTTGGTTGGTTGAGTTACTAGTCCTTGAGCGTTGGTTGGATAAACTCTTTAGAACATAGAAAAAGTCGTTGGTTGAGTTACTAGTCTTGGAGCCTCATTTGGGAAAATTCTCTGGAGCCAGATAGTAGCTGCGGGTTGACTTAGTGTTCCTAGAAATTGGGTTGGAAAAAATTCTATGGAGCCATGGAAAACTTGGGTAAAGACCAATATGGTGATGGTTAGTGATTTCCAACCATGAGGTGGAATCACTAATTGAGAGTTAAGGTGGTTTGGACTCTTGAAGCCCTGGTTCAGTTTCGATGGATTTGTATTATGATATGCCACATTTGTGCTTGGAATATGAAATGGGGGTGATTGGATGAAGAGATATTTGGTTTATCCAATCTATGGTTGGGTTAAATGTGGAAATTCCCATACCTGTTTTATTTTTTCATATGTTTAAAAGAACGTATTCCCTTCATATATTCATGATTTAAGGTACTTGATGTTATCTAGCTTTAATGGTTATTTCCTCATTGATATATCTTTCATTATTTGAGGGTTATAAGCATGCTTTATGAAAATTATGATGTATATATCTCATCAAGTTTTTACGTTTAAGTGAATGAATATTGAATATGTCACCTAATAGATGACAATTAAGCTAATGTGAGAAGGCATCAATCATTCTTAATGATTATTAGATAAGTATGAGACCCCCATGCTTAGATCTGTTATTATGACCTGTAGATTTCATATTTGTGATATTTTTGATGAAATGACTATCATCGACGGGCTTGGTTAGGTCATGTCCTTTATCAAGTCTTGAGTTAGACGTACTGTCTTGGTGTCATTTATTTTCTTGGAAATTCTTGTAATATTTGGGGCAGTGGCTGGATACTATTCCTGAAAAGTGGCTTAAATATCGCAGTCTATGGCACAGAAATGGCTGAAAAATACTGAAGTCTCTCCCTTGCAGGAATTGTGGGAGCGACTAGAGGGTCCTAGCTACATCAATTCCCATTTCATGGGAGACACTAGGGGTTTTTTTAAGTGAAAAATAACTTTGACTCGGGGCTTGGGCACTTGGACGGATGGTTTAGCTCTTGTGGATCTTGTAGCTCCTGAGGAAGGTTAGTAAGGTTTCCTTGTGTCGATTCCACTTCCTTAAGGTGATATAGGAGATTGAATCATACCATAGTAACTCTTCATCACATTTTTACCTCAGTTGGTTGGTTACTTGGGTAAATGTGGGAGGAGGGTGTTACACAATATATGGATTCAGAATAACCTCATGTTTTAAAACCATAATATTCATTTTCTTATCAATAGGGTTTATTTTATCACTAGAATCAAAATGGATAGGGCATTCCAAATTCATCTCTAGAGTTTTTAGGATATAACCATCATATGCATGGACTATATGCTCCTAAAAATATAGGAATAGAGGAATAATTATCCCCAACTAGAGGAATACACGTGGGTTTTATAGGTGCATTCTAAAAAGGGTCCAATACAATTGGAAAACCACCCCCAAAAGAAGAAACTACGTAGGATGAAACCCCACCACAAAATAATGGGTAGATTAGGCCTAAATCTAAGAATCAAATTGAAAATTACCAAAAAACACTAGTAGAATAGAACCAATGGTCAGTGGGACTAGTGGAGGAAAGCGACCCTGAAAACTAGAATGAGAAAAATATCTTAGAGTAGATAAATGGTTTATCATAGTGACAATTGATGAAATATCCATAAAAGTAACAAAAGGGGGTTGAGAAACCTTAGGAGGAAAACGATTATCAGGCCATGAGAAACCTCTAAACACTGAGAAATACCTTTGATCATTCCTAATGGCAAAGCTAGTACCCTCCTTGCAGGGTCCAAAACCAACAAGGAAGACAAATATAGGACCCCAGAAAGGGGTCGAAAAATCATAATCGACTAAACCTTGGTTAGAAATTCTCCCAACACAAATTGTGCCAAATCACCACACCTACAAAACACCTTCGAGTAAAACCTTAGTGTTGGAAGATAAAACCACACTAGCGCAACAAATAGGGAGAGGACCAAGTAAATATATTAACCCACCCCACCTCCACAAAAAAATTAAAAATGAAATTAATAGTGTATCTCCCCCATACCTCGTAGACCCATGTAAGGGTACACCGCCTACAAACCCCAAGCACTTGAGATTTATTCCATTTTCGCACACCTCGAAACCCTAAACTAAATCCCTCCATTGTAAAGGACATAGTTAAAATATTTTGTTAATGTTTTTTTTTAAATAAAGAAGATGTGTAATTCCTTTGATGCTACAATTTAGTTGACACATATTCTTGAAATTATACAATATTTTTATCCATTTCCCTATTCTAAAAAGTCTCAAAAATACATGAGGTATGAAGAACCTATCCTCTACTCCTAACATTATAAGGTTGGTTCTAAACAACGTATGATGTGGAGGATACGCACCAATAATTCTTTATGGTAGGTATTATTTTCAATTTTTATATCACTTAAACTGAAATGAAATGTTAAAAAATAATTTCAAATGTTTGTAGTAGTGAGCAAGTGTCTGAGGTATATTAGGTGTAGCATAGAACAATAATAAGTTGACAACCATTTCCCCAATTTCAAAGGAATGGTGACCGAGTTGCTGAACAGTCACTATTCTCCGAACGTAATCGCTTCATTTAATTACAGGTATATATTATGATTTCATTTTCATTTTTCATTTATCTACTCTCATAGACACCATCGTTTCCTTTTAGTTCATTTCAGCGATTGCAATTTATATTTTATGTATCTCAAATTTCATGCATACCCTTCATTTCTATCAAAAATTTTCTAGGGATCCTTTTGAGAGGAACTTCCAACTGAAGAGCTAAACGAACTATGTAAAGCATAATTGATAAATAGAATGGATTCAATTATAGGTGCATTTTCTGGAAAGCTCTGGTCATCTCATTTTAGTTTTCTTTCTTTTAATTTTGGCTTCCTGAGTATTATGTTTTAATTGTATAATGGTATTTTGTTTTTACTCAGAGTTATGGATTATCCCATCTATCCTTTATATTATTGTATTTCAGGAATCCATCCTTTCAGGTATATTTTTGGTTCACTACCATTGACTTCAGGGTTTGTAGGATTTGTATATATTTGTGATAAGTTTTTTTGACATCATTTTTTTCTCTGCGATAGCTTAATCCATGCATGCCTATTCGATGCGCACACTTCATAAAAAAAACTTTCATGGGGCTTCTATGTCCACTAGGTGTAAGATTTCTGGAAGGAACAAACCTTTGACTTTGGTGCTAGGAGCATTCACTGAATTTGGTGCTACTAGATGTGCTTCAAGAAATTCAACAGTGGCAACGTAAATCCATCCCGTTAACTAGTCCGCCTAATTTTTATTATTGCCAGGAAATCGAAAACCCAAGACTACTTTGCAATGAGAAAATACCTCTGTGTCTTTCCTGGTATTGCTAGGTGCTGATTAGATTGTTAATTTGTTAGAGAGTCTAATTCAAACCACCTATTAGGTGTCGAAATTGTCAGGCCAAGTGTCTGATTTTAGCTTGAATTAGTTCAGTTTAGTCGAGTTACACTCCAGCTATTTATCACTGATGTTTTCATAACTAATGTATCCAATTGTTAGTATGAATCGTAATTTTAAGCATAAGAAAAAATTCCACTTTAGCTGCGCATAAAAAACAACCCTAACAACAGAAATGACTGTTAATATCTTCAGATTTGCAGTTAGGTGATTAAGATAAATGCTGCAAAATCTAGATATATGCATTAGAAGACATTAAACAGTATTAAAAACAATATTTACTCCATTCATCCAATAGAAAAGACAAGAATATATCAAATAAGTTTCGTATTGATGGCACCTGGGAGGAAAACATAAGAGGGTGTTCCTTGTTCTCCTCAATGGGATGGGTTCTTGTATGTCCTTAGCACTTCATATCTCGAATTCCTCTCTCTTGATGGTGTAGAAAACCCAGACAAAAAAAAGTAAAATATGGCTATGATGGTGGATCAATAGATAGACCAAAATATTAGATCCAGAGTGATCTTTAGGCAACAAAAGGTGGTAAATGAATGGGAAAACCCTTCTATTTATAACAAAATATTGAGTTAGTCCAGATATTGGTGCATAATTAAAATATTATTAACCAGATCAAGATCCAACTTTTATGGAATATTTTATTATATTTGTTGGAGGGAAAAGGAATTTGACTTGGGTCAAATTCCTTTATTTGTAAATAATAAATAAATAAATGATTTATTTATCATTTTAAGGATGTTTTTGAGTAATAATCAAATAAATAATGATTTATTTAATTATTTAAGGGCGAATTAGTCATATTAAACAAAGAATATTATGTAAATAAGATTTAAACAATTATTCTTAGAAAATAATAAGATAAATAATGATTTATCTAATTAATTTCCTTGTTTTGGGTTAAATATAACCAGAAATATTAATTAAACTACTGTTTACTAATTATTCCTTGAGAAAAATAAAAAAAAATGTATATTTATTTAATATTTCCTCATGGGGTTTCCTGTTTAGACCATAAACAACTTAATAAAGGTGCTTTACTAAGTTATTTTCGTAGTGAAATAAATTTTACTCGGGGAAAAATTGGTCTTACGTGGTGTACCTAGGTCCATCTAATGATAATAGGTTAGTTGACCAAAAAATGGTGTAACAGATTTCCCCCTAGAGTGTGAGCATTAGGAGCTAATCGTATGACCAAAGTACGTTGTAATAACTCAATCACTAGACATCGAAGGGGAAGTCAAAGAGAGAGAAGTATAAGGTATACCAAAATGATAAAAGAACTAGTCCTTGAGGAGGCGATCCTTACAGGTGTGACAAGTCTCTTTGAAGAATTAGTACTTGTGCTATAGGCAGTCGAGGAGGCATACCTATGCCTGCCGAGGCAAAGTACAAACAATAAGGCATCTGAAAAACCATGGGACTAGCCAATATAACACATGCTGGCATAAACATGAGCCAGATAAACAACACGATAATGAATCCCACATACATATTATGCCTAGGATAATAACCAAGACTTGTACAATGATATCTGAGTACATGAGATAAAAATGCAACCCAGATGCCCCTGAAAATAGCAAAGGGCTCTGAAAATATGAATGATACATGCAAACAAAAAGGCGCTGCAAGCGGCTGAGGCCGACATCATCAAATGTATGGAGCTGCATCGAAGGCTGGAATGACGAGGTCATCCGAGTGTGTGGGGGGCTACCTGTAGGGCCATCCCCTCATGAGGGCTGAGACATCTCACACACACCTGAGAATCACCGATGTCAGTTGTTGCATCACTAAAATATCGAGTAGCGGATCCTGATCATGCTGAAAGGAGCTAGAGCTGAGAAAAAATCAATTCAAAGGGCAATAATGAGTCCTTTTTCCTTATCCGAGGCACCGAAAAAGAGTGGAAGATGGAACCAAGGTACACCGCCCTCTAGACCTGTCTTCTAGAATGAATGTGATGATGTCGACAGAAGGAGGTTCGCCATAGGTGAGGCAATAAGGGATCCTCAACTAAGGCATGAGAGAAAACAATAGAGTGACTGACAGACTGACACCAATGATGATGATGATGAAATGAGAGGGACTAAGCAGCAAACAGACGACTTCCCTTGTTAGAGCATAAATGGCATGGATGACTTGGAAGCGATTGACATAATATCATGAGGGATAGGGGACAATGGGACTGAAGGTCATAGGGTGTAACACGAGAGAGGGACCAAGAAATGAAGGATGGAGGACTATAGTGGGATGCAAATGGAATCGAGATAGACTCTATAAATGAAATTATGACTAAACTCGAATGATCTAAACAAGGGTGACTCGATGGTGCTGCTACACATAAAAAGGTCTAATGGGGGCTATGAAAAAATTAGTACAAGATGGTAACCCACGATGAAAGTCAACATGAGCATGGACTAGTATGGAAGCAAAGTGGTGCCCCCAATACGAGTGTTGCAAGTGAAGAAATTCGATTTTGAGGAAGGGTGAAGCGATGCTTCATTGAAGAAACATGTCCTGGAGAAGTATCAAGTCACTAAAAACTAGCAGATACCCTTTTTAGGGCTTGGTGAGGTCTTTCTAATGGTATAGACGGTTCGTCAAACTGAGCTACGGTTTGGCTATAGTAGGCGAAAGAAAAATCAGGGGTTTTCTTTTAATAAGGCATTTTCCTTCCAAATTCACTCATTTGCAAGTGGAGTTGTGGTGAATGTAGTGATGAGAGGAGGCCCTAATTCTTGCGGTGATCGTAACAGACAATACGACCATTGGAATTTGAGATCCATCAGTTCTAGGTAAGATGCCTAATCCTACTCTTTCATTTTATTGGGTTGAAAGTTCAGTTTAGGTACCCGAAGCTCATGAACAATTCAGGTCGAACTTTTTGGGGTCTGTTCTGCATCCTAGGTAGCAGGTACTGGGTAGAAAAATGCGTCCTATCCCAAGAAATGACCTGAAAAGTGCGACCTATCAAAGAAAGGGGGTTTCAGTGTTGTTTTTGGCTGAGATTTGGGATTTTTATGGTTGAGGGGCATAGGTTCCCCCAAGAATGTTGCGTTCATGCCAAAATGTATTTAGAAAAAGGGGAATCTAAACACATTTTAATGATGTCGTGCGCCATTTGTTTTCATTATGGTTATGCAGTTTGGGAAAGGAAATGAAGGATTACCAATCTCTTTTGGTACTACATATGTGAATCAAATGGACTTTTAGTTTCCAGATTGGCATATATGGTGTCACTATCCCAAAGAGATGATTTTTGGATAATGAACTAGTGCTCTCCTAGAAAACTCACAGGTTGGTCAACAACAATGTTGAAAGGACTGGGTTGTTTTTGTAATAGGAAGGACTGATGAGGGGTATCATCCCTAGAGTGATCTGAAGTGATATGGGACTCTAGAGGTTCTTCTAAATGTAGAAGGATAATGGTACTAAAGCCGACATGACCAGATACACTCGGAGAGTTGTGGAGAATTTCTTCTCTTGGATTCGCAACTATGAGTGCCCCCTTACCTAAACATTGGGTGTCCATGTCATGGCCACAAGGTGTTTATGGTTCAGATGTATGGGTTCGATGTAAGGGAGGATAGATAAAGTCAGTGGTGGTGACTACTTCCACAATTTCGTCATCGTAATAGAGGATGGGGTGACTAGTGGAAGAAATACCATCTGACGTGGCAAAGCTACTTCACTCATCATCATGAGAAGAGAGGTTCACATGTGCATCATCAAAAGTGGTGACAAAAGAGTAATCAGATAAAATATCTATTGATGTTGAGTCCAGGGTGATCGTTGAAGGGATGTCAGGTGAATCATAAGGGGAGTCTCTAAGGGGACTTCCATCGAGGATCTCATGGACGATGATAGATAGCAGATGGAGGACCAAGGCTCCATTATCTCAACATCATAAGGGGGAATGTCAATGGGAGCATTCATGTATTCTGGTGTTGCCGAAGCAAGGTGCACAAATAAGGGAGTGGTGGACTCATTACGCTTGGCCACGAAT
Organism: Pinus albicaulis; assembly: GCA_034641835.2. Lineage (NCBI taxonomy): Eukaryota > Viridiplantae > Streptophyta > Pinopsida > Pinales > Pinaceae > Pinus > Pinus albicaulis. Next base: position 447,930,797 of record CM076579.1, on the reverse strand, counting down.
TGGTGTAAGGCTTCTAAAGAGGAACTATACTCTTTGAGGCAAGGACAGAGGTGAGCGTATTGGCCATGGAAATCACACAAATAACAAGGGTGATTTGTGCGCAATTGTTTGAGTTTCTAGATTGAATCGGGGATAGTGACATATACCTTTGGGATATCAGATTCCAGAAACGTCTCATTGACCATGGACTTAAGGTGAGGCAACTCCGAACAAGTATGGGTGGTGTGGCCGAAAAAATCACACAAAGCACACTAGATGGTACGCTTTGGAGGCCAATAAGGGGTAGGGTTTGTCAAGGAGCCTTTTCCTTTGATGCCCCCTTGCGAGCTTTACCCTTCTTACCCAAAGGGGTTGTTAGAATATTCTGACAGTGCATGCCCAGTTATTCTTAACAGCACCAATTATTTCCAATGGCTACCTCACATGGTAGGTATACTTAGAAGTAAAGGGCTCTATAGAATAGCCATAGGACAAGAAACTAAACCTTACAATGATGATAAATTTGCTAAATGGGAAAATAGACAAGATCAAGCACGAGGGTTGATAGGAATTTACATTGCTCAAGATCTTCAATTTCACATCCTTGACATTGACACTCCTAATAAATCCCTAGAAAAGCTAAATAATTTTTTTGGCATTAAAAATAAAATCAGGGCCCACCAGCTTGAAAATGTGTTGCTTACTTTGAACCCTAATAATTTCTCCTCTATTGAAGACTTTTTGTCCAAATTCAAGACCCTTAGACTTCTTTTAGAAGGGTGTAAGGTCAAAAGGGATGATGGTAGCCTCATATATTGCATTCTTTCTAAGCTTGGTCCTACATACTCTGTATTTTTTTCCACCTCCCATTCCACCAGAGAAGCCATCATTTCTTCAGGAACCACCTACAAGAATCCCTCTTTTGATGCCTTTTGTGATTTTTTGATAAGAGAACAAAAAAAAAATTACACCTTGGTCTTGCCACTGCTGGAAATGCTTCTAAGAAAGCCTTAGCAGCCCAACAACAACCATATAAAAAGAATCCCAAGAATCAGTATCCTAAAAAATATGGTCCTAAACCAAAAAAGGGCCCTAAGAAATTTCATCCGCAAACTAAAAAATCAAATCACCAAAATAATAAGGAAAATCAAAACAAAGGGAAGAAGACAGATAAACATTACAACTTTTGCAATCAGGATGGCCATATAGAGTCCAAATGTTTTAAGAAGATGGAAGCCTTAGAATTTGCAATGAAGAATCACAACATCAATTTGGAGCACTCTTCACCTTCATCTTCAGACATGGCACTTTGCTTGTGGTTGTCAAACATCAAGATCTCATTATGCATTAAATGTATCTTCTTCTTCTCCATCTCATGAGTGGCTCATTGATTCTGAAGCTTCTTACCACATGGCTAAAAATAAATCCATGTTTTCTTCTTTAAATGATTGTAACACCAAACATATTTATGTTGGTGATGACAAATCTCTTCGTGTTGTAGGATCTATAACCATTCATCTAGATAATGGTTAGTTTAATGATGTACTATGCGTTCCTACCTTTTCATGCAACCTTCTATCTGTTTATTAGATAACTGATTGAGGTGAAGCAAAAATAGTATAATACTCACCTCATGATGTTGTAATCAAGGACCTCAAAAATATTAAACATATTTTAGCTACTGGCATTGCTAATGATTCCACAAGGTTGTATAAGTTTGACAACTTTGGGTCATCATCTCTTCCATCTATTTTTGTTGCTCATAATGATGATGTGAGAAAAATTTGTCATGAGCGATTTGGTCACTTAAACTATTGCTCTCTTCAAAAAGGAAAATATAGTGACGAGCCTTCCTATGGTATCTTTCTTGGATGGTGTTTGCTGCATATGTGTACTTGGAAAACATCATAGGGAGAGTTTTGACAAACGTGCCTCTTGGCATGCTTCAGCCCCTTTACAGCTTCTGCACAGTGATTTATGTGGTCCACTTCCTGTTGTTTCTTTCTCTGGTTGCAATTACTTCTTAACTTTCATTGATGATTTTTCCAGATGCACTTGGGTATATTTCTTAAAACTCAAGAGTGAATTTTTTAACATGTTCTTGACCTTTAAGGCCTTTATTGACAAAAAATCTGGACATCAAATTCTTAAGTTAAGATCAGACAATGGCAGAGAATATGTTAACAACAAATTTATCAACTTCTGCACTAAGCATGGCATTCAATTGTAACATAATATTCCATATACTCCACAAAAAAATGGTGTAGCTAAAAGGAATAATCGCACCTTAAAAGAAATGGTTAATTATATGCTTCAATCTAAAGGACTTGGTCTCAATTTTTGGGCAGAAGCCATTAAATGTGCAAATTACATAGTAAATCGCACTCCTACTAAGGTTTTAAAGAATATAACTCTAGAAGAATCTTGGAGCTCCATCAAACCAGATGTAAGTCACTTTCGTGTTTTTGGATGTGATGCTTGGGCCCATATTGCAGATGCGAAACATAAAGCCTTAGAACCTAAGAACGAAAAATGTATTTTTGTTGGATATTCTGAAGATGTCAAAGGATATAGACTTCTTCAACCAAAATCCAAAAATATAATCATTCGAAGAGATGTAAATTTTGATGAAAATATATCGGCCTACGAGCCTAGTTCGGTGGATGTGCCACATTTGGCCTGCGAGCCTGATTCGGCATATGTGTCGCCTCCCTTTCTCTCTTCTATTTTTAATAGCATTCCTTCTAGTTAAAATGATGACAGCGAGGATGACAATCCTCCTCCAGCTTGTGAAATTGTTCCTTATACTCCACCACTTCTAAGATGGGTCCTCTCTACTTGGGATGCAACAGGTTCTCTTGCAGGTGACCGTGTCGATCGACGACGTACACGTTCTCAGTTTGAAAGAGATTCTTCCTTATTGGATCAAGTTCCAGAAAAACTCGATCCAGAAACCTTTGAAGAAGCCTCTGGTCATCCAGATTGGGATGAATCTATGAATTAAGAGTATCTTTCCTTATTGGAAAACAATACTTGGGATCTTTTCCCTCTTCCAAAAGGAAGAAAACTTGTCAGATGCAGATGGGTTTACAAAAAAAATTTTGGACCAGATGGAAAAGTGGATAGACATAAAGCTCGTCTTGTTGCTAAAGTTTTTTCACAAGTTGAAGGCATTGACTATACTGAAACCTTCTCCCCTATTGCCAAAATGAATTCTATATGCCTTATTCTTTCCCTTGCTGCCTCCTTTAAATGGGAATTCCATTAGATGGACATTAAATCCGAATTATTACATGGAGATTTGCATGAAGAAATATACATGGAACAACCCCCTAGCTTTATCCAAAAAGACTCCAGCCTTGTTTGTCACTTTAGGAAGTCTCTCTATGGTCTCAAACAAGCTCCTCCGGCTTGGTATGCCAAAATGGATAGATTTCTCTTAGATAATGGCTTTTCTAGGTGTCATTCTAACAACACTGTCTACACCAAGAAAGTGGGTAATTCCTTCACCAACCTTGTTATTTATGTTGATGATCTTATCCTTACTGATAGTGATCCAAACCATATAAACCATGTGAATTATAGCCTCAAAAAGAAGTTTGAAATGACAGACTTAGGACACTTGCATTATTTCCTTAGTCTTCAAGTCTTGCAATCCAAGGAAGGCATTACCCTCTCTCAGTCCAAGTATGCCTGTGATCTTCTACACCACTTTCACATGGGAGACTATAAGCCATCCCCTTCTCCCTTTCAGTCACTTGTACTACCCCTAAAGTTGATGCTACCTTATACCGTCAACTTGTTGGTAAAATTTTGTATCTAATCCATACCCGTCCTGACCTTTCCTTTGTCATTGGTATTGTTGCTCAATTTATGCACCAACCTCACACTAGTAGAAAATGATGAAATTAGTGACTAGGCGACTAAAACATTTAGTCACCACAACTATTTCAAGTGAATTACTACTAAATTTGAACAATTTCAAGTGACCCAACTAAAAACGACTAACTTAAATGACTAATTTAGTATAGGGATAAAATAAACGACTAGATAATAAGTGACCCAACTAAAAATGACTAACTTAGACTACTAATTTAGTCTAGGGATAAAATAAACAACTAGATAATAAGTGACCCAACTAAAAATGACTAATTTAGTCCATGACTATATAATAAGTGAAAAAAATTAAAAATGATTAATGTAAATGAACACTATAGTATAAGAATAAAAATAAGACCAACTAGCAAGTAAAAGAAGTATATGATTTAGTCATTCATGCTAGTCATTTTTAATTGTGTCACTCCGGAAATGGAACATTGCAATTTTGATATTAAACTATTACATTTCACTAAAATTTGACACCGCAGATGGATTCAGAGATAAAGGGAGTCTATGAATCCATCTCCAATGTTAAAATTTAGAGACAAATGGGTTGCTTCCCCACATTCATGGATGCATCCACAATAAAATTGTCAGTGTGGACTAACGCACTTTACTCAAGAGATTTGATCTAGGCATTTGATAGTGTAAAACTAGCCAAATACCCTTCAACACTAATAAAAAATTGTTTAGCTAACCCTTATTTTCCATGCGAAAATAGTCAAGAGATACTTTTCCACATTTGTGAATCCATGTTAAAAAGAATTAGAGCCCATCTAATAACCAATTAATTATAAATATATTGCTATATGTTCTTATGTTTTGATATAAAAGTGAATGTATAAAAATCTCTTCAATAAAATGAATGTTTAAAAATGTAATTATAATATTATTCATTTAAAAGAAAGGTAAAAAACTTCTACAAAATTTATACAAACATTATAAATCTTAAAATTAGTTTAAAATATGAATTAATCTATTTTTCCATTTTCTTATTAAAAAAAATAATTTTATTTTTATTTTTTATTTTTTCAAAAAATAAAAAAAATTCTCTTCAAATTGACAACTTTGTAAATATTTAAAAAATGAAAAACTAATCAATAACTAAACTTAAATCAAAACAAAAATCAAAATGGTGGAGAGAAAAATAAATATAATTCGGAGGAAAACAAGTCAAAGTGGTGGAGGGAAAAATCAAAATGATGGAGGGAAAAGAAAATAAAATCTTAAAAAAATGAAAAATCAATGGTATATTGCCATACAACGTTTCCAAATTCCTTTTTGTTGTCACCGCAGGCGGGGAAAACCAAAACCATCAACACTGTTTCGTAATGCCGCTTAATTATCCTCTACTCGTGATAGCTGGAAATCTCTATCTGATGAGGAACACAGGGTACTCTCTTTAGCAAGTGGAGAGTGTGCTCTACAATGATCTTGTGTTGGAGAGGAGGTATGATTTACTCATACAATTAGATTATTGTAAAACAACACCAAGTCATAAAGAAACCAAACAGAGAGAGAGGGGCACATTTTACATGTCAATATAAATTTATGGCATAAAAATTCCATGCGTTCTGGGGCTTTAGAGCCATTTTCTCTGTGTCTTTGGTTTTTAAACTAAAATGAGATTGAATTTGCTAATTTTTTGGGGCTTTTTTTGTCCATTGAGTAATTCTATTGAATTTGCTGATGTTTTGGGGGTTTTGTCCAGTTAGTTATGCAACAGAACGATGAATTGGCGGATCTGTCCCTACGGCTTCATGAAGCTCTAGTGCAGGAAGGTTTGAAGGGTTTTTCCGGCTTCTGGCGGAGGGCGTCAAAAAATAATGTTTAATGAACTACGAAAAGAAGATGTTGTGCCCAATTGGTTTACAACGGTGAGTGTCATCCATGCTTGCACCCATTTAAGAGGTCTGCAAAATGGCATGTGGATCAATGATTACATAACTAGAAGTGGGTTTGAATTATATGTTTTTGTTGGAACTTCACTCATCGATATGTATGCAAAGAGTAGGAGTATAGATATTGTGTGTGTTGTGTTTGATAAAATGCATGAAAGTGACGTGGTGTCTTGGAATACCATGATTTTATTATTGGAAATGTGGTCAATGAGAATACAAATGAAGCTTTGATGTTGCTTAGATTAATGCAACTGGCATGCATCAAACCTCACTCTATCACCATGGTGAACGTCCTCCCAGCTTGTGCCCAGTTAGCAACTGTGCAATGAGGTAATTGGATTCATTCTTATAACATTAGAATAGGATTTGTGTCTAATATTTTAGTGGGGATTGCTCTCAAAGATATGTATGCAAAATGTGTTAAAATTGAACTGGCATGCCAATTTTTGATGAGATATCTAAATGAGGGAGTACTAAGTGTATGTGACTGTGAAATTCATCTTCGCTAGCTTTCACTAAAATTTTCATGCAACAAATTAGAAGCCATATTTGGTCAGATCACATAGAGAAGTAATATGAATTGAAACAGAGCCTTGAATCTCTAAAAGGATGTTAACCAATCCATTCAAAAGCATCCTACTCTATGTTGTAGACAAACCAGCAAACAATTCGAAGAGGCATAGGATTCTAACAGATGATTTTTTGTCAATATTCTGACCATATTTCAACACTGCTATACAAGATCTAAATGGCTCCATCCCGCATTCTAAGCTACAATATTTTCTTTAAATTCTGGAGCATGGAATTGTGTCTTACTCACTGTAATTCATCATTACAATTTCAACAACATCCTCATTTTGGAAGTCAAGGTAGTGAGTTATTAGTTAAACAGGGTACATGCTCCAAATTCTACATGTATTTAATGTCAAAATCAAAAATTCCTTCAAAATTCAGCCAAGAATGTGCAAAAGGCAGTATAAAATGATCCTCGCACACTTTAGAGACTATAGGCAGAACTGACATTCTACATGTAAGTAATGTCAAAATCCGAAATTCCTTCAAAATTCAACCAAGAATGTGCAAAAGGTAGTATAAAATGATCCTTACACCCTTTAGAGATTGTAAGCAAAATTGTTCTTTGCAAGTATCTCGCAATAGATAAAATGACCTGCATGTTGCCTACAAACGCTTGCAAGGAAGCTTGTTACCATTGCTTCATAATAGGAGATAAACCAATAAGAATACAAAACCAATACGCATTAGAATGAGAAATAGTGGATTCATTAATTCATTATATGGCCTCTTTCTCATCGACTGTAAATTCTTGGCATAACACCCAAAATATGCAACAAGAGAGCTGATGAACACAAGTGGGCATCCTTGTGATTTCATCCTTTGCAGATACGGTGGGCAATTCTTCAAGGACATAGTCACCTCCTGGTAGTAGATCCTTCAACAGGCTAAAATTTAGAAGGGTTTGAGGGCATGGTGGGAATATCTGAAATGATTCCCTTGTTGCATGGAGCCGAACTACTCCAACGACTAATCTAGCTATTGCCTCCTTTTATTATCTACCTTTGAGACCAAACCTGCTGATAAATTTATGCACAGTTACCACCTCCTTAATCAATGCTAGCTAGTAATCATGATGGGCTGAGGCAGTCAATTCAGGGAACTCCAGTATTAGAGGATCTTCCCTGCAAATGCATAGCCAATTCCGAACTCTTCAATTCTTTTTTTAATCAAGAAACACAACTTAGATTATAATAGATAAATTATAGCAGATCTCTTAAACCGTGGGTTAATAAGGGAACAAAAATTGAGTAAAAAATAATGAGAAAAAGGATTCTGCAATTTAATATAGATGAGATGTATCAGAAAAATATATTTTAGTCATAAGTAAAAAAAAAAAAAAAGAATAGAGAATGTAAAAAACAAATAAGACATTACAAATATGTTGAATTAATATAAAATTGAATGGTGCACCTATCTTATTTTTTCATAATAATTTTCAATGTGGAATACCATAGCCCCTGTTCATAATGTTTGAGATCCTTTAAAAAACTCTTCACTTCACATTGCTAAAGCCAAAAAAAGAAATAAGAGGTCATGTTTAAGCTTTTCAGCATGAAATCTGATATGACTAGGAGAGCTCATAATTTACATGTCACTGGATTCATAAATGATGGTCTTGTCAAAAAGAAGGGCGCCCCATGGACCTGTTGAACCAACTTTCACTTGCTGCTTTGAATCTGTTAAAAGATCAAACTTTATAGGCTTGTCATACATAATGGCTCCGGAGGTTTCGAAATACAGTGCATAGTTAGTCAATGTCAACCGCCCTAATCATGCACCCATCAAATCAAACAATTCCTTAGGTCTATATATTCTTTATTTGATTAATATGTATGGATACCAAAAATAATATACATATGTATATACCTAAAAGGGTTGTTGTTGTTTAAAATAAATATGTGTTCGGGTGATGAGAATAAATATTGTAAGGGTGACTGCCAGCATGGTAATAAGTATCTGTTAGATAACTTACATGTGAACTGTAGAACTTGACAGTTTAAGGGCCACATCACCATACTTCATTAGATTAAATCTTGATTGGTAGCACTTGTAAGCATTATTTGAAGTAGTATGGTGACATTTCCCATTCTCCTTAACTGAGATGGCCATTAAATAGCTAATCAATATTGTCACTCTCCACAATCCTCATCAATATACATAAACTAATTATACATATATAAATACATACCCAGCCAGCTTGTACTACCAATGTGACACACTACTCTCTGTGTCGCTCCACTGCCATCAACGTGCAATACTATCTCCCCCTTTGCAAGATTTAAGATGGGCATCTTCTATTTCTTCAAATCATTTTCAGATCTGGTCGATACACATAATACCACGCTAAAGCACCAAATTTTACATTAAAGGTTCCCTTAGATTGTCTCAGTCATAACAAGGGTTCTAACTACCTGAACTTAGTATAGTGGAGGGTTTCACAACTCGTCATGTTGTCATAGCATTTTGGTTTAAACTGCGTAGAATATTTAGTACAACAACATTTGGACTGAACCAAGGAGTTTTCCTATTGAAAAGGCGAATTAACACACTGAAGCACTGAAGAAAAAGGCTAAATCCATGTCAAAGCCAAGCCCAATTAGTTTAGAACTTATATTTGCGAAAATATTTTAGTATTACATCTTTTTAATGACTTAACAAGTGCAATTGGTATAAAATTCATCTTCTAATGTTATTTGATATTTTTCTTTTCACATTTTTATTAAAATAGGGTTCAAAACACAAGTCTGACAGGTCCAAATTTTAGTGCAAAGTGTTTCAATTGAAAAAGAGCTCAAAACACCATGAGGGCAGATATTTTTTGGAAGTTCCAATTTTTAGGTTCATTTTTTCTAAAATTTCATAACCATTCAACAATCTGTGTCATCCTTTTAACGACGGATGTCGTCTTTTTAAAATGGACCAAAATCTATGGTACAAAAGTGGACATGAATACATAGTAGAATGAGAAAGAGTGGATTCATTAATTCGTTAGATGATGCAATGTCTCATTAAGTCATTACATATTAGGAGAAGAGGAGTACATTTCATATATACAAAATACCTAACTAACAACAACCACATTTAAGACTATATTAAATGCCTCATAAGTACATCTTCTATTTGGCAGCTCTGGCAGCTCAATTTCACAAATTTTCTAGGTAGTGACTAGTTAAAATTTGTATTACAGCTATCAATGTTCTTCGTTATCCTTTGCTACATGTTGGCTTCTCTTTTGGTGGCTTAATCACTTTGATTCAGTGGCTCTACCATGAAAAAAAGCTATACATTTTGACATCTCCCTTGGTAGCTACCCACTCACTCACAACATCTCTAGCTTGATTCTTTGGTTATTCAATAGATAATATCTACGCATGTGATGATAGGATTCACAAAAGGAAAACCTATAAAGTTCCTACGCTTAGTGTAACTCCATGAGTCGAGAAATTGATTTGATATCATCAATTCTATGATTCTTTAGCCTACTTTATGCAATATTTTTGTGGGTTTTTCGTTGTGCTATGAATTCCCACTATTCTCACAGTTTGATTGCATACATATACCATGTTGAATTTCCATGACCTTGGGTCTGGGATAGAGTATTGAAATCTTTGACGCTCCAAACCAAGAATCTCAACAAAACTACTTTGCACAACAGAATATAAACAACAGTAAATCACATATGCATAGAATATAGACAAATTTTCAATTTTTCAACCCAACTTCATTATATTAACAACATATAATACAATAGTCAAAGGCTCCCATATCAAGGATAATGGCCCTCATACATCCACTAGTATAAGATACAAACAAGATACTTTGACCATCTGGCTGTAGTGCAATCTCTTAGCCTTCTCGGTCATACCCTGTACTTGCCCAGTCCTTCAGCTTCCAAGTTGTCGCTCCTACCTCTATCAATGCTCCAAGTCCATCTGGCCACTAAATCTTGACTATCCAATCTTCTCTCTAATTGTGGCTCAGTCCATCAAGGTGAAAACACATTGAGACTCTTGTCGAGTTTTTCACAACTCCACTTGTGAACAACTCACAATCTGCCCACTCTTGCTCCTCAACTACTCAGGGACTTCAACCCACTATGGTCTTCCTTTGCTGCAACGATGAAGACGAACATAGGGCACTAAGGGCTGTGACCTATCACTCCAAGATGTCCATCTCCCATAATGAACACAGATTGGGTCATCTGCTGTAGAAGTCCTTCTCCACACACATGTCTCAGGCTCCAAAATCCTGCTCCTGGTTGGCCAAACTCTTGAGCTCCACAACTGTTAGGATTGCATTCACCTATTTCCATCAAGGTGCTGCACTTTGGCTCCAAAATGGACACTATCATGTTGTCCTACACCAGACCATAAGTGCCGAATCTCGTTCACACTTGGTCCTCTATCATGTTGTCCTCCAACAATCCACGAGAGACCAAGTCCACACTGTAGAATTTGCACCTAGATAGGGAATCCCAACACCTAGGAGACCCTTACACATGGCTGCCCACAAAATTTATGAAATTTTTGTTTGCCCTAAAAAAATGGAGCTATTGCACAAATATAGGCACCTCAATGCGTCCTCGCCTAGGACACCATTGAACCATCATACAAGGGTGCATATGCAACATACCTTGCTATTTTCCTCTTGCCTTCTGATCTAATGTGCTTGTTTTCACCTTGGTTTCTTGGCAGGCCTCCCAACAATCCATGTGGGCTCCTCCAAACAACTCCTAAGGCCTCCTCAAGCTACCCATCAAACCGATCCACATAATAGTCATCACTTTGACCCAATACTTGATCAATTCTTGCTCCAATTTTGTTGCCCAATCACTATGGAAACTATCACTAGTTTAGGGCATATAACCATGAGATCTACCCCCTCCTCATTGACTTCCACATGCTGCCCTATCACGATTTAAAACTAATCCACAAGTTAGGATCCAACATCTACAAGAATGCACTAAAATGCATACCTTAAACTCACTTTTTTGATGTCTCCTTCATTTCTGCAATCTAGGCTTGGTTAGGGCATTACACAGTCCCTTCTTCTAACCTTTAATTTTGCCCAGAATTTCTCTAGATGAAAGTGGCTACCCTTTGGAAGTACCCTCCTCCTCAATGTTGTTGTCTTGGGCATGAACCAACCGTAACACTACCCTACGCAGCTCTGTTTAGGTTGGTTTAGCCCCGCGACCTTCCCACAACAGTCATCTATGGATGCAATTGTCTCTTCCAAGGGTCTAAAAACCCTAACATACCCCCAAAACATTCAAAAATTCTCTCCTCTACCTCGGCTCTATAGCACAACAAATCAGCCTTCATAATAGTCACCAAGAGTGCCCTGAACTGCCCTCTTCTCCACACTCTCAGCCCTCTTATGCCTGTGGCCCAAAACATAAGTTTGCTTCTCCTCCATGAGCTATATTCTTATGATGTGTTGCACACAATGGATGCCTAAAACACAAGTGCTCACTCTCCTTTTATAGACATAATGAGGGGCTTCAACGAATTATGAAGAGACACACCTATTGGAGTTATTTACATCAAGCCAACATGACTTGAACCAATAATTAACTTATCAACTCCAAAAATTAATTTCTCTCTAACAACAACTCAGAATCTGATGATTCTCGTTGCGTTGGAATTTTTTTGGCGAGAACTATCATCCTCATCCATCCCATGTCAAAAATCCATAATGGTTTTGGCCCAAATCACGATGGGTGCAAAACCCCCAAGCTTTGATCTCAAGCCCACAAGCCCATTTTTAGCGCTTTGAGCTCCAGCCCTTGAACATTGGGGCTTGGAGTACCTCCCAAGCTACACAAAAATCAACACTCATAACACTTAAAGTTGTTCCCTATGTTCAAGTTGTTCTCATTTTGCAATCACAATCTTCCCAAATAACCAAAGTGATCAAGCAACAAAGGTTGGGCATTTCTCAAAAAGTTTATCAAAATGTGGTGATGGTTTTAAGGTGATGGATTTATAGCCACCATAGCTCCTAGAAATATTTGTCCAAATTTCTATTATGACCCTAATTTTAAAATTCTGCTACAATTTTGCATTTATTTGCTTTGGCAACAATTTGGTTACTTGTCAAAAGGTATATGCTCAAGAGCTAGGATGCCCCTCCAATAAATCTATCACACTCCTCCATATGTGGGTCTCATAGATAAGTGGGCAAGCAATGGTCAAATATTTGTTATGAAAACTCCTCAAAGGGTGACCTAAACATGTGTGCCAATAAGATGTGGGGCATTCCTCAAATCATGCCAACTAATCCCATATGTAGTGGATCTAAGTAGATAGAACTGTAAAGCAGGCAATGATTGTAGTCTATATCAGGGCATACCATAATATGCTTACAATCCTTCAATATGAACAAGGGTGTTTACCTCATGAATATAAAACCATGCTAGAGCATATTCAATCACCCCAAGAACAATTCCAATTCAAGTAATAGCATGGGGATAATGCTAGAGTGTTGTACACCATCATGAATCTATTGAAATGATTACGTGAAAACGATGTTGGCATGTGCCAAAAATGCTAGGGGATTTCATCAAGTGAGTCATACAACAACATGTATCATTAACCATCTAATGATCACAGGGGATTCACAACTAAGTTGGCTAGTATGAAAGGAAAACAATCATCATCAAGGCAATCCAAACATCAACATCATCAAGCCATCTATGATTACTTCATCAATAACCTCATCAAATACAATCACGACTCTAGGGAAATCTAAAGGTCAACCTGTAAACCTCCTTTTGTGATGGAAATGACAAGAGTATTGAAAATATTCACAAGTGGAGGCCTCCTATAACATGAGAGGTAACAAGCCGCCTATAGCATGAGAGGTAACAAGCCATAGGGCCAAAATTCTCCAAGTGTAGCTTGCTTGGGTGTGGTATTCTACTAGATTAATTCTCATGTCATATGATGGGTAACATGGTCCACAAATCATACATTTATTTATTGGTTGGGGATGCCCACCAGCCTGGGAGGATATGTTGTCATTTCCCTACCAAATATGTTATATGTGCACCCACACATGGGGACACCTACCCTGACAATTACTCATACATACATCAGAAATGACATGTGATATTTTCTATAAGAGTCTAAGAATCAAGTTTTCATACATAACTGTGTTAGATGAAATTATTTTACGATTTTATGTGTTCTATTGCTGTCACTAATAAATGATATAGTCCATTCTAATGAATGCATGCGATTTTTTTTTTTATCCTTGTCTCTTTTATCGTAGATGGGACCTAGTTGCATTAAGGATGTGTCCCACCCCTACGGGATGCATCCACTGATGGATCAATCAGTGGATATATGATCACTTTCAGTCCACCCTTAATGGATCTGACCACCATCATATGCAAAATGAAAGTGGGTTAGCTTAGACTTTAGTGTTTCCCTGTCCATGAGGTACAAGGAAACTATTGGGGACATCTCTTTTTCTTTTGGGATGTTACCCACACCCAGAAAATTGGTGATGTAAATGCTCCTGAAGATGGGTAGATGTCCCTCAATTGTCTTAGGAATATCTAGTTGCCACCTGTCAAAACTAGTTCCTCTTAAGTGCACTTGATGAAAAGTGGAAACAAATCTAGCATTCCCTTGGGTGCACTAGCATGGGATACAGAGGAAGGAAAGCAAGTTGTGGTGTTACTATAAGAGCTGTCAGTAAATAAAAAATATTGGCAACAAAATATAGAGTTCAAGACTGTATTCTTCTACTAGTCACCGTGCTTAATAATGAAGACCCGTTATCTAGATTCACCTTGCTTAATAGTAAAGACCCTATGACGTGGAGGATTGTTGGGAATCTCACAATACTTTCTTAGGTGACAATCAAAATATTGTCCAAATTGCAGAAGCTAATCATTTCAAGTCACTTTCATAATATTGGTTTTAAGGCAATATATGTTCTTTATGAAGAAATTCTTAAAAACCTTCAACAAAGTCTCAGCTTATTGCAGCATTTTGTTATCTCCTAGGTATATAGGAGTTGTTACTTAAGCACCCTTACTACTTTGGTGAGATATTTGTTAAGCAAGTTTTCTTGCCACATTATAAGTTACATTGAAATGTTGGAAGCTGTTGTATTTTAGTTTATCCCAATGGAGTTGCCTAAATTCCTTAAGCTTATTCAACAAGTATTTTAGCATTCTACATACTATTGGAAAATGAAGCCATTTTCTTAGTAGTTGATTCATTTTTCCTTCTCATTTGTGTGAATACATTTTTTTTTGGTTTCTTATGATTAATCATTAACCTATAAATCTAACAAATCTGTATATGCCCATTACTTCAATAGTTTTGACAACAGTATATGGTATTGGTTGCATATTGTTTAGTTGTAATTTATCATTCGTCTCATTTGATTGTATGTATTTTGTAGGTTTTTGGCCATTTTTTTCTTGTAATAACGTTTTTGGACATTTTTTCTAGCTGGTGCACTTTCTGGAGGTTTCTCTGACATAGGAACCAGCTTAGAGGCACCAAAATTTTCAGCATTTTCAGTAGCAGTTCTAGTATATTTTGAGGGAATTGAACCAGACAAACATGCTTGTTGGCTATTAGGATAAGGCCATCACCAAAACCTCATCAAATGCAATCATGACTCTAGGGCCATCTAAAGGTCAACCTGTAAACCTCCCTTTGTGATGGAAATGACAATAGTAGTGAAAATATTCACAAGTGTAGGCCTCATATAACATGAGAGGTAACAAGCTAGAGAGCCAAAATTATCCAAGTGCAACCTGCTTGGGTGAGGTCTTCAACTGGATTAATTCTCATGCCATATGATGGGTAACAGGGCCCACCAATCATGCATTTATTTATTGGTTGGGGATGCCCACCATCTTGGGAGGATTTTTTGTCATTCCCCTACCAAATATGCGAGATGTGAACCCACACATGGGGACACCTACCCTGAAAATTACTCATACATGCATCAGAAATGACATGTGACAATTTCTGTAAGAGTCGAAGATTCAAGTCTTCATACATAACTGTGTTAGATGAAATAATTTTATGATTTTATGTGTTCTATTTATTTCACTGATAAATGATATAGTCAATTCTATATGCATGAAATTTTTTTTATCCTTTTCCCTTTTATCTTGGATGGGACATAGTTGCGTTAAGGATGTGTCCCTCCCATAAGGGATGCATCCTTTGATGGATCTATCAGTGGATCTATGCTCATTTTCATCCCACCCTGAATAGATCCAGCCGCCATCATATGCAAAATGAAAGTGGGTTGGCTTAGAATTTAGCGTTTCCCTGTGCATGAGGTACAAGGAAACTATTGGGAACATCTGTTTCTCTGTTGGATGTTACCCACATCCTAAAAAATTGGTGATGTAAATGCTCCTGAAGATGGGAAAATTTCCCTCAACTGTCTCACGAATGTCTAGTTGCCACCTGTCAAAACTAGTTCCTCTTAAGTGCGCTTGATGAAAAGTGAAAACAAATCTAGCATTCCCTTGTCTGCGCTAGCATGGGATAAAAAGGAAGGAAAGAAAGAAATGGTGTTACAATTAGAGCTATCAGTAAATAAAAAACATTGGCAACAAAATATAAATTTCAAGACTGAATTCTTCTACTAGTCACCATGCTTAATAATGAAGACCCATTATCTAGAGTTACCTTGATCGATTGTAAAGACCCCTACTTTATTAGATGTTAATCAAAATATTGTCCAAATTGCAGAAGCTAATCATTTCAAGTCGCTTTCCTAATATTTTTCTGAAGGCAATATATGTTCTTTCTGAAACAATTCTTAAGAACCTTCAACAAAGTCTCAGGTTATTGCAACATTTTGTGATCTCCTAGGTATATAGGAGTTGTTACTTAAGCACACTTACTACTTTGGTGAGCTATTTGTTAAGAAAGCTTGCTTTCCACATTATCATTTATATTGAAATTTTGGAGGCCATTGTATTTTAGTTTATCCCAATGGAGTTGCCTAAATTCCTTAAGCTTATCCAACAAATATTTTAGCACTCTACATGCTATTGGAAAGTGAAGTCATTTTCGTAATATTTGATTCCTTTGACCTTCTCATTTGTGTGAATACAATTTGTTCGGTTTCTTATGATTAATCATTAACCTATAAATCTAACAAATCTGTATACGCCCATTACTTATATAGTAGTGGATAGTATTGGTTGTGTATTGTTTAGTTGTCTTTTATCATTCGTCTCATTTGAGTTTACATATTTCTTAGGTTGTTGGCCATGTTTTTCTTGTAATAATACGTTTTTGGACATTTTGTCTACTGGTGAACTTTTTGGAGGTTTCTCTGACACAGGGACCAACTTAGAGGCACCAGAAGTTGCAGCATTTTGGGTAGCAGTTATGGTAGATTGTGATGGAATTGAACCATATAAACATGCTTGTTGGATGTTGGGATGAGGCCCTGCAAATCAATGTGGGGGTTTTTCCCTGAGATATCATTTTCCTCATTTGATTGTACATCTTTTGCAGGTTTTTGGCCATGTTTTTCTTGTAATAATACGTTTTTGGACATTTTGTCTGCTGGTGCACTTTCTGGAGGTTTCTCTGACACAGGAACCAGCTTAGAGTCACCAAAAGTTGCAGCATTTTGGGTAGAAGTTCTGGTAGATTGTGAAGGAACTGAACTAGACAAACCTGCTTGCTGGATATTGGGACGAGGCCCTATAGATTGATGCAGGGGTTTTGCCCTGAGATATCATGAATGGTGTTGGTTGCATATTGATTAGTTCTATTTTACCATATGATGGAATCATGAATGCTATTGGTTTATGTTTCATGTGGAATTATTAATATTATCATTCATAATTTATATTGTATGTTTATAAGTTACTTTCACTTGAATTTCCTTCACTTTGTGCATTTGACATTTTCATTGTTTTAGACTTTTACATATTTAATTTGTAATAATAATTTATGTATCTTTAAATTTTTTTCCTGCCCCCATTCTGCTGTCCCTTGTTTAATTCTGGGGTACCTTCTAGCCATTACCAAAACCCCTTCCCTTGTCCACCTGCCCCTAAAACTTGGTGTAACACTGGTCAAGACAATTCTTCTCAACAAACTCTACTTTATGTTTTGTTTTGTGATTGGAATTACAGGCAACAGATTGTGTTGAAGTTGTGAACATACAAGAATTTTGTATCTTTTTGAAAACAACATTTGGTATAAGTATAGACACATTACCATGTCCCTATACTATATCTTGGTTACTTTCACCTCAACAATTGTTCCTCCTTGCATTCAATTTTTCATTTCAGAAAACTAATCCCTACTGTGTTAAAGAATCTTTTGTACATTTATAGCATGTACTTCTATTTATTGTCAATTTAAATTGTCATTATTACTGAATTTTGGCTTAATTTATGAAAAGGAATAAGATTCTCAACCAAAATATATAACTAAACTGTAAAATATTAGATTTTACATATGCAGGGGGCTTCTCCTCAAAGCAGGCCCACAAACCAAGTGTGAAATATCCATGTCATAAATACCAATGCTCCTCTGGTTCCTCTAATGGAATTGTAGGCAGCGACCCCACAAAAGGTGGGCAATCTTTCAAATGAGTTGAAAATAATTTGTAATAAATCCAAAGCAAGGTATACAAGTTGGCTTCCAAAATGAATAGGTTGGTCTATACCAATTTTCTAGGTTGGCTCATCTAAACGTTTTCCAATGTGGCACATGTACATATATTTATATATACACCCTAAGTCCCCTTATCACCATAATTATGGATCAGGATGGGAGCATTCCTCTCTCTTTGAGGTCTGTGCTATTGAACAAGGGTTGTTTGGGATCCATTTTCCTTTGGATTATTCTCTCAAAGCAATTGAAATCTGCCAACGAGTCTACCACTTGACCTTTGCTAAATGTCTAGAAGAGGCATCAGTTTCATCCTTTTAATCCTCAACATCTTTGAAAACTTATCCTTATTTCACATAGTAAGATGAAGGCCTTTCAATTTTTTTTATTTTTTTTTTCTCGTAAGTATATTCGACAATGCCAGTACTACTTTGCCTAAGAGCCTCAATTCCAAGTCTACTATAGGTGAAAAATCGTTGCTTGTCCTGGAACATCAAGTATTATAATGATGCCACTATCTCCACTTGGAAGGAAATACTTAATGTGATCTAAGGTTTGTATAAAAATACTATTTCCAAACACCACTCTTAATGCGAAGAGTATCATGTAAGGTGCATCTATGTACAAGTTTTTTGATTCAATGATGACAATCTATTTTCTCAACAGGGCTTTATTTTCCATATCATTGGATCAGAAAAGGTATTTCACAAATGGAATATGGAGGTCCCCAAGTATAATCCTATCTCTAACTCTTGAAAGAAACGTTGCAACACTTTAAAAATTGCAGTCTCATCATCAACTCCACTCTTTCCATTAATTCTTTGGACTTTCAACTTAGTTTTCTCCCCTTGGAGTTCTCACTTCCATGAAATATCCTCTAAAAACAATCAAATTCCTTCAAAAGGGTTTTCCTATCACAAGCAGATACACTTTGCTGAAAAACATCCTTTACCCTAATAGTTCCAGTGTTCTCTTACAAGCCATACATATGAAAATCATTTAGGATGACCCTACACAACCCTTAATACTGATACCCATGCTTATTTATCCTTCATCAATTCCACAATTTGTCTATGTCTAGTGGGAAAAAAAAACATAGACTACCCATCAACAAGGATTCACTTGAAAGTCAAGTTTGCTCCAAATAACACACATGCAAAGGCTACATAATTCACTCTTGGTGCTATAAAATTCACAGTTGCAATCATCCATAGGAAGCTAATTCTGACATGTTATATTTCTACATCGTTTGTGGCCAAAGATCTCAAGGGGGGCTACTTGAGTGACACCAATATCTGTATGCAAAAATTCTTGAATAATTCTAACTAATTATGTGTGCCCTGGAGCCAGGTGTAATATCCCTCCTGCTTTGTACAAAATTTTGCAAAAGGACAAATTCTTCCATATATTGAAGACTTGTTGTGCCTTCAATGATTGTTGTCCTCTTTGACATTTGAATCTAACTATTTTCTTTTGCGATCTCATACTTAAAGGATTCAAAATAAACGATCACTGTTATTTGTCACTGATTTTATCCACTTTTGATGAATAGAGCTACCTTGTTAACTCCATGGGATCAACCAACTGTGAAAATACATGAAATAGAACCCTTGTTTCCTTCATTTTCATATTCTCGATTTTTTTTACAAATCCCAATATAAACTAGTGGATAACACGTGTCACCCATTGGATTCAAAATTGAAACCTAATGGCATGGAACTAGCAACATGCCTAGTAAAATTGGAAATGACCAGTTATGCCAACTCTTTGAGATTGAAAATGAAAGAGGCATATTCAACACTGGACAATAGGTCTAGAAGAGGTTGTCTCATCTATTAAAAAGTTATAACAGTTTTGTATCCTATCTTCTCCAATGAGGAAAGAAAGGAAAACTCTTAAGGCAAGTATAAATATGCATGTGTCTGCGGGCCATTCATGCTGGAGCCTTCCCAGATGTCAATGAGAGCACTTTTCCTAACCCAAACTGCTGACCCCAACTAATTCAATGAGATTATCATGGGTTGCATACCATCTAGATCCTAAACCCGGGTCATCATTAGTTATTTGGCTTGCTGCCAAATCACAGCCCCACTATGGACATTACTCATGGCCTGTGGGAGAATACTTTTTGTAATTCATAATTTTTTTTATAATGTTCCCCGTTGGCAAATTTAGTGACAGTAGCATAGGATTTGAAACATTGAAGTGTGTCAGATTCTCTTCTTGTCGACCATTTATAGTTGTTTTATGAACATCCAAATCCTTCCAAGATAATAAAACTAAGCTTGTCTGAGGAATTTTACGAAGTTGAAGATGCTTTCTTGCAAATATGAGTTCTATTTTAATGGATCCTTCTTGAGGAAATTATTGTATTACTTATCTTGGACATAAGTAATAGATTTGTTAAAGTCACTAGCATCTATAAGATATTTTAAACAATTATATCAATTAGCCCTTGGGGGATTTTACATTGGTATCAAATTAAATTCCCACTGCCATGCAGTTTCATGAAAGAAATTTAGAAATCTATTTCCAGTGGTGGGCATTTGGAGTTTTAGTTGGCAAATTAGTCGTCTTCTAGTGCTTCTGCCTTTTCTTGTGCTTGGATGTTAACACTATTTATGTCCATACATCTTGCTCCATTTTTGAATCTTTATGTTTATAATTCTATGGGAATTCTTCTCTATAGATTGTGATGAAGACCCTTATAATGGAGTAGACTTTGGTAATACCAATACAGAGTTGTTTTCAATCAAGAATATGTTACTTCTGCATAACAAGGCTATCTGCTGAACAGTTTGTGAGGATATGGGAAACTAATATATCACATAAAATCATAAGTAATTCAATAAATATCTTCTTTTTCTATCATACTATGTCGGCATTGGGGCATATTGCGGGCATCATGCCATGGATTCCTCTTTCTATCTAAGGCAAATCCTGTCTATCTCAAACACCATGTTTGGATATCCTTCACTTTTATATATTTGACTCCAACAGTGAGAATTTCTTTAAATTCAAGCCAGAGTTTTAACTTTTGACTGTTGTAATCAACCTTGTATAACGTGTTATTTGTACAGTTGGGGTAATGAAAATTTCACTCATGCCTTTTCCATATGAAGAGATTTTTACAAGTGATAGCAATTGTTTTCAACTAAAGAGTCAACCAAAGTAGGTCAAAACCATCTGCCTTCCTATGAACCAAAAGCTAGGGGGGTTTGCATGTTGTAAGGTTTCATGTTCAAGTTACGAGGCTTGTAGTGTTGGAAGGTAATAAAGACTTATCTGAATATTTTTATGGACTTTTCTGCAGAATTCTAATCCAGGAACTAGATTCAGCATAAATTTGGTCTCTGAAGCTGGAGTTGGAGTGATAGCAAGTGGTGTAGTAAAGGGCCATGCAGATCATGTATTGATTTTAGGAAATTATGGTGGTACTCGAGCATCTTTCTAGTCATGAATAAAAAAATTTGGGTTGCCTTGGGAACTTGGGCTAGTAGAGACTCATCAGACATTGGTGGCTAATGACTTGTGTGATTGGACAATTATACAAACATATGGTCAATTGAAAACATGAAGAGATGTTGTCATAGATGCTCTCCTTGGTGTAGAAGAGTTTTGTTTCAATACAACACCCATTATCAGCATGGGTTGCATCATGATGTGTAAATGTCAAAAAAACATGTGTAATTCAATTGTATTATAGCAGAGAGGTTTTGTGTGAGGAATCTAGGTGCAAAAGCTTAACAATATATGACTTGAAAAAATTCCCCAACTCATTATATTCCCCAACGGACCAACAACTTAGTATATTCCCCAAAGGACCAATATGGTTGTCAAAATCACTCACCCTGAGACTCATGAAGAGTTGAAGTTTGGTCCAAAAGGTATGAAGTCAGATTTGCAAACAGACAATAATTTTGTGTCATCAATTAAAGATTCCATTCCTCCATCAGCAAGATTGCCTACATACATACCTCCACTTTCATGTTCTGTTTATTTAAGTGGTTCACACCTAATGAATGTCTACTCATCGATGCCGGTTGGTTCATATAGTAAAATTTCATCTACTTTTCATCAACCTTTAAAGAAAAAAACGGGCATATCAGATGATCCACGCCCATTAACAGGACAAAATAAACTAAGGATGTGATTGCAACCATTGATTGATCAGTTGCAGCGAAAAAGGGGACATCTAATGCATGCCAGCCCTTACCAAATAATACATCAACATTTTTTGAACCCTGTTGTCCAGGAAGCTTTATCTTTTAACGTATTGAATGTTTTGGAAAATGATCTTCAATTTTTGTATCTCCTTCTTGCCTTTTTGAATGGCTAGTGCTATTCCCAACCCTTGAACTTTTGTTTCCACCACTTCCTTTTAGCAGCTAGAGTGTCATTTGTTGTAACTGAATCACTATAAGCATGCTCACAGCTATTACTGCAACATTTTCCTAGTTTCAGTACTCTCTGCAAGGAATACAATAAAATATTACCATTCAAGGCTCTTCAACAACTCTATACTAAAGATAGCAATAGGATGTTCAGATCCCCTTTCTACTCCACGAAAAATCATGACAATATTTTAGAAAAAGACTACAATAATTCTCTCACTCAACCAGCTCCATGATACAAGTCAACGATAACATGATAATGGAGTTTGTTTTGCAACAATCCTCCAAAAATGGCACCACAAAGTAAGGTTCCTCCTCCAAGTGGTTGATCATGAATCTACCTTCACAAACAATGAATGAATCCTCCTTAGAAGCATGTGTGGCCTCCTCCACAGTGGATTCCTTCTTCAAGCCTTGAATGAATGCACAAACACCATGCAAAACTCCAATAAAGTGGCACTTGTGGCATCATGAGTAGGACTTTCCATCAATATTCAATGCAGAAGATGTCTGGCTGCACCTAATCACTGCTCAGCTATCTATCAAATGAACTGGTTATGATGGAGGCATCTAGTAGAGGTATTGAGGGTGAAATCTAGTAGAGGTGTAACTCCTTCAAGGCATTGGCAGTAGTGCAATGTTACTATTTAGCATTAAAGGTTTAGTTGTCGACACATTTAAGCTTTGTGGATTGGTACCCAATTTCCATAGTGTATGCTATAATTGCAATCCATGTATATCAGAGCACAGGTGGGGACAAGGCCAAGCAAGAAGAGAATGCAATAAAACTGAGAAGTGAGATATTCTACCCTGAAGGCATGACCCATTAGGTATGTAGCTAAAATGAGAGATAGCACAGGAGATCTTTTTCCTCTTAGATACTTACATTGAATATGAATTTTTTTATTAAACGTTGAGGCTTCATAGTGACATGATTTTGCATAGGATTCTATTAGTTATTTCTATGTCAGAATAAGAGGCAGCTTGAAATTTTTAACAGGAATTGAGTTCATCGAAGTCTGGCCCAATCAAACAAGAGGCCTAGTATTGACTTGATTCTTATACTCTGAAAAACAAGGAGTATTATTGTAGTACCACTATAAGAATGAAATGCTAAAGTTGCTCGCAGTCCTGAAGCAGTCATTCAGACCTCCTTAAGGAAAACAGGTTTTTTTTTATCTTGGATTGTTCATTTTGTATGCATGTCACTTCAAGTGGGTATGCTCTGAAATATTTCGACCTTTGGAGAAGTAATAGTCCTATAGTGGTGTGGGATTCGTTGGATACATGAAGGTGTATTAAAGACTCTAAGGGCTCAGTCTACAAGAATTTCTTGATAACTATTTGACAGCCGGCTATATGAGTCATAACTATACGTTGATGAGACTTCATGCCTGCCAGAGTTTCAAGAATGACTTCAGCTCATGTTGATCCAAGTTTCAAAGATTGCAAGCCATTCTTATCTGAGTTTTAATGGAAGATTACAGATCTAGGTACAAAGGTTATTCTTTTCGAGTTTGAGGATTTATTTAATCACTCTCTTCTGCCCTAGAACAAAATGACCTGTCTGTGGATTGTTCACTTGAAACAACCTCAATACAGACCGAGATTTATCTGGACTGAATTCTCTTAAATTTGATTTGAAGTTTTGAACCAAATTATAGTTTGTTGTTTTTTAAGGTTCTCATAAGCAGTTGTTGGAAAGTTGTGGCCTCTCCTCTACTCTTTGAACAAGACTATTGAACATAAGTATCATAAATATTTGTTATCAGAACTAGGGCCTAAAGAAGAAAAGTGTCATTGGTGTAACTCACTTAAGTTTCATGCATGAATATTTTATTGTTTGAAAGGCTAGTTTTCTAAGCATACATCTGCTGTAGAATGAGTTAAAAATTATAAGAAGCCTTTAGTCCAAGGGTTTACAACAAAAGTCTTGATCAAGACTCAGTTCCCAATAAGACCATCTCAAATATTAGCTCTCCAAGGAATTGAATTGTGAGTGGTAACCTATTGTGAAATCTCCAAAATTTTGATCTTCATAATGACATGGCAGACAACATACATCTTCAGGACATCAAAGGTACATCAACTTAGTTTGATTTCGGTCTTTTCTCATTTGAAGGAATTGTCATCAGTTGAAGTAAGTGTGCTATCACCTACAAAAGCAAAACCTTAATTATCATCAATTTCTTCATTGGATGGTAGAATGAATTTATTACAACAGTTGAGATAGTGTAAGGCTGGGTATCGTTCAGATTAGTAGCATCCAATTCACATATTCTTTCAAGAATAGAAGTTTCACATTTCTTCACATTACAATACATTCGTCCTATAAAAGGTAGAAAAGCTAAGATATTGGACAATGTTCAAAACCCATCATGACCTTCATGATCTAGTCAAGGACATCTCCTTCATAATTTGTAGGGTGTCTGAAGCAGATCATTTGATTCTGAAAAGCCAACATGCAAAGTAGTGATAACAACACCTTCAGGCATCATGGGTATTGTTACAATAAGAGAATGAAGATTGTGTAAGTCTATAATGGAAACACCCTTATTCGAGATTGAATATGAATCAAGCATTCTTGATCCTTCAAGAAAATGAGAGGTAGAAACAGCTTATGATTTGAAACAATATTTGTTGTGGCTAGTTAGCAGAGGAGTTCATAATGATGGTACTATGTAAACTAGAAGTGACTTTTGCATAATGACAAATTTCTTCATGAACAAATTTGTATAACAATAGATGAATTTTAAACATGATTATGACCTCCAGGAATAATATGTGGTCCTGGTAAGTTTAACCACATGTCATTATAGTAATAGTATGTGATAAGTAATTGGACAAATCATAAAATTTCTCGAGGACAGTTCACTCTATGATGATTACATCCCCTAAAATCATGAGTGCTTGGTTACAGAGTTTATACTCTGAATATAGAACAAGATTGTGTCATACATGTTGGCATTGCATTTTACAAAGTAATTGAGATAGTTGTTTACAACACATGAGCTTTTGAAATTCCAAATCCACTCTTTCTTGATTGGATTTTACTGAACTTGACAGGATTACAGTGAAATTTCATTAGCCTATCGGCCATCTCATGTGGATGCCACATATGACTTCAAATATGGTGTTCATTTAGTTTAGGTATGCTTAAGCATGCCTATTTGCTGAGTAGTATGCCTCTCTTTAAATGCTTCTTACTTTTGAAGATACAAATTAGTGATTTATGTGTTATAACTACATTTCTATAAAATGCAGGGAGGTGGCAGATATTTAGCACAAGAAACAATTGGAAGAGTAGCAATTGGGGTTGTGGCAAAGAAAATACTTGAGCTAAAATCTGGGACTGTGGTACAGTCATACTACTTTCAGTATTGAAATTTGCAGAAATGTGTTGAGGCTTCTCTTATACTTTTTTCCTCTCTAGATGAACTAGAAATTTTTAATTTCTGGGAACATTATTTCTCTACTACCTTAAATATATATTGTTGATCTTTAAATTCCATAAAATAATATAGTCTGGAACACCTCATTTAATTGCAAAAATTTCCAATTATTGAAAGCAATGCTATGAATTCTATGTCAAACTGTTTTCTCTGTTGGTATCTATGTGAAAATGGCTACAGATAATCATTAAAGGACTCATGATAGGCACATGGTAAACAATATCATGTATGCATACTGCTATTTCTATGATGTAGGAATTTCCATTTTGTAGTTATTCATAGGATCTAAGCAGAATAATTGTTTCAAGAATTGAAATTATGCTAAAGGATCTGAACTCATGAATTTTACCATGCCCAATTTTAGGTATGTGGCTTGGGAAATACTAAATATTAAGTTGGCTTTCATTGACACTTAAATTACAGAATTTAAAAATTAAGACATGTAAGTGCTCTAAATCCATCAGCTTCTATCCATCCTCTAGTTAACCAACGAAATGAGAAATGGAATATTACTGAAGTCATGAAAACTAATGAAAATGCATGTTATCAAAATGTCCAATCTGATAGTATGTGTTAAATTTTTTTTGAAACCACCATCCTGGCAATTTACCACCTATTAGATTAAAAATCTAATGAATAAAGATACAACTGGGATGTTAAGTTATCCTAAAACCAACTATCTAAGCAAACAGATCAGATCTAGTTACTTGCTGGAATTATATACTCAAAAAACTTTGGGATGTAAAGGGGTAGTCATCAACTAGTAAAAGAGAAAACCAAACCTAAAGTGATTATGCAAAACTTTTGGATGTACAGGAGTAGTCAATCAGCTAGTAAAATACCATAGTCGCTGACAACCTCCTTCGACAAATTGTATGAGGCATCTTCAAATACCAGACTACGCTAGCTCATAAAATTTCCCTATTAAGTAGCACTATCTACTCAATTCATATACCACACACTTCACAGTTTGTGATGGAATTCTACAAAGCTTTTGTTTTTGAAAAAAAAATAACCACATTGAATATGAATCTCCCTTTTCTTCAAAATTCTCCCATCTACAATGTGAATGAAAGGCATTCTACCAAGTAACAAGGATAACAACTTTAGAGTACATAACTTCTTGACAAGTACTAAGGCTATGATTGGAACCATTGATTGATCAGTTGCATTGAATAAGCAGACATCTAATGCATGCCAACACCTACCAAATAATACATCAAAATTTTTTAAACCGTATTTTCCAAGAAGCTTTATCTTTTCACCTGTTGAATGTTTTGGAAAATGATCTTCAATGTTTGTATCTCCTTCTTGCATTTTTGAATGGCTAGTGCTATTCCCAACCCTTCAAATTTTGTGGCCGCCACTTATTTTTAGCAGCCATAGTGTCATTTTTTGTAACTGAAGCACTGTACGAATTCTCACAGCTATTACTGCAACCTTTTCCTAGTTTCAATATTCTGTGCAAGGAATACAATAAAATATTACCATTCAAACCTGCTCAACAACTCTATTCTAAAGATAGCAATAGGATGTTGAGATCCCTTTTCTACTCCAAGAAAAATCATGAAAATATTTTAGGAAAAGACTACAATAATTCTCTCAATCAATCAGTTCCATGATACAAGTCGACAATAACATGATAATGGAGTTGGTTTTGCAACAATCCTCCCAAAATGGCACCATAAAGTACGGTTCCTCCTCCAAGTGGTTGACCATGTATCTACCTTCACGAACATTGAATGAATCCTCCTTAGAAGCATGTGTGGCCTCCTCCAAAGTGGATTCCTTCTTCAAACCTTGAATGAATGCACAAAGACCTTACAAAACTCCAATAAAGTGGCACTTGTGGCATCATGAGTATAAATTTCCATCAATATTCAATGCAGAAGGCTCCATTTGGAAAATTCCATGGTAGAAATACAATCTACAAAGGAGAAGGCCAAGTAATTGTCAATGAGTGGACACCCTCATCATAATAGCTTGGAAATGTGTGCAAGGTGACTTCCTCTCATATAAGGTGTCCTCCCCATTGACTAACAAATTCCTCAAAGGGGTAATGACCCTTAAAATATTTGTTGAAATTGTGAGTGCCTTATAATCATATGTTTGGCCAACATGTCAATTGTTTTCCTTGATGAACAGATCTGAAAAAGGTGTTTGAATTATCGCTGGAGATGCAAGTGAGATTTGAACACAATGAAATAGATCTGATAGAAAGTCGTATATTCTTCACATAGGTAGAAAAATCGATCACGCAACACTCTGAATGCATGTGTGACTGCTAATATATTTCATGTTACCTTATTTTTTATAAATTCTAAGTATAGTTTGTTGGCAATTATCAGCTATTCACTAGTGGCTTGGCCTCTTCAAGTGTGTAGAAAAACATGAAACTGTTCTAAAATATTTTCTACAAGTTGTATAAATTTGTTGATTTGCAAGCAGTGATGTGTTTAGCTAGAAAAAACCCTCATACACTATTTTTATTTTTACATCTGATAAATTCAAAGTAGTATAGGGATTCTTCATGTTGTTTTGGATTTCTTAGTCTACATGAACTTTGTCTTGCTTTAATTTTCTTTACTTTGAATTTTTTCATGAAATTTGCTTTAGTTATTTTTGTCAGAACTCATTAGGCTCTAGAATGTGTGCATCAATCTTCTCCTTCCATGCTTGAGAGTTAGTTTTGTCTATAGAAAATTTCAAAAAATTGTCCAAAACTCTCTTTTGACAGCGCACAAAAACTTATTTATCTAGTCCATTTAGGCCAATGACTTACTTATCTAGTGGACCATTCTATGTTCTGGGTGAAGGAGTCACACTTTTCAATTTTGAGAGAGTTTCATTTTACACCTGGGAAACCAGACATGCTTCCTTAGTGGCCAAGTTGGTCATGAATTCTTATTCAAGAAAATGGGCTTTATGTAATTATCCTGTGGCATACCTATTATCTATTGCATCATTTAACACAACTAAATCGAGCTTCACGGTTTCTATTGCTTTGTCTATAACAGGATTTGACATGTCCTTTACTGAATTTTATATCTACAGCTCTCCAACACCTTTCTGTGACCTTCCTACTTTCTCCAAGTCACCAGACATTGTGGGTATTCTAATTGATGTTACAGGAGAGGTACACTAGCAACCATTTGCCTCTTGGATGTTGAAATTGCTGAATATATGCCTTGTTGAAACAAGGCTTCAAGTAGAAGGCCTTATTAGTTCATCGTTCATGTCTGCATCTTTTATTTTACTTGCTTAAGGAGATGGTACATTACAAAGGCCTTGTTTCAACTTTATACATTTAGCATCATCATCACTGGATGCAGAAATAATTCCTATCAAGAATCTTGTGCATTCAATGGACCACTATTTATGATTTGACCATGGGTTCTTTCCTTCATACTTTATATGCCATATGCCCTAGATGCATTGTTGAATGTACAACTAAAGAGTGTTTTCTCATACATTTCAAAATACAAGCAACAGAGAAAGATTTGTGAACATAAAAAAACTCTTGTCAATTTTAAAACTTCCATGATTGTTTTCTGATATTGACATTGAATCTAATATCATCAAGAAGACAAAGTGTAGAATTCTGAGTATGTTGCCTAAGGTAGGTATCAAAGCAATGATTGAAAATATTTTTGAGGTTTTGGACTTAGCATTACAAGATCAGATCGCTGATGTCCAAGCCGAAGATGTTGCATCTATACCAATTCTTGCATTCAATTCTGGCTATGATGTTATTACAACCATGTGTAGAATATTGGAGGTATTTTTTGAGGACAAATCTGTCAAAATTCGTGAAATTTTAGCTCATGATATTGGATACATTGCATGTTTATCTGCTAGTCTTTTAGCAACTGATTATTCAACCAAATTTCTGTGTCAAATCCACAAAAATGTTGGTTTGAAAGTGAATTTGGGAAACATAGATGTTCTTATATCAAGATTATTTTGTGCTCAGTGTGATAAATAAATTTTAGCTGACTCAGGGAAAAGTGACCTTGATGTAACTTTATATCAGATATAAATGAAATACATTCTTAATAATACAACTGTTAGAGTTTGCTTTTAGTATTTTTCAATCTCTCTTTTCTCGACTTATTTTTAGTGAATCATTAGAGAAATTTTCTGTTGCTATTGTGGGAATAATTTCTCATCTTCTATGCCATGCAATCAAAATTGGCCTTATGGGAACAAAACCTTTGTGGATAAAATACCTAGATATACTTCCACTTTATCAAAAGAAGGTTTTGAGGAGATAATTTTTTTTGAAAATCCGTTACATCATTGAGAATAATGTAATGGATATTTTGTTTGAAAATGATGATGCATGCAACAACAAAAAAAGAAGAAAATATGCTTGGAATATTGAAACATGATTTGGAAGCCACTGAGGATCCAAATGTATTTGAGACTTTGTTGGAAACGGTAGCAGAAATTATGAAAATGGTTGATGTCCATGGATATTTGATTTTTTTTCTCATCTTATTTATTCATTGATCAAATTAACAATTCAAATAGTTGGGTAAGAGCAACAACTACTAGGTTAATAAATAAATCTGCTAGTTTTAAATAGAAGGGAGGAATTAGATCAATCCTTTTGAAGTTTGGTGGAATTAGAGATGAGTTGTTTGAATACTTGAAAGAAAGGTTTTTCACACGCCTAGTTATGAGAATTGAATTTTCAGAGGTATACCAAGTGTAGATCTCATTCAGGAGATGGTCCCCGTGGTTCTTCCAAAGCTTGTAGTTTTACAACAGCAGAATTTCCATGCATTAGCTACTTTGCATGAATTGGAAACATAGTTGAATACAATTTTTCTAGTTTTGTTGCTGGAATGGTGTCACAAGGATCTATCATTTGTGTTTCTTCACTCAAATAGAAAGGAACTGGTTACTGTAATGCAACTCTATGAAGCCCAGACATCATCTAATACTAGAGATATTTTTACTAGAGTGTTTCCATTTCTTCTTGAGAAGTTTGTACATTTCCTTAGGGATGCACACAGTGACAATACTGATGAAAGGGTATAAAAGGTTCTAGATATGATTTAAGAGGTGGCTAGTCTTGTCACTGGATTAGATGATATTCGAGGATTTTTAAGGAATTACTAGTTTCCATTTTTCTAATTTAGGGAACAATTCCTTGTAAGCAAGGAGGAAGAGGTGAGAGTAATACAAGGTGACAAGTGGCAAGTGGGAATGTATCACAATGTATTTGTAAAAATCTAATTATAACCCGATTGTTCAGGATACAAACAACCACCAATGACCCCATTGATTTCTCCATCAATTATTCCATTAATTAACTTCATTAGATTTTGGATTTTATATACTACAATATATCTGCATTTGTGGCATTTCTCTCTTGTAGGCTTCATTTTATTTTTTAAATGCCACTTATATTACTTTAAGGAAAAGGAGCAATTAGGAAAAGGAGAAATTAGTTACACTTGTGATACGTGTATGCACATATTTTCTCAAGCTCCACACAAAAGAAGGTTTGAGAACTACGGAAAAATATTTATGATGTTACTTGTTTACAAATTTGAGAAAGCTTCAAGGGTTACAATCAAAATCTAGAAATTTTGTTTCCTAGTGGAATGTGAGACATTCTTGGATTTGTATAACGCTTCAATGCGTGTTTAGGATCTAGGTAAGTGTGAATGGATAAAAGCTTTTTTTCATTGTTCTATATTGGATTCCCATTCTCTCTAAGTTATCAAAGGCAAGTTAAAACCTGATTAGACTAAGGGATAACATATTCCATTACCAAAATTTAACCTTACGAGGAAGTGCACTACACTTGTTTGATACTTCAACACATTTTGAGGGCATTCCAATAGAAATTTCATTGTTGTTGGATATACTGGCATTGGTTAGTTTTAGATAAGTTCTATTTTTCAAATATGTTGGTTTCATGAAGTAATATTTCCAACCAAGAGGATAAAGACTTGGCATTCTAAGACATAGTGGTGTTATTTCTTTCCTGTATTTGTGATTTATTATTATTCCACCACTAATAACTTCATTATGTAGTTGTCTATTTAGTAGTATATTACAACAATGACTTGTTAAAGGAAAATTATTCTAGTTTGTTTGAACGTCATAAAATGGAAGGAAATCTAGCTTTGAATTAGAAAAATGGAATATATTCTCAAAAATATGTTTTTTGATCAAATATAGGCCAGTTGCCTGATCATTTAAAAAAAAAAAGTGATGAAAATAAACAATGATTTTGGACACGATGAATTACAGAACTCTCCAGCTCAAAAAAAAGTTAGCGTATTCAGTTTTGTGTGCATCAGATAAAAATGAATGAGTAACATTAAGTTTGCTTTGAATATTTATAGAACCATTTTAGATATTCTAAATGGAAATTGCGTGTGCTAATCTTGCTCAATTAATTATAGGGAAAACAAGGGGCATACATAATTTGTTGGCTTATGGGAATTTGATTCCTTTTCCTTTGGAATAGTACGTTGATAATTAAATATTACTATATTGAAGCTATATTCCTGGTTAGTATCACAATTTACAAAGTCTTGTATTATTCTTTTTTAGTTTCTTGTTGTAATAATGTGTTTGCAATACTTTGCTCCACCCATTAGATTTCTACTAACCAGTTTTATTGTTGAAGTGTCACTTCTTCTTAGAGATAGCTAGAGGAAACGATACAAATAAAAAAGTGGAGCATGAGACATTATTAGTAGAAATTGCTAGTTCTGTTGTGTTTATTTATGAAATTTTATTTTCTTTGTTTATACAGGTCATCTAGTGGCCACTATTTCCGAACTAAAGAAAAATTGTTTGAGTTTCTTGCTTTTATGGGGGAAAATGACATTAACAATATTGCTGATGTTTAGGTATATATCGTATCAATTCTTTATAGTCTATTTTAGTTTATATTCCAGTGTTCATGTCTTATACTCTGCATTGTAACTTTTTTTGTTTTCTTTTTGTAGAAAATGGACTTAGTATTGATGGTAAGAAGTAAGGATTGAAGAAAGAGGGGAACAATAACACTAGAGTGAAAAAGAGAGATAAGTGTACTGGTCCAATGGTACCCATAGAGCCAATATCTCGCATAAGACAGATAGATAAAGACTAATGGTCAAGGTTTTAGAGTTGCTGAATTCACTTGCAATTCCTTGGCAAGATAATGATAATGTTTTGAAGTGATGAACAATATTTTATCTGTAAATTGTACTCCAACCAATATTAAGTTGGAAACTCATATTGTAATACTTGATATTTTATATAATATAATGTGGTTGGAATTATTTATAGTTTCACTTGATATTACTTGGTATTGTAATTAACATATGTAACTTTGCATTTTCATATTAGATGAACATGTAAATTGTATGACATTTTTTTTAAATTTAGTTGCAAAATCATACTAATTAATTTATGTGATTAATAATGAACACATAAAATCAGTCTAAAACTATTAAAATAGTAGTTTATATTGATTAATGATGAACACAAATAAAATGAATATACAACTAAATTAGTCATTTATAATGATTATTAATGAAAGTAAATGAAATGAATATAAACTACTAAATTAGTCGTTTATATAATGAATAAATAACTACTGCATATGATAAATTTGTGACTACAAATGACAACAAAATTTTGCATATATATGACTATTAGTAGATAATTTACAGTATCTTATAACACGACTAAAATTTATTCATATTTCTTCGGTCATTAATTGGTTTCAAACAATGACTAAAATTTGCATATATATGACTACTAGTAGCTAATTACAGTATCTTATAACACGACCAACATTTTGGTCATATTTCTTTGGTCATTAATGGTTTTCTTGGGTGATGATATAGTCATATATTTTGTTGTATATTTGGTCATTAATTGTGACAATTAATGATCAAATCAAAGATTAAATCAATGACCAAATTAATCACCAAATCAATAGCCAAATTAATGATCAAATCAATGATTAAATCAATGACTAAAATAATGACTAAATCAATGACCAAATATACAACTAGACAACAAAATTGAGATACCAAATTAATGACTAAGCTGAAAATGACCAAAAGTTGGTCGCATTATAAGATACTATAAATTAGCTACTATTGGTCACCGACCGAAAAATAGTCGTTTATATGCAAATTTTAGTCGTTTTTTTAGTAACTAATTAGCCATTTTCTACTAGTGCCATGAAAGTCACTAGAAACTCTGATGATCGAAAGTCCATTGTAGGATATGTATTCACTCTTGGTTCAGGATCTATTACTTAGTCTTGTAAGAAACGAATTGCCATCTCCCTTTCCTCAGCAGAAGCAGAGTATCGTGATGCAGTTGGAGCCGGCAAGGAAGCCATGTGGCTTCATCAGATACTTTCTGAATTTTGTCTTCATTAGCAGCATCCAACTACACTTTGGTGTGATCATTAGAGTGCCTTTTAGCTATGTAAAGATCTAGTTCAACATCAGCGTATGAAACACATTGAACACCACATACACTTTATCAGAAAGCTCATTCATGATTGTGTTATTGAAGTGCAGTATTGTCCAACCAATAATCAAGTAGCGGATATCTTTACTAAGGCTCTCACAGAAGCGAAGTTTACCAAACTTCAATCCATGATTGGAGTTCAGGAAAGTTGTCATTAAGGGGGGATAAGCTCTAATGCCTCCTTCCTTCTCCTATTGTGTCACTTTTGTAAATCCTTCAATCCTATCCCATTTTTTTCTTAAGGGGGGATGTTAAGATATTTCGACACATAGGAAATAGGCTCCTTTTGTGTCACCTTTGTAAATCCTTTAATCCTATCCCAATTTGTACTTAAGGAGGGATGTTAGGATATTTCTACACATAGGAAATAGTTAAGAATAACTTGGTCTAGTATAGAGTTAGGTAAAGTGTGTTTATTTACCATGTACATTTGTAGTGATCCGATGGTTATCTCTCACCTCGGTATTAACGACACTTGATCCATGGCTTACCACCCGATTAGTCCATGATCTTTATTTAAAGGGCATGGAGGGTCATTTTTCCAGTAACCGTTTATGAGAGAAACATATGTAACTTTTATTTTAATATTAATAAATTCCATGAAGTGGCCACGTTGGCTCAAGGCATGGACTGTTTCCATTTTTTAGGGTTTTAACCACATGATTATACTGGTGTACTGATTTGTAATCTATTTTTGAGCAGTGACCTTTGGTTCTTGATCTACAAAACTTACCCTGTAAATTCCTACAACGATCACAACAGGAGGTGGTTCTTGTTGAGGTGAATGAGGCACTGTTGCAGTGGGAGAAGTCATAGGGATTGGTTGAACCAGGGTCAAAGCAAGATAAGGTTTAGGTTGACCAGGAAGGATAACAGCTAGAGGATTGAGGTACTAGACGGGAATCCCAAGGGTCAGGTTATGAAGAGAGAGGGTGGCCATAATAGGTACCGTGTACACTCCTGGTGGGGGAGCTAGGAACGGTATCTGACCAGAGGAATAATGACCCAGTGCGATGGCTCCAATATGGTTAAGGCCTGGACGAACCATTCTAGGAGGATAAAGGGGCTCATGAGTACTAGCTGAAGGTGAAGCGCCGGGAGAAGGTGGTTCAGAATGCTGATCAGAGGACATCATGAGACTCTGGTAATCGGGGGAACTAGATGGAAGAGGTTGAGTGGCCACCTAACCTTCAGGTGGTTGGGTAGTCACAAATCCTTGCTGAGGGAAAGGATTAGTAAGCACAGTCGGTTGACTAGGTGTAGGATTGGGAGGAACAGAAGGGACAACTTGTTGTCCTCTCAATGTTGCTTGAGACTCCCATAGTTTTCGCATCTGTGGCAGAAGAGGACAATCATGCATATAATGACCATAAACACCACAACAAGAATAGGCCTTGTTCGTATGAATAGGCCTATCCTACTTGGGATGAGTGCCTTGTTGCTGGTTTGTAGTGTTAGGAGAATTACCTTGATTAGGTCTAGGATTACTAGGGGTAGCTTGATTTTGAGTGCCTTTCCTCTTCCTTTTGGAGGGAGGAGTATTAGTCATGCCCTGCTGTGTGTACACCTACCCTTGAGGGGGCGATGGTTGCTGTTGTAGAGGTTGAGAAGGCAAGGGAGACGAAGGTGCTAATGCTGGAGGAGCTGGAGCACCAGGCTGTGGATATAGATAATAAGGAGGTTGGGTAACAGTGTGGTAAACACGAGGTTGGGAAAAAAGAGGAGGTATGTCGTATCTTGGATACATGCTACTGGGAGGGGGAAAAGTGCCGAAGGTGCTGGCCCTTCCCTGAGGAAAACCATAGCCCATGAGAGGTTGAGCATACAGATTAAAGAGAGCTCCAACAATACCGTCGGTGGGGTGAGATTCCCCCAGTGCGTTGGCACCACCAGATATGGGAAGATTAGGTAAAAAGGTATAAACATAGCCTGACTGAGCATAGATCAGGTCATATTTTAAAGTAATTTGGAGAGCGGCTTCTTCGGTTTGAGGAAAGTGCGATGCGAAATATTTTCCGATAGGCAGCAAGAGAGTTATAAGGAACTAGTCCATGTAGACACGATCTTCGAAGGTAGGGGCTCGACATAGGCTCTTTCTTCTTCGCCATTCCTGAACATGGTCAGATAGGTGGGTTGCAGACGATTGATGGAAAGAGCTCAAGAGTTTGGTACCAGTGTCGTAACGAAGGGGAAGCTGGAAAAAAGAAAAAAAAGCCCGGGCAAGAGTCGCAAAGGTGGTATGGGAGGAAGGGGCCTGATCAACATACCACTTAGAAGAATCACCTGTAAGCATTTGTTGGAACAACCGAAGATGGACAGAGTCATAGGTAATTGAGTTAGATGAACACCACATGTGGAAAGATCGAATATGATTTGAAGGATATTATCCAGCAAGGCCTTCAAACTTTGGGATGTCTGAAAGGAGCTTTGTTGGCATAGTAAGCTAACTAGCGTCATGGTGTATAGGGTCGTTTATCAACTGGTCAAAATTAGGGAGGCTGAAGCCTGCCATAAAAGGGAGCAAGGGTGTAACTAGGGTAGTGTCCACTGCGGTCCCACTAGTGGTATTCCTAGCCTGAGGGCCAGGGTTACCACCGGTAGCAAGTCCTCCACCAGACATGGTGAAGGTGTCAGGAGGAGAACTGAAAGCGGAATGAGAACGAGAACCCAAATGACTAGAAGAATATTCGGTGTGCAGACTCGGTGGGGGACTAACTCGAACCCTATGTGGAGGAGTAAGTCTTCCTACTAGAAAATGAGGATGAAGGCCAAGAACTCTTCGGGATAAACACCTTGGTGGCACAATGGTGACGACAAAAACATGGCACAAAAGGAAAAAGAGATAAAAAAGGGTAGGGAGGTGCAGGATCAACTGATTACAATGTCAAAAAAAGGGCAAAGAGGTGCATGATCAAATGATTTCAATGTTTTAGAGTCTTTTCTTGCTAGTGTTAACCAAGCCCTTTTTCACTTAGTGTGTGTGTGTAAAAGTGTGTAAATTTTAATTTTTAAACCAAGATGTTTGTAGTGAAAAAGAAAAAGGGTTGTTGTATAGCTATAAATGAACCTATAAATGACAGTATATAGGCCTGCAAAAACAGAAAATAAACAGCTAATAATGAAATAATCTAAACCCAAGGAGTCAGGTCTCTCAAAAACTAGTCTATAGGTGAGTAAAAAAC
Source organism: Pinus albicaulis (assembly GCA_034641835.2). Classification (NCBI taxonomy): domain Eukaryota; kingdom Viridiplantae; phylum Streptophyta; class Pinopsida; order Pinales; family Pinaceae; genus Pinus; species Pinus albicaulis. Next base: position 447,893,302 of record CM076579.1, on the reverse strand, counting down.
TAACCAAAACACACTAAAAAAGCTAATAGATCTAAGGTCAAGAGGGACAGGGATCTAAAAGATAAAATCTGCTAGAAAGTGGTGCAGAAAACAACAACAAATTAGAGGAAGAATTGTTGTAAAAAGGGTGGCGAAAGGCTATCTCCTGGAGGGAAACTGAGTGAACCCTAGAGGAAAACCCAAAAAAAGCTAGATGAGGTGATCTGGATGGATCACAAGCTGATCTGAAGTGGATCTGAAGGTGAGGTATCAGATCTGAAAACATGGCTAAAGACTCTGAAATTTCAGAAAACCTGCAATAGCAAAAACTCTTCCACAAAAAGTGGAGGGTACTGAAGCTGTAGGGGGCTAGATTCCCACTTAGTTGAGAGAAACAGAACAAGTATAGGTCCAAAACAGGCATATATGGAGGTTAGAAAACCCTGAACAGAGACTCAGACAAACCTAGAAAACTTTCAGAAAAATCCCTACAAAAAGTCCAGGTCGCATTTTCTGACCTGTTTTCAGCAGAGGTCACAGCTTTTGGGCTGCAAAGTGTGCCCTGAAGGTCTAGGTCACAGGTTTTGGGCCAAAAAGTACAAATTGCACTTCTAGCACTCTCAGCGGCAGGTTTCAGAAAAAAAATTTGTCTCAGCTGCGACTGATGTCTGTCACCTGCACAATAGGTCCGAAAACACATGGAAGTCGGGATTTTTTCATTTTAGGGTTTTATAGGTTAAAAACAGCATCAAGAAAAGCAAAAACAAGGGGCTGAAGAGAAATCCTAGGGTTTGAAGCAGTTAGATATGCAAGGATTAGAAAAACGACAATGGTCATAATCGTAAACCCGTGTGGAGTCGCCAGTGGTTAGTATGAATCTTAATTCCAAGCGTACGAAAAAAGATCACTTTAGTTGTGCATAACAAACAACCCTAACAACATAAATAACTACCAATATCTTCAGATCTGCAGTTAGGTGATCAAGATAAATGCTGCAAAAATCTATATCTATGCATTAGAAGACATTAAATAGTAGAAAAAACAAGATTTACTCCATGCATCCAATCGAAAAGACAATAATATATCAAATAAATTTTGTATTGATGACACCTGGGAGGAGAACACAAGAGGGTGTTCCCTATTCTCCTCAATGGGATATGTTCTTGTAAGTCCTCAGCACTTCAAATCTATAATTCCTCTCTCTTGATGGTGTAGAAAACCCAGACAAAAAATACTAAAATATGGCTATGATGGTGGATCAATAGCCAGACCAAAAGTTTAGATCCAGAGTGATATTTAGGCAACAAAAGGTGGTAAATGAATTGGAAAACCCTTCTATTTATAACAAAATAATGAGTTAGTCTATATATTGGTGCATAATTAAAATATTATTAACCAAATCAATATCCAACCTTTATGGAATATTTCATTATATTTGTTGGAGGGAAAAGGAATTTGACTTGGGTCAAATCCCTTTATTTGTAAATAATAAATAAATAAATGATTTATTTATCATTTTAAGGATGTGATTGAGTAATAATCAAATAAATAATGATTTATTTAATTATTTAACAGTGAATTAGTCATATTTAACAAAGAATATTATTTAAATAAGATTTAAACAATTATTCTTAGAAAATAATAAGATAAATAATGATTTATCTAATTAATTTCCTTGTTTTGGGTTAAATATAACCAGAAATATTAATTAAACTATTTTTTAACTAATTATTCCTTGAGGAAAATCGAACAAATGTATATTTATTTAATATTTCCTCATGGGGTTTCCTGTTTAGACCATAAACAACTTAATAAAGGTGGTTTACTAAGTTATTTTCATAGTGAAAGCAATTAGTTTAATATTTCTTAAAAAAATTGGCCCAGATTCCGGCCAATTTTGACTTTCTGGGTAATTCCTATGTCTCATTAGACAACTCCATTCATAATCTTGAGAAGAGCAGTCTGCTCCAATTCTTTTTCATTTTTCAATTCTTGTCATCTTGTCATGGTACCAGAGCTAGTCTGCATAAGACAACAACCAGAGAAAAATTAGATCAGGAAAGGCTAGCCTGCTTAAGACTCTTTGATAGAGCAGCAGCAGTTTGAAGAAGAGCGGCACTGAAAGAAGAAGTCAGTGACCACGGAAAAGACAATGAAGGTGCATGCTAAACAAATTGAATGAATATCAACTCAAAACCTTTTTTTATATTAAAAAAAATTGGGATAATGCACTCCAAGAAAGGCAATTAGAGCTTTAATAATGCACCAATCCAGAGCAAGAGATGCGTTAGTCAGAGTGACTACACCGATTTTGAACTCACGCTAGTCCGACCTAAAGCACCTGCATTGGACTAGTGCATTAGTCAGGGTAACTACACCAATTTTGAACTCACATTGTTCTGGCTTGAAGCACCAACACTGTTACCGACGAAATAGGTAACCTGACCTCAAAACGGGAACTCTAGCCCAAAATGACTCAAAAAACATGAAAAAACACCCCAAAAACAAAAAAAAGTGTATTCCAAAATGCACTCGGTTTTTTTTTAAGGTCAAATTTCAACATTTTATAAAATTATGCTAAAAACAAATTTTTTTCTTGAAAAAAAGATTGAAAAAACACCCCCAAAACAAAACCAGTTGACGCTGGAATAACAAAAAAAAAAAATTGTCATATTTTTGACATTTTTAAAAAGAGAAATAACATTTTTTAATTTTTAAAATTCAAACATTAAAAAAAACCTAAAATTTAAGAAAAAAAATAAATTTAAAAAATAAAAACATTTTAAAGCTTAAAATTAAAAAATATATAGGATTAAAAAAAAAAAAACAAAATACAAATTTTAATTCAAACATTAAAAAAAACTAAAATTTAAGAAAAAAATAAAAATAAAAAAAATTAAAAATTAAAATTTCAAAATATATAGAAATAAAAAAATAAAAATAAAAACAAAATAAAATATGAAATTAAAAAGAAAAACAAGTAAAAAAAAGAAAGAAATTATAAAAAATAAAATATAGAAATTAAATTTAAAAAAGAAAAAGAAAATTTTTATTAAATTAAAAAAAAAAATTAAATTTTAAAATAAAAAATTAAATTTAAAATAAAAATTAAAAAAAAAAACACATTTTTGAAATTAAAAGTAAAAAAATGAAAAATGAAAAAAAATACAATAAAAATATTAAATTTAAAAAAATATATATTAAAAAAACAAATAGTTTTTAAAAAATATATTAAATTTAAATTATAAAAAATAAAAAATATATATATGAACTTAAATTAAAAATATATATATTAGATTTTATTAAATTAAAAACAAATGTTAATATTAAAATAAAAAATTAAATTAAAAAAATATTAAATTTTAATAAATAAATGAATAAACAAATAAATTTTGAAATGAAAATTAAATTTTAAATATAAAGAAAAAAAAAAACATTGTTAAAATAAAAAGTTAAAAAACTTTAAAAATCAATTAAAATTGAAAAATTGAAAAAAAAATTAAATAAAATATATTAAATAAAAATAAAATAAAAAACAAATTAATTTGAAAATATTAACTTTAACTAAAAAAAAGGAAATCTAATTTAAAATACACAATTTAATTGAAATTAAAAAAAATATAAAAATTTTATGTAATAAAAAAAGATAAAAATTTTAAAAAAAAAATATTAAATTCAAATAATTAAAAAAAAAATATACAAAATTTACTAAATTTTAAAAAATTAAATGAGAAAACTAAACATAAAATTTAATAATTAAAAAAAAAATGAAAAAAAAAAAATCAATTAAATAAAAAAATACAAAATCTAATAAAAATTATTAAAGAATTTAGAAAAAAAAATTAAAAACAAAAAAAACGAATAAACAAAAAATTAAAAAAATAGAAAAACATTAAAACGAATTAAATTTAAAATATAAAAATTAAATTAAAAAAATAATTTAATTTTTTTGAATTAAAAAAAAAATAAAAAAAAATCAAATTAAAAAAAAAATATTAAAAATTAAAAAAATAAAAATAAAAAGAATTTTTAGATCGTGGTGGCGCCGCCAATCGACCTACCGCCTAGGTGAAGGCAGAGGCCGACTGCTAGGTGGGAGGCCGATTCCGGGAATCGCCCTCCCGCAGCGGGAGGTCAATTCCGGGAATCACCCTCCCACGGCGAGAGGCCAATTCTGGGAATCGCCCTCCCGTGTCGGCCTCCCGCGGCGGGAGGGCGATTCCCAGAAACGGCCTCCTGCAACGGGAGGGCGATTCCCGGAACCAGCCTCAAAGCAATTCCCGGAATCGGCCTCCCGCGGCGGAAGGGCGATTCCCGGAATCGGCCTCCCGCTGCGGGAGGGCGATTCCCGGAATCGGCCTGAGGGCGATTCCCAGAATCGGCCTCTCGCCGCGGGAGGGTGATTCCCAGAATCGTCCTGCCGTGGTGGGAGGGTGATTGCCAGAATCGACCTGAGGGTGATTCCCGGAATCGGACTCTCGCCGCGGGAGGGCGATTACCGGAATTGGCCTCCCGCCGCGGGAGGGGGATTCCCGGAATCAACGTCTCGCCCAGGTGGCGGCGGAGGTCGGCCGCTGTGCGCCACCGCGATCAAAAAAATCTTTTTTTTTATTTATTTTTTTATTTTTTTATTTTTTTTTAATTTGATTATATATATATATATATATATATATATATATATTTTAAATTCAAAAAATTTAAAATAGTTTTTTTTTTTAATTCAAATTTTTTATTTTAAATTTAATTTGTTTTAATTTTTTTTGTTTTTTTTTAATTTTGTTTTTAAATTTAATATTTTAGATTAATTATTTTTTAAAATTTAAAATTTATTCATTAAATTTATTAAATTTTAATTTTAATTTTTTTTTTTTTTAATCTTTTAGTTTATTTGGTTTTTCATTTTTAAAATTTATAAATTAAACAGTAAATTTATGGATATTTGTTTTTTAATTATTTGCACGTGGTTTTTTCATTTTTTTGTTTTTTAATGATAGTTTTTTTTATTATAATTCTTTTATTTTAATTTTCTTTTTCAGTTTTAAATTTTGTTTTTTTTTTAATTTGTTTTTTTTGGTTAATTTTAAAATTTGTATTTTTGTTTTCTTATTATTATTATTTTTTTAATTTAATTTTTTCTTTTTTGTATTTTATTTTTTTTATCTAAATTTTAATTTTGTAATTTAAATTATTTTTAAATTTTCTATTTAAATTTTTTTTTAAAAATTATATGGATTTTTTTAATAACTTAGAAAAAAATGTTTTTGATGTTTTTTTTAAATATTTTTTTTGTTAATTTTGTTTTTTTCTTTAAATTATATGTTTTTTTTTTCAAATTTTGTCATTTCTTTTGATATAATTTTCGAATATTTTTGTTTTTTTTGTTTTGTTTTATTTATTTATTTTTGTATAATTTTTTTATTTTTACGAGTTAATTTTGTTTTTTTTTTACATTTTTATTGGTTTTTTATATTGTTTTTATATATATATTTTTTATCTAAGTTTTGTGTTTTATTACAAACATGAAAATCACCACTCTAAAAAAAAAGGTTGATGCTGCATCAATACGTTTCAAAATTAGCATGAAAATCACCGCTCTTAAAAAAAAAAAGTTGATGCTGCATCAATACGTTTCAAAATTAGCATGAAAATCACTAGCATTTTAAAACAAATATTCATAGTTCATAAATAAAAATATTAGAGTGTCAAAAATGTGTTAAAAAAAAAAGGTGATTTTGTATCACCACTTTTCAAAATCAGGTGCTTTTTATGCTACCAAAAAAAAGTAGGTAACAGTGCGGTTACCTATTTCATCGGTAACAGTGTTCACCTGCGTTTAGGTGATTTTGGTGTAAAATGATTTGAAGATTTTATTATTATGATCCCTTAAAAATCATGTGATATAATGAACCATGGCATCGATTTTATAAAGGGTTCTTCATCTGTTAAAATAACTTCCCTTTTATTCGAATGGGCATTTTTTATGATATCATATTCATATGATTTATATATGGCCATGTGATTTTTTTTAACGCTCCACCTGATTTGAAAAAAAAGGAGGAATCCCATATAAAATAGAAAGTTTCGTTTTAATAAAGTTTTCTAAAACAACAACTTTAATTTTGCAAAAGTTTTATAAAAGGAAAAAGGGGCTCACAAAATAAATATAATTTAATTTTTTTTATGGCATGAATTTTTTTTTTTGGAGTTTAAAAAAAAACTTAAAATTGTGAGAAAATGAAAGTGTGAAAGACTTGTGAAAATGAATGTCTAAAAAGAGATTTTTTTAAGAAAAGGAAATTTTTTTAGAAGCAAGGTATTTGATCAACATACTTAGACTAGTATGTTTGTGGAAGTCAAGCAACCAGCTCATGGGAAAATCCAAGACGCTAAAGAAAAAACAAAAGATGTTTGAGATCTTTTTAGATCTGGAAGTGAAGAGGCAAAAGGATGTCCTTGCATTAAAATGCATAAAAGAATTAGTGGATTTCATCATTCTCCCTCTGATTTCAAATTCCAAGACAACCAAGGAGGCTTGGGATACCCTTCATAGGTGTTTTGGTGCAAGGGGGAGCATTGAAGTTGAAAATAAAGGTGGATCTAAATAAAAAAATTTACATCGAGAGGAAGAGTTGATTGAATCCCACTATGCTCAGCCACAAGTGGATGATGTCTGCGAAGAAAGTGCAGAAGTAGTAGAGAAGCAGCACGAAGATGCTTGAGAACCCCACTTTACACAACTACAAGTGGATGAATATTTGATGATACCAACAACATGGATTGCTGACAAAGATTTGATAAATCCAGTAACAGAACTTGCTGATGAAAATTTGGTGATACCAACAATGGAACTTGCTAATGATATGGTGATTCCAGCAACAGAGTTCGCTGATGGTGATATTGTGATTCCAGCAACAAAGCTTGCTAATGAGAGTAAAAATACTATGGTAAATCTAGCGATTAATATTCTTGATGCAAAATTTGATCAATATTTGTTGGCTAATAATGACTGGTTGCATATGATGCAACAAAAACATGATATCGACATGATGCTATTTGGTGAGATAATCCCACTTCAGTCAGTGGAAGTCAACATGTTTGCAGCAGCATAGGTTAGTGATGAAAAGACAGATACAGAAATAGAGAGAAAGACGGATGCAAAGAAATAAGTTTGTAAAGGGAAAGGAGAAACAGAGACAAAGGAAGAGGCAGCGAAGGAAGCGCAACAAGATACATCTCTCATTGCAGAGGAGAAGGAAGCGCAATGTGGTTTTGGAGATGTTTTTACACTTACCATTGATTTCCAATGTGCAAGTAAATAGACTAATTATGAAGAAGAATTAAAGTTACTTGAAACATGGCTTGCAACACCATGTCTTGATGAGGTCTACACAGAAGCTGTAGATATGAATCTTGAAGATGACATGCAAGATGAAAACGTCAATGAAATTTTCAGGTATTGGAGTTTTGAAGAGATAAATTATTATTCTCAGCTCATGTTGTAGCAAATTGATGATGAAAAACATACTACATAAGACAATATGTGACAGAAGCCCACATACAAGTCACTTCTTGAAGAAGTCAAGGACATTCTTAGACAGTTTGGAACAATAGAAGACGTGCACTAGAAAATAAAGAATCTGAGGTTTGAAGAATACAATGAGAATAAAATGATGAAACAATTTAGAGGCTACAGGATTCTGAAGAAGAGAAGAAAATAACTAAATCTAGTTGAAGTCAATTTTTTAGGTTGTAAGCCTCGCTAACACATAGACCAGCAAGTATCTTAATTAAATTTCTATGTGGTTGTAATTAAGGGGAGGTGTTGGATAATCTAATTCCAACCACCTCCTAGGTGTCGAAATGGGCATTCCAAGTGTCCGAGTTTAGTTTGAGTTATTTATTACTAATATTTCCAATGTAATCCTATTTAACTAATTCATAATCTTGAGAAGAGAAATCCTCTACTCCACTTCTTTTCAGTTTTCAATTCTTATCCTAATTGAGAGAGCAAACTGAGGCTACCACCCATAAAATCGTGTGTTGCCATCATCCCATTCCTAATGACTACCACCCATAATGATTTGTCGAATGCAACCCAAACTGATTCTATACATTAAATAACAACTACAGATTATAAATTGTATGGGGAATCCCGCTTAGATTACTGTGGTGGGGATTCTAGAGAAATTAAAATTCCATGTGTAACCATTATTTGAAAATGAAACATTATCGAAAGACCATGTCTAAGTGTGTGCACCAAGTTTTAAAAAAAATAAATAGTAAAGGAAATTTAAAGTTCAATTTCAAAATACTATTGTCAATCATGCACGTAGGAAATCTGACAGTTGTTATCGACTTTTATATTTTTGGGTTCTCTCAAATCGATGTAAGATTTTTACATTTTAGATCAATGGCATAAATTAGTTGTAGGGATTCATACCAGCTAGTGCTACACAATCAATGTGATGCATTTAAACCTCATTTTAATGTGCAAACATCCAACATGTTTTCATTGTAGTTTTAGTGTAATTGTAATGTAGTTTCGTTTTTTTTAAATTAGTTGTAGTTTTATTTTATTTAAATAGGGCTCTCACTTGCGTAATTGTTTTTAATGTGCTAATATCTAACCTTTTTTGTTTTCCTAGTTTAGTTTCAGTGTAATTGTAATCTAATTTTATTTTATTTAAATTAGTTGTAGTTTTATTATTCTTTGCCACCTGCGGCATGGAAGGGACTATAGTAATCAAAAAGTCCTTGTTAACATTATTTTGGGTGACAAGTACAACAATTTTTCGTGCTATTACCTAAATTTACCTAAGTTTTTGGGCGATCTATGTTTTTCATGGTTCTGGCCTCTTCTTCTTTGTTCTTGATGTGCTTCAGGGCTTTGAAGCATATTTCTGCTTCTATTCCAGTCCATGTCATCTTTATTCTTGGTGGGTGCTTCAAGTGGAATCATAGAAACCTATTTTATTGGTGGGTGCTTCAGGTGGCATAAAGGAAGAAACAAGGAAGCTCGCACATAAATATGTTGTAGCAATTCATAGCAATTCCGAATTTTGGGCAGGGACTTTTAGTGAGCTGGGATCCATGGATTTGTCATTCCTCAAATCAATACATTTCAGAGAAGCACTATTTGTAGCCACATACCAGTTTTCGTTAACTACAGTTTGCTACTGGCTGGGTCACCCTCAAGACCAATAGTGATGGCATAACTTAGTAACGAAGCTGATAACTTACAAGAATAGACTCGGTAGAGAAAGGTTCTCACGAAATGACATTTTTGCCTTTTTCACAAACTATTTTTGAATGAGGAACGCATTATGGCTCATCAGGCATGCTGACATGAATTTTCTTATCAATATTGTGGCATTTCATAAACTTTCTATATTGTTCTCACGGGATGCAAATGCTTTTGCAGATGGGTGGGCATACGAAAAGAATAAGATTTAATACTTGAATACGAAGTCACTACTTTCCTGGCTTACAAAAATGCATGTAAGTTTTTTATAAGTTCTAAATTTATTCATTTCTACAAATTCAGGCAATAAAATAATTGTTTATATATTTACAGTGAAAATACTGCAATTTATTTACAATGATTTACAAATCTAAATATATAGTAATTTATAATTTACGAAACTGAATATATAGTAATTTTTAATTTACAAACCTGAATTTGGCCTTTAACCAGGTTTGATTAGAGTAGCAGATCTAGTAACAGAACCAGTTCCATATCAAGATAGAGTTGACTTAGCTTCACCGGCAACAAAACCACCAACATATGGCTAGACCAACAGGGGAAAAGAGATGGAAATAGAGAAAGCAACATCCGGGCTAGCAACATCCCTTCTAGTAGTTCATTTCCCCTGTCGAGACCTACCTAAGCATCCCTTCCAGTAGTTTGTTTCCCTTGTCGAGACCTGCCTAAAAGTAGCGTTGCAGATAAATTTCAAGATCAAGTTACTATTCTAGTCCCATATCCATATATCGAGTCTGTTCGAGAGCCATAAGAAGCATAGCTATTCCTTATTTTCATGGACCAAGAAATAGATCCAATCTCATTTAAAGTCCCAGCATCAGAGAGAGTAAAATATGGCAGTAAATCCCATGGCATCTATTGATGCCCCTAATCCCATTCGCCATTTGTTGTACTATTCGACCTTTGAAAATGGGAGAGGGGAGATGAATTGGTTCGGAGCACTTACCAGATGAATAAAATGCATGTAAGCTCCAAAGAACAAGTTTTTTCTTTTATTTTGATTTTAATTTATTTATCTAATTTGTATTAAATTATTAAATTTTTAAGTTTTGATTTTTTTATTATATGTACAAATTTATTATTTATTTTAAGCTTTTATATTAGGTTTCTCTCATTGAACCACCTATAATGATCGTATTGTTTCTTAACCACTTGGCGGATACATTTATGCATGATCTCTAATGCATAGGCATGATGAGAAAAATAATTCACTTACCCTATCTGGATTTCTTAAGTTCACAGATGGGCTTTGGTCATGCTGTGGTAGTGAGAGAATATTTGTTTTCACTACCAATCATGTAGAGAAACTTGATCATGCACTATTGAGATCAGGAAGGATGGACATGCAAATTTTCATGTCATTCTACACATTCCCCGCAATGAAAATTTTGGTGAAAAACTATTTGGGGATCGACAAGCACCGAATGTTTCCAAAACCAAAGTAGGTTACTGAAGATGGCAAGATGACACCTACAGATGTTAGCAAAATACTCATGAAATACCGTTTCAATCCCACTCAGGCACTGGAATATTTTCATGAAACATTCAAGGCTACAAAGGAGAAGCCTCGTGAATCTTGCGCAAGGGAGGAAAACCCAAACCCAAACCTGGTTGAGGATAAGAAGTAAGAAAAGAGAGCTCTAGAGACTCCTAAGAAGACTCAACTCCATGAGGATTATCCGACGTCTACTCACAGATCCCAATGCCAAAGGAATCAACAGAAAGAGAGTGAAAATGGGAAAGATAAAGATGCAGAAAATCAAGAAAAGGGAAATGATCAATCTGGAGAACAAGAGTGGAATGATGATCCAAACATGTAAAAAGCTGAGTGAATGCTAAATTCTCTTTCGATTTTCACATGGAATCCAAATTTGGCAAGGTTCTCCAGCATTGCTGTAATCAAAATTTTGTAGTCCAGAATCCATAATGATATTTTTTGTGGTCACTTATATATAGGTCCTTGTTTCATGAAACAAAATTTAATGTTTTATATTTCAAAATATTTGGCTCAAGGTCATGATTTTGGAAGTGTTTTGTTTATTATTTATCAATCAAACAATCAGGTACTCCTAAATCTTACATATGTGTCCAAGATCTCTGGGGATTTTTGCTTCTTTTGTTTATTACTAATAAATTGCTCCAAGAGTTTGTATATTTCTTAGTGCTTTGGTAGGATTCTTTGGATCATGTTGTTAATGTTTTATGCTTACTTTTTAATGTCCTTTGAGACCTACTTGGTCCGTATTGAAAAATGAGTTTAATCAGAATTTCAGCCAAATATTTTATTAAAGATGTTGTGTTTTACAAATCTCATTTCTGAGTAACCAGCTCTAAGCACATGTTTCATAGGATTACTGGGATTATTGGATCTTGTTTGTTCATTAGCTTCATTTTACACATGTTGATATTTAAACTTGTCAAGATAAATTATTTTATAATAAGTTTACATACATTCTAGACATTTTCATAGTGCTTAATGGGATTTAGCCAAAGTTATTATGAACAGAACCCTTAACTGAGGTTTGTTTGAAACAAAGAAAAACTATGTATGTCATAGCTTTCCCTGCCAGTTGAAAAAGGTCCTTATTCATATGGTGCAGGCCATGAACTTAACCCAAATTAATTAAGGTCCATATTCATATGGTTCAGCCCATGAACTTAACCCAAATTAGTTATTCAAGAACTCTAGTGGTTGTTGGGAGATTTATAATCAACATATTTTGTGTTCATTTTGAATTGTCTATTGCACTGTGTAAATGGTAGGATCTTACACATTCTTTCTTCGTTTATGTTGCACTTCTTATATTACAAGCTTTCAAAAGATTGTTCTTGTCTGTTGCGATTCAGCATGTTTATCACAAAATCTAAATCACTTGTGGCCTAAACTAGATCTATTGAGTCACAAATTGTTTTTGCAGGTAAAGATAGTAAAGTTGAAGGATGGAAGGGAACTATAGGCAGATATTATTGTTGTTGGTGTTGGAGCTGGACCTTTAACAGGCCTTTTCAAAGGACAACTTGAGGAGGGAAAGGATGGCATTAAGTTTTTACCTGATTTGCATTAATTTTTTATCTTCAAATGTTAAGATAATTATTGAATATATCAAAACATATTAGCCTTGGACCATCTAATATTGTCCAAGGTTCCATCAGTCCTTGGAAAAATGAATGTTACAATTTCCTCCATGCCATTTGAAACGAAAATTGACAGAAGTTTAGATCCTATACTAATGGTTTTCAACTATTCCTTAAATAACTTTGGTTTACAACTTTGAGAGTAGTTTTATCATCAACAAATGATTGTGCTAGTGTCTTGAAAGCTTGAGAAAGGTAGCAAAATCTCTCAGGAGTCGATAAGGCTTTCCTTGCTAATGTCATGGCCTTTGCTTCTCATAATGGATTTTATGGGGGATGGTGCTCCATGATGATGCTTGTTTTTTACTAGAGTGTGTGTCGCTGGTCCCCAGTCTTTTGACACCAAGATCCAGATCTCATTCAGGTTTTTAATGCCTGCTAACTTTGCCCGATCTTCATGGCTGGTCAGAATTCGTCCTCCTAATTTTTTCTACTGCTTGAGCAGTTTCAACAAAAGTTCTCTGAATATTTCATTAAGAAAATTTCTCTGAGATTGGCTTGGCAATTCATGTTCATATTGAATCAATGATTGACTCAAATTAAGTTTGGCAGTGTAATTGGCTTGCCATTTCATTATCATGGGGAATGTCTCTGACTCAATAAAATTTGAAATGCTTGAAAAATAAGAAGTCGTTTCTTGGCCATTGGTGAAATGCACGTGTTATATGAACTTAAAAACAAAAATCCACTGGTAGATTCAATCTCAGGTTCTTGTTCAGGTTCTTGTTCGCGTCTTCAACAAAAAATTCACTGAACTTAGCATTAAATTCATGGTCGCTTTGAATGAAAAGTGACTTCACTGCTCGAACTCCCACTGGCTCAAGGCAAAGACTAGGGTTCTCACCTGTGTAATTGTTTTTAATGTGAAAATATCTTACGTGTTTTCGTTTTCTGATAGTTTCGGTGTAATTGTAACGTAGTTTTGTTTTATTTAAATGAATTGTAGTTTTATTTTATTTAAATAGGGTTTTTTAAATTAGTTTAGTTTTATATAAATACGGTTCTTACCTATGTTGTGTAGTTAGCTGTGAGTATAGTTTCGTAACTATTTTTTAATTATTCAAATGAGTTACTATAAATAGTTATTCTCAAAATCATTTTTTCATGGTGGTGTATTTTTATTATTAAATTTAATTTTGTCAAAATTTTAGATTAAATGGCTTTCTCATGTGAGGTATGTTTTTACATGTTTTGATTTATATCTTTCGATTTTGTATGTTTTTACATGTTTTCATTTATATCTTTCGATTTTGTATGTTAGATTTTGTTTTTACATAATTATATTATTATATTTTATATTTTTTCATTATTAAATTAGATATCAATACATATAATTTATCTTAAATGACTTTAGTTACACTTTTTTTTTTTTTATATATTATATATTTTAATTTAATTTAAAATAATTTCTTTATTAATATTATTTTGTTTAATTTATTTTTTTAGGATTTTAAAATTCTAATAATTAATATGTTAGTAAGTTTCACAATATGGTATAATTTTTAATTAAAATAATATAATGAAAAATGTTCTAATTTATATAATATAAAGTAATATTATTTTTCTACTGAAATTTATATTATAAAATTAAGTAGTAACATTAATGGCTAGAGTAGAGTAGGCCACAGTAGAGTAGACTCGGCTAGAATAAGCTAGAGTAGGCTAGAGTAGAGTAGGCTAGGCTAGACTAACCAAGAGTAAGATAGAGTAGACTAGCCTAGAGAAGGATAGGCTACACTAGGCTAAAGTAGGCTAGTAGGCTAGAGTAGGCTAGGCTATAGTAGGCTAGGCTAGACAAGGATAGGGTAGAGTAGGCTAAGGTAGGCTAGGCTAGGTTAAGCTATAATAGGTTAGGCTAGGTTAGAGTAGGCTATGCAAGGATAACATAGAGTAGGCTAAGGTAGACTAGGCTAAAATAGGTTAGACTAGGGTAGAGTAAGCTAGTAGGCTAGTATGCTAGACTAGGTTAGGCTAGACTACACTAGTGGGTTGGAGTAGGCTACACTAGGCTAGAGTAGAGTAGGATAAGCTAGACTAGAGTAGGCTAGCCTAGAGTAGACTAGACTATGTTAGGCCAAGCTAAAGTAGGGTAGGTTAGGCAAGGTTTAGCTAAAGTACACTAGTAAGCTAGAATAGGCTAAGCCATTGTAGGCTAGAGTAGGCATGGCTAGGCTAAGCTAGAGTAGGCTAGGTTAGGATAGAGTATTCTAGGCTAGGCTAGGCTAGAGAAGGCTAAGATAGGCTAGGCTAGAGTAGGCTAGGCTAAGCTAGGATAGAAAAGGCTAGAATAGTCTAGGCTAGGAAAGGCTAGGCTACGATAGTCTAAGCTAGAGTATGTTACGATATGCTAAACAAATCACTCTATGATAAACAACGCTATGCTATCATAGAGTAGGCTAGGCTAGGATAGAGTAGGCTAAGCTAAGCTAAGCTAGAGTAGGCTAGGATGGGATACACTAGGCTAGAGTAGGTTAACCTAGGATAGACAAGGCTAGAATAGTCTAGAGAGGCAATGGTAGTCCAGGCTAGAGTAGGATACGCTATGCTAGACTAGGCTAGGCTGGAAAAGGCTAGAATAGTCTAGACTAGACTAAGAAAGAGTAGGCTAGGGTAGGCTAGTGTAGGCTAGAGTAGGCAAGGCTAAAGTAGATTTGAGTATCCTAGGTTAGGAAAGGTCAAGCTAGGATATTCTAGGATAGGATACGGTACTCTATGATAAGATAGGCTAGACTAGGCTAGGCTAGCGTAGGATAGAGTTGGGTAGGCTAGTCCATGATAGGATAGAGTAGGCTAGGTTAATGTAGGTTAGAGTAGGCTAGGTTAGGTTGTGTTAGGCTAGGCTAAAGTAGGCTAGGCTAGGCTAGGCTAGAGTAGAACGCTAGGGTAGTCTAGAGTAAGCTAGTAGGATAGAGTAGGCTAGGTTAGGCTAGCTAGAATAGGCTAGTAGGCTAGAGTATGCTAGGCTAGGCTAGGCTAGATTACATTAGAGTAGGCTAGGTTAGAGTAAGTTAAGCTAGGCTAGGCTAGAGTAGGCTTGCTTAGGCTAAGCTCGAGTAGGCTAGGCTTGGATAGAGTAGATTAGTTTAGGATAGAGTAGACTAGGCTAGGCTAGAGAACACAAGGCTAGGGTAAGCTAGAGCATGCTAAGCTAGGCTAAGCTAGAGTAGGGTAGGGTAGGCTAGAAGAGGCTATAGTAAGCTAAGCTAGGATAGACAAGGCTAGAATATTCTAGGCTAGGCATGTCTAGCATAGGCTATAGTAGGCCGCCCTAGGCTAGACTAGGCTATAGTAGGTTAGGCTAGGAGAGACAAGGCTAGGCTAGGCTAGGCTAGGCTATGCTCGGCTAGAATAGGTTAGAGTAGGTTAGGTTGGGCTAGACAAGTCTAGAATAACCTAGAAGAGGCTTGGAAAGAGTAGGATAGGGTAGGTTAGAGTAGGCTAAGATAGGCTATAGTAGGTTAAGCTAAGCTAGGCTATAGTAGGCTAGAGTAGGCTAAGTTAGGATATACAAGGCTAGAATAGTCCATACTAAGTAAGGCTAGGATAGGATAGAATAAGCTAGGCTAGGCTAGTCTAGACTACAGTAGGTTAGGTTAGGCTAGATAAGGCTAGAATAGCCTAGGCTAGACTAGGAAAGAGTAGGCTACGGTAGGCTAGTGTAGGCTAGAGTATGCAATGCTAAAGTAGGTTTGAGTATACTAGGTTAGGAAAGGTTAGGCTAGGCTCTAATAGTATAGGATAGTACAGTCTATGATAATTTAGGCTAGGCTTGGCTTGGTTAGTGTAGGATAGAGCTGGGTACGCTAGTCCGAGATAGGATAGAGTAGGCTAGGTTAATGTAGGTTAGAGTAGGATAGCTTAGGTTGGGTTAGGCAAGGCTATTGTAGGCTAGGCTAGGATATGATAGAGTAGAAGGCTAAGCTAGTCTAGAGTATGATAGGTTAGGCTAGCTAGGGTAGCCTAGTAGGCTAGAGTAAGGTAGCCTAGGCTACACTACGTCAGAGTAGGCTAGGGTAGAGTAGGTTAGAGTAGGTTAAGCTAGGCTAGGCTGGAGTAGACTAGGCTAGAGTAGGGTGGGTTAGGCTAGGCTAGAGTAGGCTAGGCTAGGATAGAGTAGGATAGGCTAGGCTAAAGTACACAAGGCTAGGTTAAGATAGAGTAGGCTAAGCTAGGCTAAGCTAGAGTAGGGTAGGCTAGGCTAGGCTAAGCTAGAGTGGGCTATGCTAGGATAAAAATGCTAGAATAGTCTAGGCTATGCAAGGCAAGGCTAGGCTAGTCTAGAGTAGGCTACGCTAGGATAGAATAGGCTAAAGTAGGTTATGCTAAGATAGACAAGGCTAGGCTAGTGTAGGCTAGGCTAGGCTAGACTAGGTCAGAGTATGTTAAGCTAGCCTAGAAAATTCTTGAATAGTCTAGGCTAGGATAGGAAAGAGTACGCTAGGGTAGTCTAGAGTAGGCTAGGCTAAAGTAAGTTAGAGTAGCCTAGGTTAGGCAATGTTAGACTAGGATAGTCTAGGCTATGACAATGTAGGCTAGGATAAGAGAGGCTAGGCTAGGATAACTAGAGTAGGATAGAGTTGCCTAGGCTAGGCTAATGTAGGCTAGAGTCGGATAGGTTAGGCTTTGTTAGACTAGGATAGAGTAGGCTAGGCTGGAATATGCTAGAGTAGAAGGCTAGGCTAGGCTAGAGTAGGCTAGTAGGATAGAGTAGGCCAGTAGGCTAGAGTAGACTAGGCTAGGGTAGGCTAAAGTTTGTTAGAGTAGGTTAACCTAGGCTAGGATAGAGTATATTAGGCTAGAGTAGGCTTGGCTAGGCTGAGATAGGGTAGGCTAGGATAGAGTAGGCTACACTAGGCTAGAGTAGAAAAGGCTAGGATAGGCTAGAGTAGGAAAATATAGGATAGGCTAGACTAGGCTAGGATAGGCTTGACTATGCTAGAGTAGGATATGATATGATAAACAAGGCTAGAATAGACTATCCTAGGCAAGGCTAGTCTAGGCTAGGGTAGGCTAGGGTAGAGTAGGTTAGGCTAGGGTTGAAAAGGCTAGAATGGTCAATGTTAGGCTGGGAAAGAGTAGGCTAGAGTAGGCTAGAGTGGGGTAGGATAAAGTAGCTTAGAGTAGCCTAGGTTAGGCTAGGGTATTCTAGGCTAAGACAATGTAGGCTAGATAAGATATGATAGGCTACGCTAATCCAGAGTAGGACAGAGTTGGGTAGCCTAGTCTATGATAGGCTAGCAAAGAGTAGGCTAGGCTCGAGTAGAGTGGGCTAGAGTAGGGAAGGCTAGGTTAGCCTAGAGTAGATTAAAGTGGGAGAGAGTAGGTTAGAGTAGAGTATGCTAGGCTAGAGTCAGCTAGAGTAGGCTATCCTAGTGTAGGCTAGATTATGCTAGGCCAAGCTAAAGTAGGGTAAGTTAGGAAAGGCTGAGCTAAAGTAGGCTAGTAGGTTAGACTAGGCTAAGCATGGCTAGGCTAAGCTAGAGTAGGTTAGGTTAGGATAGAGTATGCTAGGCTAGGCTAGAGTAGATAAGGCTAGGCTAGGCTAGAGTAGGCTAAGTTAGGCTAGGCTAGAGTAGCCTAGAGTAGGCTAAGCTAGGTTAGGATAGGTTAGGCTAGGTTAGGCTCAATTAGGCTAGAGTAGGCTAAGATAGGATAGACATGGCTAGAATAGTCTAGGTTAGGCAAGGCTCATCTAGGATAATCTAGGCTAGACTAGGTTAGGTAGGCTAGTCTAGAAAATGCTACTCTAGAATAGAGTAGGCTAGGTTAGGCTAGAGTAGGCTAAGCTAAGCTAGACTAGAGTAGGCTAGGCTAGGATACACTAGGTTAGATTAGGCTAAACTAGGATAGATAAGGCTAGAATAGCATAGAGAGGCAAGGCTAGTCTAGGCTAGAGTAGGATACACTAGGCTAGAGTAGACTAGGCTAGGCTAGATAAGCCTAGAATAGTTTAGACTATACTAGGGAAGTTTAGGCTAGGGAAGGCTAGAGTAGGCAAGGATAAAGTAGGTTAGTGTAGCCTAGGTTAGGCAAGGTTAGGCTTGGCTAGTCTAGGCTAGGATAGTGCAGTCTACTATAAGATAGGCTAGGCTATGATAGGGTATAGCATGACAAAGTTTGGTAGGCTAGTCTAGGATAGGACACAATAGACTAGGTTAATGTAGGTTATAGTACGCTAGGTTAGGTTGTGTTAGGCTAGGCTATAGTAGGCTAAGATAGGCTATGCTAGAGTAGAACACTAGGCTAGTCTACAATAGGCTAGGTTAGGCAAGCTAGAGTAGACTAGTAGGCTAGGCTAGGCTAGGCTAAGTTATAGTGAGTTAAGCTAGGCTACGCTAGAGTGGAATAGGCTAGCATAGGTCTGGTTAGGCTAAGCTAGAGTACCCTAGGCTCATATATAGTAGACTAGGCTAGGATAGAGTAGACTAGGCTAGGCTAGATTACACTAGGCTAGGGTAAGCTAGAGCAGGCTAAGATAGGCTAAGCTAGATTACGGTAGGCTATGCTAGACTAGGCTAGTGTAGGCTAGGTTAGGTTGTGTTAGGCTAGGCTATAGTGGGCTAGTGTAGGCTAGGATAGAGTAGAACACTAGGCTAGTATAAAGTAGGCTAGTAGGCTAGAGTACGATAGGTTAGGCAAGATAGAGTAGCATAGAAGGCTAGAGTAGGTTAGCCTATGCTAGGCTAGATTACATTAAAGTAGGCTAGGCTACTCTAAGTTAGAGTGAATTAAGCTAGGCAAGGCTATAGTAGAATAGGGTAGACTAGGCCTCATTAGGCTAGGCTAGAGTAGACTAGGTTTGGATAGAGTAGTCTAGACTAGGCTAGATTACACAAGGCCAAGGTGAGTTAGAGTAGGCTAAGGTAGGATAAGCTAAAGTAGGATAGGGTAGGCTACACTAGTCTAGAGTGGGCTAAGAAAGGATATATAAGACTAGAATAGTCTAGGCTAGGCAAGGCTAGGATAGGCTACAGTAGGCTACCCTAGGCTAGACTTGGATATAGTAGGTTAGGCTAGGATAGACAAGGCTAGGCTAGTCAAGGCCAGAGTAGGCTATGCTAGGCTAGACTAGGTTAGAGTAGGTTAGGTTAGGCTAGATAATTCTATAATAGCCTAGGCTAGGGTAGGAAAGAGTTGGCTAGGCTAGGCTGGGGTAGGCTAGAAGAGGCTAGAGTTGGTTAAGATAGGATAGACAAGGGTAGAATAGTCCAGGTTAGGTAAGGCTAGGATAGGATAGAGTATGTTACGCTAGGCTGGACTATGCTAGAGTAGATTAAGCTAGGCTAGACAAGGCAAGAATATTCTAGAGTAGACTCGGAAAGAGTAGGCTAGGGTAGGCTAGTGTAGGCTAGAGTAGGCAAGGCTAAAGTTGGTTTGAGTAGCCTAGGTTAGGAAAAGTTAGGCTAGGCTAGCGTAGGATAGATTTGGGTAGGCTAGTCCAAGATAGGATAGAGTACGCTAGGTTAATGTAGCTTAGAGTAGGCTAGGTTAGGTTGTGTTAGGCTAGGCTAGAGTAGGCTAGGCTAGGCTAGGCTAGAGTAGAAGGTTAAGCTAGTCTAAAGAAGGCTAGGTTAGGCTAGCTACAGTAGGTTAGTAGGCTAGGCTAGGATAGAGTAGGCTAGGCCAAGCTGGAGTACACAAGGCTAGGCTAAGATAGAGTAGGCTAAGCCAGGGTAATCTAGAGTGGGGTAGAGTAGGCTAGACTAAGCTAGATTAGGCTATGTTAGGATAGACAAGGCTAGAATAGTCTAGGCTAGGTAAGGCAATGTTAGGCTAGTCTAGAGTAGCCTACGCTATGATAGACTAGGCTAGAGTAGGTTATGATAGGTAGATAAGGCTAGGCTAAAGTGAGCTAGGCTAGACTAGGTTAGAGTAGGTTAGGCAATCTAGACAAGCCTAGAATAGTCTAGGCTAGGCTAGGAAAGTGTAGGCTAGGGTAGGCTAGAGTAGAGTAGGCTAGAATATTCTAGGCTAAAATAAGTTAGAGTATCATAGGTTAGGAAATGTTAGGTTAGGTTAGTCTAGGCTAGGACAAGATAGGCTAGTCTAGGATAGGACAGAGTAGGATAGAGTTGCGTAGGCTAGGATAATGCAGGCTAGAGTAGGCTATGTTAGGCTTTGTTAGGCTAGGATAAAGTAGGTGTTAGACTCCTATACCAATAGGTTTCATCTTTCATGATTGTCTTGATTGAATTATGGAATATGTTCAAACCTTCTTTCTTGAGCAAAGGTGTTCCATATTCTTGAAAAACCAAAAAATCAAAAAAATTTAAAAATGTAAAGAGGGTATACCCTAAAAGAAAGATCAAAGGGTAAAAAGAATAAAATGGTCAAAAAAAAAAGGAAGAAATGAACCCCAAGCAAAAATAGACCAAGGAAAGTGTGCAAATCCAAATGCCACTACTATTTCATTTTTGTAATAAAACAATTGTGTGCAGCTTGTCCAACCTTTGCCACAATTCATGAATAAGTCAAACTGTTTAAACTTGGCTTAATCATATTTCAATTTCATGTTATAGATTAGAGAATAAATATCTGACCAAACAGTTTAATCTTTGCAGATAAGTAGATAGGTAGAGTTAATAAAAGGTGCTCAATAGTTTAATCTGAGCCCTTGGATGTAATAAGGGTAGAATTAGATAGATTTGACTTGTAAAAAGAAAAGATTGAAAAGGGTTTGCAAGTCTAAATGCACCCTAATAAAGAAGAGAAAATGGTAGTGTCAAGTAGATAGGGTAGGTAGATGGTTGCAAAGTTTTATCTGATGAATGATGCTGCTACATATTTTTGATCCTTTACTTTCATCACAAGTACTAAAGCAGGAAATACACTGGAAGATTACAGCGAGCAAAGCCAAAATCATTAACTTCCCTCATCACTTTTTCCCTTAAAGTTTTACTAATTTCCCCCAAAGTACTAGGGTACTTGGAGATCAAAAGGGCTTAAGGCATTTCCTTGACTTCTGGAGGGACCGGACCCTCGGCCTAATGATCAAAAAGACCTAATTACTTGAGCTAATCCATCATTATAATCATCCATCTTTAACTTTGTCCTAAGTAAAATCCCCTTTTACTTAGGAACATCATGCAAAATTCCATAAAAATCCCTCATCATAACTTGCTATTCTAAGTTTAAGTGTTGAAGATAAGATATTGCAATTTACTTCAGAAGTTATCACTTTCTTAGATGTGCAAAATGTTTTGAGTTTCCCTTGTCCCTTTGTCATATTGATGTTTAACTTTATTTTACTAAATCCCTAGTAAAATTCCCTATCCTAAGTATATAATTCCTTTTTTATAAATACCCCAAAAACCCTTCTATTATAAAGTTTAACCAAAGTAATTATTTTCCCAAATATTCATTAAAAACCCCGCTTCACAAGCCCTTTGGTTAAATATATCTTTATATTATAATCTCGCCCTTATGGTAATTAGATAATGTTATTTGTTACCATATAATAAAAACATATATACAAAAAACTTTAAACATGCGATATGTATGTTTAATACAAAAATATGAATAAAACTAAAGTTTTAATTCCAAATAAAACTTCGGAAAATCCTCGTGCCACCGTGGTTTGTCCACCTGGCATTCCACTTAACCGAACCCCGCCGCAACCCCTTTCTTTACACATAAGGGATTAATTAGTCATCAAGACTAATTAATAACCTTTTTTCCGCTTATTAGATATCCCCCGGAATGATTAAATAACGTTAAAATGTGTTTAAAAGCCCGACGGGCCCACTCTTAAACCCTCCGCGATCTCCCCATCATTTCAGCCGTTTGATCACACCTCCGCAGATCAACGATCCACGTGAACCCCACTACCCATCCTTTGTGAGAACTTTAACGAGCGGGAAACGGGTGGTATTTGAACAGTTCACCTTCCACGTGGCGATCACTTTGTGGAATCGCTGCCCTCCCGATTAATACCACCCTCGACCAAAAGCGGTGCGGGGTTACCGCTTACCACTTACTGCCCGACCTTCGCTCACGTCAGCCCGTACGTCGATGACGTCACTCCTCGGAAAAATAAAAAACCCTTTTAACTTGTAAATAAAGCCATTTTTCCTTGTTTTTCTGTTATTTTCGTTATTGAAAACGACAGCGCTCCCTGCTACGATTTTCGAAATTTCTACTGAAATTGACTAATTCACTCCAAGATTTCGCTGCACCCGTGTTCAAGTACATTCCCGCCATCACCTGTTACCTGTTAAGAACCAGCCTCCTTCTAAAAAACAGGTATTTATCCTTTTCCGCTCCGACTGCAAGTAAAACTCAGTTTTCTTTGTTTTTCGCTGAAATAGTGATTAAAAATCATCACTAAGTCTTCCCCAGAGGTTTTAAAACTGTGTAATTGTTCCCTGAACCAACAAATTGTGCAAATTTCCTTCATTTTAGAAATCCCGCCCGGCCTGTGAGGAAAACCAAAAACCTCCATTTTGAATCCACAAGAACCAAAATGGAGGCCCCGACAGCTCTGAATATCACTCCACTGAATGCTCCTCACCGTGAATTGGAATATTTACCTTTGATAGATGAAGATTTCCAAATTAAAGACTTGCATTTTGATGAAAGTCCCCTATTGAGTTATTGTCGCTGCAGAGACGAATACTCAAAGGGGCAAGATCTTATAGGGTTGTGGGAATCCAATCTCCCAAGGTATCTCATCCCTTCAGTTATTTATTTCCCAGAAATCATCCATTATTGCCATTCAAACTATAATCCCACACGGAGGGCTGTAATAGCTCCTGATCAAAGTATTATGTTTCCCATCACTCCCTAGTCTATCAATGCCATGTTACACTTTGAACCAGACCAAGAATTAGCACCATTGTCCATGGAAGGATTGATTGAGAAAACCAGGCAATTAACCCCAGAAAAGCTAAAATCCATGTGTCAGAATTTCATGTTACCTGAGCATCAGCCAAAAGGGTCTCCTCCCTATGGTTTTTACTATTTCAATACATTGGGAAGGCTTGTTGTAAATATAATATCTTTTTTCTTGGGATTCAACACCAGTGAATATGTGGATGAGATAACCTTGGCTTTGCTATCCATTTTTACTCCGGGGAAACCTCTTGAGATTAAATATGATTTTGCTTCCTTCATAGCCAACAAGATCCATGATCAATTCATAAGGCTAGATATTGAAAAAGTTTTTAAATACTCCTCAGTCATCTATCATCTCATTATCTACTATCAGTCAGAAAGGTTCCCTTTCCCTGTTCAAAAACTTGATGCCAAGGGAAACCCCAGGTCAGTCATATTTTGGTCCCCTATAATTCATTCTTCCTCTGATTCTCCCTATTCCTACACTGAATTCATTGATCAGTTTGTATATCCTGCAACAACTTTGTTAACAGGAATTCCTCCCCCAAGGCTCAGTAATGAAATTAGAAAGACCTTGCAACTTTCAAGGACTTATAAAGTTGGGGATTGGTATTTGTATAAAAACCATACAGTCATCAGAATTTATGGATGTGAATTACATCCATTCAGGTTACCCAGATATGTGCCCATGAGGATTTTTGCCTTGGAATACTTCAGGCAAATGAACAATTCAGATGTGATCCATTTTTGTAATGTAAAGAAGAAAGCTCAATTAAGGATCAAAAGTCAATTAGGTCCTTTCATCTGTAACTCTAGGGAGGCCGAGAGAGAGGCAGAAAATATATTACAGAGAAAGTTCCAAACATCTTTCCGTTGGGTTCCTTATGACCCAGTTGGTTTTATTTGTGAAAAGAGATTAAAGAATAAATCATCCTCTTATATACACCACAAGATTCCTGATCTAGAACAGTATGCCAATCAAGATGAATGGATTGAAGGAACACTTGTTGAGGAAGAAAGTGAAGCTGACAAAATGAATAAAATTATGAAAGATGTTGAGAATAACTTTGACCTAGAATCTTATGGTCAAGTGCAGGTACCCTACATTGGCACTTCTTCAGCAGCAACTCTACAGCAAGCATTACAGGAAAGCAGTTCATCAGTTGCAGCAGAATCAAAGGGCAAAGGAAAAGAACCTGCAATCCAGGTTATTGAAACTTTGGTCATGGCAGAGAAACCACAAACTTCCAAAGCACTTGAACAATCACAGGTTTCTCCCATTCAGGTACAGCATCCACAGGTTCCAGAGTTACAGACTCCATCAAATGTGGAAATAGGAAAGAAAAGGCTGGTTTCAAACACCACTCCAAAAGAAACCTCACAGGTACATCAGGTCAAGAAACAGAAACCAAATCCACCTCCAGATGTGGAAATTATAGATGAAGTATTTGATGATGGAAGGGAAGATAGTCAGCAAACTGGCACAGCAAGTGAAACAAACATAAGCCGGAAAGGGAAAGCTTTACAAAAGCAATTAAGTACTGAGGTATCCTCTTTCAGACCACCAAAGACAGACACAGGGGATATTAAAAGAACCTTCATTAATATTAAAGCAAAGAATGATCCATTGAAAATGAAGGTATATGATCAGTATATGAAGATGGCTCCCCAAAATCAAGAAAGGCTAATGTCAGTGTTTGACCTGTCACAAGGCAAAATGCTGATGAGCCACTTCAAGATAAACGTGCCAAAGCCCACTTCAGCAGCTGATTACATCAGAACAAATTTTGAAGTTTTGGCAAAAGATATCCATCCTCTGGACCAGATAGAGCTACACAGACAAACTGGGGAAATGGTCTATTCTACTCTTACCAACAAGGCCATGGCAGCTATAACGCTGCAGGATTCTTTGAATAACACTACTGCACAATTGAAAATTGAGAAGGCTTCTTCACAGGCCAAAGATAATAGAATAAATTCTTTAGAAGAAATAATCATTGGTTTGGGTCACAATCCCAGAGACATTAAAAGTATTGAGGCATTAATAAAGAAGAAAGATGATGACATAGCTGCACTCAGAAAGCAGCTAAAATTACCAGCCTCAAGGCACCCTCAGACCCAATAAGTTCTAAAAGGGAATTCACAGGAAGAAATAATGGAGTTGCTCCTAAATATGACTGAGCGACTAAGTGAAACGGAGAAGGAACTGGAAAAAGCTTTGCAGGAACAGGAAACTATCAGGCAGACATCAACAACAGGTACTACAACAACAGGGAAGCAGATACAGCCATCCCAGGTAAACACTTCTGGTTTGAATTCTGATGAATTAATAAAGCAGATGGAAAGTCTACAACTCAGGGTCACAGAACTCCAAGAAACGAAATTGCAATTAGTAAAATTGGAGGGAAAATATGACACATCTAAAAAGACAGCTGCTGATAACACCAGGGAGATAAAAAGGTTGGAAAAATTGGTTCAGGCTTTGGAAAAAGATCTTTCATTGGAGAAGCCTTTAAACGAAATAAATGACATTCTTTGGGGTAACATCATTGAATTAATAAAGGGTATTTGGCCCTCTATTCAAGCTATTTTTGAACAAAATGAGTTAGTTAAAATAGCCCAAGAAGAAATAAACAGAACCAGGAATGAATTAAGAGGCAAGCCTGAGCAGGCCAATCAGCTCATTCAATTTTTGAACACCAGGACAAAGCAACAGCTTGCAGTGTTAGGGATTGATGACAGGACAGGCACAGTTTTGGAAATCAAGAGAGTTTTCATCAAGAGAACTTTCATGCAGAACTTAGAAAGGAAGTGCACAGATATTTTGGTTGATATCAATATTTTCAGAGAGAAATTCCAAGCTTTGTTGGATAGTGGGTTACCAAGTCCTATGCTCACAGAGGATCAAATAATGGACTTAGAAGCCTATATAAAGAAAATAAATGCTCATGCTCAAAATACAGCTGCTTGTTCTCCTAGTTTACCACAATCAACATTACCAACAGGGAGAAATATCTATGATAGAGTAAGGAATTTATTTCATCTGGAACATGAAATAAGGTATCTGTTTCCTAATGAGCCCACCTTCTACAAACTCATAGAAGCAGATGAAACATTGAGAAAACTCAAAAGGACCATGATACCAGATAATCAATGGTGGAAGGAAATGTTGGAAATTCTATAAAAATTATTTTCAGGATGAGAATTTATCTTTACTATCAAGTAAATGGTAAAAATGAGTACAGATGAAAGAGCATCAGTTACACAGGTTAAAGAGTATCCGTAAAAACAAAGAGTATCAAGCAAGCAAAGAAATTACTCCAAAGGACAGCAACGAGCCCTTTTTCAGCACTTACCTCCAGCACATCCACTAAGAAAGGGAACAGCACATCAACAGTTACTTATTATGCCATCTACGAGACCATTTGTCTCCTGTTTACTTGTAAATTAATCCTTAGTCACCCCAAAATATGGGCTAGGATAGTGTGAGATATTTTCAATTATTCAGTGTATAAATAAACCCTCAAAGAGAGTGTTGAGGGTGGATTCTATTACTTTGCTGTAACATTGAGATTTTCGGAATAAAAGCATTTTGGAGAAATTTATTCGTGGCTTACTGGATGACGATTTAAAGCACTGGACTTGTTGCAGGATTCATGTGTTGGACTACAGTTCAATAATTTTTTCTACCCTTTGTCTGAAATTTTATATTAGTCTATAATACCATCATATCCATTTCTGAATAATTTACATAAAGGATTGAAACAGAATTTGCTTAATTGTACTCTGTTTTCAAATGTTATTATTCTTAATGTTTTCTTCTAAATTAGTTATAAGCATGAATTCTTAAATGCTCTTGCTTTGCTAATTTAAACACCGTTGATTACTATAATAAAGAATTCTTCATTGCTCTTTGTTTGTAGTCATCTCATTTCTTTCTTTTGAACATGGTGAAATATTCTTAGCTGCCTTTCATCCCTTCAAGATCATCCCATCCACTTTAAATTCTAAGGATTGTTCTCTGTCTAGCTATCTTGCCCTGTAATACCATCTTGTGTTTAGAATAGAAATCCAGTAAAGCCATCCTTTGACTCCATAGCCCAATGGACTGAAAGCCCTCAACCTTGCCCTTAGTTTGTGGATTCCACCATTTTCCCAAAACGAACTTTGAATCTATAACTAGCCTAAAACCTTCTAAGAACAAAGATAAATTATAAAGAGAGAGCCCTCTCTGGATGCAGATTGGCTAGATTCTGCATCTAAAAGGTTGGTTTTTGGTTACCTCGGGTATACTTTCCTCTTACACAACTTCTAGGAAAACCTGAGTGATAACAGTAGGCTAGGCTAGAACATGATATAGTAGAAGTCTAGGCCAGGCTAGAGTAGGCTAGTAGGATAGAGTAGGCTAGTAGGCTAGAGTAGGCTAGGCTAGGCTTGGCTAGAGTGTGATAGAGTAGGCTAAGGTTGGCAAAGATATAGTATATTAAGCTATAGTAGGCTTTGTTAGGCTGAGATAGAGTAGGCTAGGATAGGATAGAGTGGGCTAGGCTTGGCTAGAGTGGATAAGGCTAGGATAGGCTAGAGTAGGAATGTAGGTTTCAACCTTGTACAAAAATTATCTGCAAACGAATCTTAAAAATAGAAAATAAACAATAGTAAGAGAGTAAAACATAAAAGAGATATACACAAAGATTTTTTCCCTGGATTCCAAATTGGGACTAGTAGCTTAGTTTTTCATTATATTACTTTTAGTGTTACAACACATATATATAGATGTCGAAGCATTCATAAACCCCAATCCATTAACGCTAGATTAGAACATAACAGTAGTTCCCTTGACCAGATCTACAAAATATGGCGGGCCAAAAACCATCATGCCCAAAAACCATGGGAGGGTCCGCCAACCAAAGAATAGTGTCCGTGAGTGCGACTAATCATGGAAACAATATAACACATACCCAACAAGGAAAATGTAGGATATGCTAGACTAGTCTAGAATAGGGTTAAATATGCTAGAGTAGGCTATGATAGGATAGACAAGGATAGAATAGAATACCCTAAGCAAGGCTAGGCTAGGCTAGGATAGACTAGGCTATAGTAGGTTATGCTAGGGAAAAAAAGGCTAGAATAGTCTAGGCTAGATTGGGAAAGAGTAGGTTGCGGCTAGAGTAGGCTAGGATAAAATAGATTAGAGTAGCCTAGGTTAGGCAAGGTTAGGCTAGGTTAGTCTAGGCTATAGGATAGTGTAGACAAGGATAAGATAGGATAGGATACACTAGTCTAGGGTAGTATAGAGTTCGGTAAAATAGTCTAGGATAGGCTAGAGTAGGCTAGGATAATTTATGTTAGACTAACTAGGTTAAGTTTTGTTAGGCTCAGACAGAGTAGGTTAGGCTAGGCTAGGCTAAAGTAGAAGGCTAAGCTAGGCTAGAGTAGATTAGTATGCTACAGTAGCTTAGGCTATGCTAATAGGCTAGACTAGGCTAGGTTAGGCTAGGCTAGATTATGCTAGGCTAGGATAGAGTAGGCTAGGTATGATCACTGGAAAATCGTACAGGAAAAAGACATTAGGAAATGTCGAATAGAAGGATTTATAGGGAAGAAATACACTACAAAATATGGAAAGTTTAACTTTTCCTAAGGTCAAGCAGGCAAATTTATTAAACAGCGCACACAAAACGTTGACCCTAAGTGATTCGTTTGGCCTTTTCTTTGATACTAGCGAATATCTTTGTGGCTATCCCTCAAATAGCCGTTCAATCCTGGGTATGGCGTAAATTCACCACATGAGACCACTTGGCACACTTAAGGAGGAATATTCTCCACTCAAAGCAGCTAATTAAAGCCACCTCGAATCCATCTTGAGGCCTCAAGTGTAGCACACAATGGAATCAACCTCCCACTATTGTGTCACCATCCACAATTGTACCAAGAGAGGGAGGGAAATTTGAATTTTTCCTATAAAAAACCACCATGGGAAGAATAATTTATAACACATTGTTATCCTTGCCAAATTTCTTGTGAGAAAACCAGCATTGTGTTGTCCAAGCAACAAGGAGTGGAAGGACTCAGTTGTTGGCCATCCACCACCTCAATCCAAGGGAAGAAGTTCATCAATTGTACGTTATTCTACCATCCGTCGAGGAGAGAGAGAGGCTTGGAAGAAGCTTAAGGGAAGAGCCTTCCTTGAATTGAATATTAGAGCTCCATATCTCTAAGGATTCATTGCAAGTGTTTTAGCGTCTTACCTGTTATCATTCTGTAATTCAAAGGATTGGAAAAATAAACACAAACGACAACATGAAACCACTTTGGAAGCTAGGATCTGGCCCTACCAACTTCAAAGAGGGATCTCTCTTTATGATTTAACTTTGTTTTAAATAGATATTAGGCTAGTTAAGATTGTACTTGAATGTTGTTTGATTTTTTTTGATTTTTTTGATTAAATTTATGTATTCCCATTAGACAATGGAGTTAAAACATAAACTGGATATTGTATCAATTTTTAAAAGAGTTATAACAGGGCAAGATGTTTTTCATTTACTGGATTAATTTATATTTTAAATGAATAATGGTTATGGCGGAAAAGTGAATTTTAGTTGAGACTGAAAATAAATTAAGTATTTTTCAATCTAACTTCAAGTAGAAAATATTTAAATTGTAAAAGCATCTAGAATAAGGTGTTTTAAATAAGATTTCCTATTCATCATGCTTTCTATTTTACAATTGAGAATTCTGATAAACATAGGAAGGAAAAAAAATTGGAAAACACAGAAACTATAGAAAATCTTCACCAGTAATTACACCACGTGAATCTTGAAAGAAGTCTTTGTATTAATGATGCTCCAGCAAAAACATGGAATTTACAATTGCGCAGTAGGAAAAATATGTTCATAAATCAACCTAGAATACTTCAAAAAATGAAGTATATATAGTAAAATATCATAAAACTGATTACAATAAATGATGTCTCAACAATAAGTGTATTATTAGCCTAAATTGAACATTATACTCTAACTATCATGAAAAACAAGCTCGAGACAACTGATCTGGCATGCTTCCACTTCTTTTAAGGAATATGTTGCCGAGTAGGCCTATTTGTAGGTTGTGTTGGCTGTAGTGCTGGCTGATGTGTTGTCTTATACATTGATTGTAGTTGAATATGTGCTTTTCACTTGTCACTATTGAAGCTCACATGACTTATCCCATCAATATTCATATGGGATAGTTAACTTAATGACCTTTCTATAGATTTCATCCACTTCAGTGTATTTAGAAAAAAGTGGGATTAGCACAAAGATGTGGTATATCTCATGCTGGATGAAAATATCATTGCCTTTTGCCTCTAAAAATTCTTTACATGTCATCGTGCCTTTGATATTGGAGAATTTTTCTATGTCTGTAGCAATTTCATTTAGTTTCTTCCCATATTCTTGTCTGTCTATAACCTTGTAATTTATTACAAACAGAGAAGGCATACACTTCTTTGTTAAGGGTTCAATCCTACTGAACAATCTATTCACATCTATTTCTAAACTGTGACATTTTTCTTTTAGTTGTACAATCAGTTTCTTCTTAGTAAGAACCTTCTCACTTCTAAAATTGTCTATGTCCTATCATCCACTCCTAATTCATCCAACTCATATCTATTCTTGGAGTTTATGAACTTGATGATGTTGTTGGCAATAGTAGGCATGTCTCCAAGCTCCTCCTTGATGGTTTTAATGGCATCATTTTCCTTCTCTCTTAATTATTTCTGTTCGAATATAATCAGGATGCAGGGCCAAATTTCAATGATGGACTCAATGATATCTATCCAAATTATCTCTTTGACTTTGCCCAATGTGTTTCCAATATATGACTCCCTCTCATAATTCTGCAACCTTTTTATTAAATTTTGTGCTCTCTAGGATTCAGCTGCATGTGAGCTATCACTCCTGGACTTCTAATCCTACAATAATTTCACTTGATCTTGAAGCTTATTTATATTTTATGTCTGGATTGATAAATTATGCACTGATATTTTGAGCTTCTAAGCTCCATCTATTGTACTTGTTGTAGAAGGTGTGGCTGTGGGAATAGATATAAGTGGTACAACCTCTAAAGGGACTAATGAAAGTTTGGAAGCCTGCTCTTTTTCCTTTATCATATTCTCCATCTTTGAATCCATCTATATCAGCTGACCATTATGCTCCATAATGAGCTTCATCATGTCTGATTTATTATATTTAGTTTCTTCGATTTCCTTGGTCAAATGATCCTTTGTAACTGGCATTTTTAAATTCTTCCTTAATGTTCCTATGTCATCATTTTTATTCCTTATCACCTCTTGTGCAGCTTTGATGTTGGAAGGATCATATCCAACTCTGGTCACTAATCTTCCCAAGACTTGATCATTGAATCCTTGACCATAGAAGAGATTATCTCCATTTTGAGTTGTGACGGGATATTAGCTAAGAAAACCTGCAACTTGGACAAAATCATAGTAGTGTTAGTGAGTGTAGATGAAATAATTTCACCTGTCTCCTTATGCATCTACATTTCATCAATGGGATGTATATCTTTAGTATCAAATTCAAATGCAGAATTTTTATAATCTGTTGTTGTCTTGGGCTGTGGAAACTGTACCTAGAGGAAATCCATCTGCATTTTTCCTTTCTCGGAGTCAAACTGTCTTGATACAAATCACCAATGGAGTTACCTAGGGAAAATTAAATAGATATTATCTTGATGAAGAGGGTGAGGGATAAATCCTCTTCTTACAAACCCTACCATATTCCTTAAGAGGTAGATGTTAATTCTAGGAGATGAACAATTATGAACTCTCATGAAGGATTTGAGGAAAATAAATGTTCATAAAATAAAATATTGATATTTCAAGATATATAGACAAACCTTAACCATGATACACATACAAGAAACTTGTTCACATTAATAGCATGTAAAATATAAAATATGAGAAATAATTTTACAAAATAGAAGATACATGATGAGAAGAAAAAATTTCTCAATTCTTTCTTTATATTGCTTAATTATCAGCATAGAATTTCATCTTAACATAATGGGATCATCCACAAATTGTGAATTAATTATCTAGTTCATCCCTTTTTTTAATATAATCATATACAAAGTACCTATAACCCTCTCAAGTTCAATGTTATTGCTCTAATATCTTCCATGACAATATGTAATAGACGATATAATGCATGACCATATCTTAACAACCTATTGCTCTTAAAACGTTCAAATGTTCTTCCATTAACTAATAGTGCAATCCATGGTGAACCAATACATGTCATTATTCAAAGAAAAAATTATTCATTAAAGAAAAATTCATTAAGAGCAACAAATAGAAAATTATTTTCTTATGCAAACAATTCTACTAACCATGTCTTTCTTAAGGACAACATTTTTTTATTATTCTCCCTACTAGAATGAATAATCTCCTTTAATATGATTGTATTATCTTGTATCTACCTCTTTTGCATGAAGCTACCTTAATTGTCAAAAATTATATTGGGTAATAGCTTTTTAAACTTGTTGGAAGAATGAAATACGACCAAAAAAAGAAATAGAAAAGGTTGATGGAATAGTAATGTAAATGGTTTTTAAAATATTTTTTGAATATATGTTTTTATTAATGTCTCAATTACATCATTTATGTATTTATTAGAGTAGGTTAGAGTAGGTTAGGGAAAAGTAAGCTAGAAGGCTCGGCTAGGCTAGAGTAAGCTAGAGTAGGCTAGGATAGGATAGGATAGATTAGGCTCAAGTAGGCTACTCTAGGGTAAGCTAAAGTGGGATAGAGTAGACTAGGATAGAGTAGGCTAGGCTAGGAGAGGATGGAGTAAGCTAAGCTAAGGTAGGGTAGAGTAGCCTAGAGTAGGCTAGAGTAGAGTAGACTAGGCTAGAGTAGGCCAGAGTAGAGTAGACCAAGCTAGGCTAGAGTATGCTAGAGTAGGCTAGAGTAGAGTAAGCTAGCCTATACAAGCTTAGTAAGTTATAGTAGGCTAAGCTACAGTAGGCTAGAGTAGGCTAGGCTAGGATAGGATAGAGTAGGTTAAGGCGGACTAATCCTAGGCTAGGATAGGCTAGAGTAGGTTAAGGTAGACTAAAATAGGCTACACTAGAGTAGGCTAGGCTAGGATAGGATACAATAGAGTAGGCTAAGGTAGGCTAGGCTAAAGTAGGCTAGAGTAGAGTAGGCTAGGCTACACTAACCTAAAGTAGGATAGAGTAATCTATCCTGGAGAAGGCTAAGCTAGCCTAGGCTAAAGTAGGATAGTAGGCTAGAGAAGGCTAGGCTATAGTAGACTAGGCTAGGAAAGGATAGGGTTGAGTAGGTTAAGATAGTATAGTCTAGGCTAAGCTAAAATAGGTTAGGCTAGGTTAGAGTAGGCTAGGCAAGGATAGCATAGAGTAGGCTAAGGTAGGCCAGGCTAAAATAGGTTAGGCTAGGTTAGAGTAAGCTAGTAGGCTAGTATGCTAGAGTAGGCTAGTCTAGACTACACTAGTGGGTTGGAGTAGGCTACACTATGCTAGAGTAGGAGAGAGTAAGCTAGGCTAGGCTAGAGTAGGCTGGCCTAGAGTAGACTAGACTATGCTAGGCCAAGCTAAAGTAGGCTATGTTAGGCAAGGCTGAGCTAAAGTAGGCTAGTAGGTTAGACTAGGCCAAGCTACACTAGGCTAAAGTAGACTAGGCTAGAACATGCTTGGCTAGGCTAAGCTAGAGTAGGATAAGTTAGGATAGAGTATGCTAGGATAGGCTAGAGTAGGTAGCTCTAGGTTAGGCTAGAGTAGGCTAAGCTAGGCTAGGATACAGTAGGCTAGTTTAGGCTAGACTAAGCTAGAGTAGGCTAAGTGAGGATAGACAAGGCTAGAATAGTCTAGGCTAGGCAAGGCTAGGCTACAATAGTATAGGATAGAGTAGGTTGCGATAGGATATACAAGACTAGGCAAGGCTAGACAATGCTAGGTTATCATAGAGTAGGTTAGGCTAGGATAGTGTAGGCTAAGCTAAGCTAGGTTTCAGTAAGCTGGGCTAGGATACACTAGGCTAGAGTACGCTAACTTAGGATAGACAAAGCTAGAATAGTCTAGAGATGCTAGAGGCTAGCATAGGATACGTTGTGCTAGACTAGGCTAGGGTAGGCTAGGCTAGGATCGACAAGCCTAGAATAGTCTAGACTAGACTACGAAAGACTAGGCTAGTGTAGGCTAGAGTAGGCAAGGATAAATTAGGTTTGAGTAGCCTAGGTGAGGAAAGGTTAGGCAAGGATATTCTAGGATAGGATAGTGTAGTCTATGATAAGATAGGCTAGGCTGGGCTAGGTTAGAGTAAGTTAAGCTACACTAGGTTAGAGTAGACTAGGCTAGAGTAGGCTTGCTTAGGCTAAGCTAGAGTAGGCTAGGCTCGAATAGAGTAGAGTAGGTTAGGATAGAGTTGACTAGAATAGGCTAGAGTACACAAGGCTAGGGTAAGCTAGAGAATGCTAAGCTAGGCTAAGCTAGAGTAGGGTAGGTTAGGCTAGACTATGCTAGACTAAGCTAAGCTAGGATAGACAAGGCTAGAATAGTCTAGGCTAGGAAAGGCTAGGATAGGCTATAGTAGCCTACCCTAGGCTAGACTAGGCTATAGTAGGTTAGGCTAGGATAGACAATTCTACGCTAGTCTAGGCTAGGTTATGCTATGCTAGTCTAGAGTAAGTTAGAGTAGGTTAGGCTAGGCTAGACAAGTCTAGAATAGCCTAGGCTAGGCTAGGAAAGAGTAGGCTAAGGTAGGCTAGAGTAGGCTAGGCTAGGCTAGAGTAGGTTAAGCTAAGCTAGGCTAGAGTAGGCTAGGCCAGGCTAGACTAGGCTAGAGTAGGCTAAGCTAGGATAGATAAGGCTAGAATATTCCATACTAAGTAAATATAGGATAGGACAGAGTAGGCTATGCTAGGCTAGTCTAGGCTATAGTAGGCTATGCTTGGCTAGATAAGGCTAGAATAGTCTAGACTAGACTAGGAAAGAGTACGCTAAGGTAGGATAGTGTAGGCTAGAGTAAGCAATGCTAAATTAGGTTTGAGTATCCTAGGTTACGAAAGGTTAGGCTAGGCTATTCTAGTATAGGATAGTGTAGTCTATGATAAGATAGGCTACGTTTGGCTAGGCTAGCGTAGGATAGAGTTGGGTAGGCTAGTCCGAGATAGGATAAACTAGGTTAGGTTAATGTAGGATAGAGTAGGATAGGTCAGGTTGGGTTAGGCAAGGCTAGAGTAAGATAGTCTAGGATATTCTTGAGTAGAAGGCTAAGCTAGTCGAGAGTAGGCTAGGTTAGGCTAGCTCGAGTAGGCTAGTAGGATAAAGCAATGTAGGCTATGCTACACTTGGTTAGAGTAGGCTACGATAGAGTAGTTTAAGCTAGGCTAGGCTTTCTTAGGCTAGGCTAGAGCAGGCTAGCCTAGAGTAGGCAAGGCTAGGATAGAGTAGGATAGGCTAGGTACACAAGGTTAGGCTAAGATAGAGTAGGCTAAGCTAGGCTAAGCTAGAGTAGGGTAGGGTATGCTAAACTAAGCTAGATTAGGCTATGCTAGGATATACATTGCTAGAATAGTGTCGGCTAGGCAAGGCATTTCTAGGCTAGTCTAGAGTAAGCTACATTAGGATAGACTAGGCTAGAGTAAGTTATGATAAGATAGACAAGGATAGACTAGAGTAGGATAGGCTAGGCTAGACTAGGTTACAGTACGTTAGGCTAGTCTAGACAATTTTAGAATAGTCTAGGCTAGGCTAGGGAAGAGTAGACTAAAGTAGTCTAGAGTAGGATAGGCTAAAGTAAGTTAAAGTAGCCTAGGTTAGGCAAGGTTAGGTTAGGCTAGTCTAGGCCAGGATAGTGTAGGCT
Organism: Pinus albicaulis; assembly: GCA_034641835.2. Lineage (NCBI taxonomy): Eukaryota > Viridiplantae > Streptophyta > Pinopsida > Pinales > Pinaceae > Pinus > Pinus albicaulis. Next base: position 447,857,210 of record CM076579.1, on the reverse strand, counting down.
AGGATAAGAGAGGCTAGGCTAGGATATACTATAGTAGGATAGAGTTGCATAGGCTAGGCTAATGTAGGCTAGAGTAGGCTAGGATAGGCTTTGTTGGGCTAGGATAGAGTAAGCTAGGCCAGATTATGCTAGACTAGAAGGCTAGGCTAGGTTATTGTAGGCTAGTAGGATAGAGTAGGCTAGTAGGCTAGAGTAGACTAGGCTAGCTTAGGGTAGAGTGTGTTAGATTAGGTTAAGCTAGGCTAGGATAGAGTATATTAGGCTAGAGTACACTTGGATAGACTGAGATAGAGTAGGCTAGGCTAGGATAGAGTAGACTAGGCTAGGCTAGAGTAGACAAGGCCATGATAGGCTAGAATAGGCAAAAGTAGGATATGCTAGACTTGGCTAGGATAGGCTTGACTATGCTAGAGTAGGCTATGATAGGATAAACAAGGCTAGAATAGACTATCCTAGGCAAGGCTATGTTAGGTTAGGGTAGACTATTGTAGAGTAGGTTAGGCTAGGGTAGAAAAGGCTAGAATAGTCCATGTTAAGGTGGGAAAGGGTAGGCTATAGTAGTGTAGGATAAAGTAGGTTAGAGTAGCCTAGGTTAGGTAATTATAGGCTAGGGTAGTCTACGCTACGATAGTGTAGGCTAGGATAAGATATGATAGGATACACTAGTCTAGAGTAGGATAGAGTTGGGTAGCCTAGTGTAGGATAGGCTAGAATAGCCTAGGATAATTTAGGTTATAGTAACTAGGTTAAGTTTTTTTAGGCTAAGCCAGAGTAGGTTAGGCAAGGCTAGGCTAAAGTAGAAGGCTATGCTAGGCTAGATTAGATTAGTAGGCTAGAGTAGTTTAGGCTAGGCTAATAGTCTAGACTAGGCTAGGTTATGCTAGGCTAGTCTAGGCTAGGCTAGTCTAGGCTAGGCTAGGCTAGGCTAGTCTAGGCTAGGCTAGGCTAGTCTAGGCTAGGCTAGTCTAGGCTAGGCTAGGGTAGTCTAGGCTAGGATTGGATAGAGTAGGCTAGGCTAGGATAAGCTAAGCTAGTCTAGAGTAGGCTAGTCTAACTAGCATAGGCTAGGTTAGGCTAAGATAGTATAGGCTAGCATAGGCTAGGCTAGGCTAGGCAAGGCCAGGTTAAGCTCGGTTAGTGTAGGCTAAACTAGGCTAGCATAGGCTAGGTAATGCTAAGTTAATCTAGGCTACTGTAGGCTAGTGTAGGCTAGGCCAGGCTAAGCTAGCTAGCCTAGGCTAGGATAGGCTAACATAGGCTAGGCAAGGTTATGCTAGTCTAGGCTATCGTAGGCTAGTCTAGGGTAGGCTAGAGTATTCTAAGCTAGGTTAGGTTAGTTTAGGCTAGGCTAGAATAGGACAGAGTTGGATAGGATAGTTTAGGGTAAATTAGAGTAGGCTAGGCTAAATTAGGTTAAATTAGGTTAGGATAGGGAAGGTTAGGTTAGGCTAGGATAGGATAGGATAGAATATGCTAAGATGCAAAAGGATAGGCTAGGCTAGTCTATGTTAGGCTAGTGTAGGTTAGGCAAAAGTAGGTTAGAGTATGTTAGGCTAGGTTAGGCTAGGCTAGGGTGTAGGCTAGGATACACTAGAGTAGGTTAGAGTAGGCTAGGCTAGGGTAGGTTACACTAGGCTAGACTATATTTGGCTAGAGTAGAGTAGGCTAGGCTAGGCTGGTTAGGCTAGGCTAGTATAGGCTAACCATTAGGGGAATTTTGAGGTCTAAAATGGGCCTCCTAAGAAAAATGTACAACCAAAATAAGCGTTATAATAGCCAATATGATTCAAGATGATGATGTCAACCATGGGGGATGATTTGCCACTTTTTAAGTAAAAGGGTAAAAAGATTAAAAAATAATAAAATAATAAAACTACTTTTTCAACTTATATTTTCAACTTACCTCCCAAATTTTTTACTCAAATGTCGAGTGAGAGTACTCACTAGATGCAAAAATTAATTCCTCATCCAAGGAGTACCCATGTTGCATACTTTTCATGGGCCCTGCTACACAAAAAATGAGAAATGCATGAAAAAATGTTATTGAAATTACATTTTTCATGTATTTCTAATTTTTTCTTTAGTAGGATCCATCAAAATTATGCAACATGGGTACTCCCAGGACGAGGAATTAAATTTTTCATCCAATGAGTACTTGCGCTCGAAATTTGGGTAAAAACTTTGGGAGATAAGTTGAAAATACGAGTTGAAAAAGTAGTTTTTCCTTTTTTCCCTCTAAAATTTAATGATGTAATCAAATATTATTTTATTATTTCCACTATTATTTTATAATTTCCTTAGGAGGCCCATTTTAGACCTTAAAATTCCCCTAATGGGAGGCTAGGCTAGGTTAAGCTAGTCTAGGCTAGCATAGGCTGGCCTAGGATATGCTTGAGTAGAATAGAGTTGTCTAGGCTAGTCTAGGTTAACTTAGAGTAGGCTAGGATAAACTATGTTAAAGTAGGTTACGTCAAGAAAGGCTAGGTTAGGATAGGATAGGATATGATAGATTAAGCTATGATACGATAGGATATGTTAGGCTAATGTAGGATAAATTTGGCTAGGCTGGTGTATATTGGACTAGTGTAGGCTAGGAAAAAGTATGTTAGAGTAAGCTAGGTTAGGCTAGGCTAGGATAGGGTAGCCTAGACTAGGCTAGAATAGCTTAGAATAGGCTGGGATAGGGTAGGATATAGTAGTTTAGGCTAGATTTTTCTAGAGTAGAGTAGGCTAGTCTAGGTTGGCTAGGATGAGCTAGAGTAGGATAGAGTTGGCTAGGCTAAAGTAGGCTATTCGAGCCTAGGCTAGAGTAGGGTAGGCTAATGTAGGTTAGAGTAGGCTAGGTTAGGCTAAGATGGGCTAGGATAGGCTAGGGTAGAGTAGGTTAGAGTAGATTAGGCTAGACTAGGTTAGAGTAGGTTAGAGTAATATAGGCCAGCCTAAGCTAGAGTCCGCTAGGCTAGATTTGGCTAAAGTAGAGTATGCTAGGCTAGGCTAGGCTAGGCTAGACTAGAGTATGCCTGGTTAGGCTAGGCTAGAATAGGATAGGCTAGGCTAGGCTAGAGTATGCTAGGCAAGGCTGGCGAAGGTGAGGGTAGCCTAGGCTAGAGAAGGTTAGGTTATGATAGGCTAGGCTAGAGTAGCTCCTCCACCATATGAATTTATTATTGCATATCATGAGGGTTATGCTAATAAAAACCACACATCGAGGACTCATCCAAAACCTCATCCCATAGCCACGCTCTATTCACCTTCTTGTGCCTCCCCTACAATAATGTACAAAATGATGCTTCATGGAAATTAGTGGCAACAATAAAAGGAGAGTAGGCTAGGCTAGAGTAGAGTGGGCTAGAGTAGGGAAGGCTAGGTTAGCCTAGAGTAGGCTAGAGTAGGAGAGAGTAGGGTAGATTAGAGTGGGCTAGGCTAGGCTAGGCTAGGCTAGAGTAGGCTAGAGTAGGCTAGACTATGCTAGGCCAAGCTAAAGTAGGGTAGGTTAGGAAAGGCTGAGGTAAAGTAGGCTAGTAGGTTAGACTAGGATAAGCATTGCTAGGCTAGAGTAGGCTTGGCTACGCTAATATGGAGTAGGCTAGGTTAGGATAGATTATGCTAGACTAGGATAGAGTAGATAGGGCTAGGCTAGGCTAGAGTAAGCTAAGCTACGCTAGGGTAGAGTAGGCTAGAGTAGGTGAACCTAGGCTAGGCTAGAGTAGGCTAGGTTACCTTTGACTAGGCTAGAGTAAGCTAAGCTAGGATAGAAAATGCTAGAATAGTCTTGGATAGGCAAGGCTCGGCTAGGATAATCTAGACTATAGTAGGTTATTATATGCTAGGCTAGAAAACACTACGCTAGCATAGAGTAGTCTAGGTTAGGCTAGAGTAGGCTAAGCCAAGCTAGGCTAGAGTAGGCTAGGTTAGGATACACTAGGCTAGAGTAGGCTAAGCTAGGATAGACAAGGCAAGAATAATATAGACAGGCAAGGCTAGTCTAGGCTAGAGTAGGCTAGGCTAGGCTATAGTAGGCTAGGTTAGGCTAGAAAAGGCTAGAATAGTCTAGACTATACTAGGAAAGTGTAGGCTAGGGTAGACTAGGATAGGCTAGAGTAGGCAAGGATAAAGTAGGTTATAGTAGGCTAGGTTGGGCAAGGTTAGGCTTGGCTATTCTAGGCTAGGATAATGTAGTATAATATAGGATAGGCTAGGCTAGGCTAGGCTAGGCTATAGTAGGACAGAGTTTGGTAGGGTAGTCTAGGATAGGACACAGTATACTAGGTTAATGTAGGTTATAGTAGGCTAGGTTAGGTTGTGTTAGGATAGGCTACTGTAGGCTAGGTTAGGTTCTGTTAGGCTAGGCTATAGTAGACTAGGATAGGCTTGGCTAGAGTAGAACGCTAGGCTAGTCTACAATAGGCTAGTAGGCTAAAGTAGACCAAGTTAGGCAAGCTAGAGTAGGCTAGTTGGCCAGAGTAGCATAGGCTAGGCTAGATTACTTTAGAGTAGGCTAGGCTACGCTAAGTTAGAGTGAGTTAAGCTACCCTAGGCTAGAGTAGACTAAGCTAGAGTAGGCATTGTTAGGCTAAGCTAGAGTAGGCTAGGCTCAAATAGAGTAGACTAGGCTAGGATAGAGTAGACTAGGCTAGTTTAGATTACACAAGGCTAGTGTAAGCTAGAGAAGGCTAAGATAGACTAAGATAGAGTGCGGTAGGGTAGGCTAGAGTAGGCTAGAGTAGGCTAGGTTAAGTTGTGTTAGGCTAGGCTATAGTAGGCTAGAGTAGAACGCTAGGCTAGTCTACAGTAGGCTAGTAGGCTAGAGTAGACTAGTAGGCTAGAGTATGCTAGGCTAGGCTAGGCTAGATTACGTTAGAGTAGGCTAGGCTAGGTTAAGTTAGAGTGAGTTAATCTATGCAAGGCTTGAGTAAACTAGGATAGAGTAGGCCTCGTTAGGCTAAGCTAGAGAAGGCTATGCTTGGATAGAGTAGACTAAGCTAGGATATAGTAGACTAGGCTAGGCTAGATTACCCAACGCTAAGGTAAGCTAGAGCGGGATAAGATAGCCTAAGCTAGAGTAGGATAGGGTAGGTTAGACTAGGATAGGGTAGGCTAAGCTAGGATAGATAAGGCTAGAATATTCTAGGCTAGGCAAGGCTAGGATAGGCTACAGTACACTACTCTAGGCTAGACTAGGCTATAGTAGCTTAGGCTAGGATTGACAAGGATAGGCTAGGAAAGGAAAGGCCACAATAGGCTATGCTAGGCTAGACTAGGTTAGAGTAGGTTAGTTTAGGCTAGACAAGTCTAGAATAGCCTGGGCTATGGTAGGAAAGAGTATGCTAGGGTAGGCTAGGGTAGGCTAGACTAGGCTAGAGTAAGCTAATTTAGGATAGACAAGGGTAGAATAGTTCAGGCTAGGTAAGGCTAAGATAGGATAGAGTAGGCTACGCTAGGCTAGAGTAGGATAGAGTCTATTAGGCTATGCTAGACAAGGCTAGAATAGTATAGACTAAACTAGGAAAGAGTAGGCTAGGGTAGGCTAGTGTAGGCTAGACTAGGGAGGGTTAAAGTTGGTTTGAGTAGCCTAGGTTAGGAAAGGTTAGGCTAGGGTATTCTAGCACAGGATAATGTATTCGATGATAAGATAGGCTAGGCTAGGCTAGTGTAGGATAAAGGTTGGTAGGCTAGTATAGGATAGGATAGAGTAGGCTATGATACGTTAGGCTAGAGTAGAAGGGTAAGCTAGTCTAGAGTAGGCTAGGTTAGGCTAGCTAGAGTAGGCTAGTAGGCTATAGTAAGCTAGGCTAGGCTACACTAGGTTAAAGTAGGCTAGGCTGGGCTAGGCTATAGTAGGTTACAGTAGGTTAAGTTAGACTAAGCTAGAGTAGACTAGGTTTGGTTAGGCTAAGCTCGAGTAGGTTAGGCTAGGATAGAGTAGGCTAGGATAGAGTAGGCTAGGCTAGGCTAGAGTACAAAAGCTTAGGCCAAGATAGAGTAGGCTAAGCCAGGGTAAGTTAGAGTGGGGTAGGGTAGGCTAGACCAAGCTAGAGTAGGCTATGGTGGGATATACTATGATAGAATATTCTAGGCTAGGTAAGGAAATGTTAGGCTAGTCTAGAGTAGGCTGAGCTAGGATAGACTAGACTAGAGTAGGTTATGCTAGAATAGACAAGGTTAGGATAGAGTAGGCTAGGCTAGGTTAGAGGTGGTTAGGGTAGGTTAGCCTAGTATAGAATAGTCTATGCTAGGATAGGAAAGAGTAGGCTAGGTTAGGCTAGAGTAGGCCAAGATAAAGTGAGTTAGAGTAGCCTAGGTTAGGCTAGTCTAGGCTAGAATAGTGTAGGTTAAGATAATATAGGTTAGTCTAGGATAAGATAGAGTAGGATAGAGTTGCATAGGCTTGGATAATGTAGGCTAGATTAGGCTATGTTAGGATTTTTTGGGCTAGGATAGAGTAGCCTAGGATAGACTATGCTAGAGTAGATGGCTAGGCTAGGCTAGAGTAGGCTAGTAGGCTAGAGTATGCTAGGTCAGGCTAGGCTAGAGTGTGTTAGATTAGGCTAAGTTAGGCAAGGATAGAGTATATGAGGTGAGAGTAGGCTTGGCTAGTCTAAGATAGAGTAGGCTAGGATAGGATAGAGAAGGCTAGACTAGGCTAGAGTGGACGAGGCTAGGATAAGTTAGAGTAGAAATGTAGGTTTCAACCCTATACAAAAATTATCTGCAAGTGAATCTTAAAAACATAAAATAAACAATAGAGAAAGAATAAAACATAAAACATATATACACAAATATTTTTCCCCTGGATCCTAAATCAGGACTACTAGCTTGATTTTTCATTACATACCTTTTAGTGTTACAACACATATATATAAATGCCAAAAACTTCATAAACCCCAATCCATTAATCATGGATTAGAACATAACCATAGTTCCCTTGATAGGATCTACAAAATACCAGGGGCCAAAAACCATCATGCCCCAAAATCATGTGCAAAACCATGCATAAAACCATGGGCAGGTCCACCCGCCAAAAAATAGGGTCCTCGCGTGAGAATAATCGTGGAAAGAATATAATACATATCCAACAAGAAAAGTGTGGGATAGGCTAGACTAGGATAGGATAGGATCGACTATGATAGAGTAGGCTATGATAGGATAGAAAAGGGTAGAAAAGGCTAGAATAGTCTAGGCTAGGCTGTGAAAGAGTAGGCTAGGGTAGGCTAGAGTAGGCTAGGATAAAGTAGGTTAGAGTGGTCTAGGTTAGGCAAGGTTAGGCTAGGTTAGTCTAGGCTATAGGATAGTGTAGGCTAGGATAATATATGATAGGTTACACTAGTCTAGAGTAGGATAGAGTTGGGTAGACTAGTCTAGGATAAGCTGGAGTAGGCTAGGATAATTTAGGTTAGAGTAACTAGCTTAAGTTGTGTTAGGCTAGGACAGATTAGGCTAGGCTAGGCTAGGCCAAAGAAGAAGGCTAAGCTAGGCTAGAGTAGATTAGTAGGCTAGATTAGGTTAGGCTAGGATAATATGCTAGACTAGGCTAGGTAAGGCTAGGCTAGAGTAGGTTAGGCTAGGATAGAGTAGGTGAGGTGTTATCACTGGAAAATCGTACAGGAAAAGGACATCATGAAATTTTGAGCATAAGGATTTACAAGGAAGAAATACATTACAGAATCTGGAAAATTTAACTTTTCCTAAGGTCAAGAAGGAAAATTTATCAAATAGCACACATAAAACACTGACCCTAAGTGATCCGCGTAGCCTTTTCTTTGATAGTAGTTAATATCTTCTTGACTATCCCTCATATAGCCAAAAGATCCTGGGTATGGCGTACGGTCACCATCCGAGACCACTTTGCACACTTAAGGAAGAATATTCTCCACTCAAGGAAACCAAGTAAAGCCGTCTTGGAGCCACTTTGAGGCCTTACGTGTAGCACACAATGGAATCAACCTCCTACTCTTGTGTCACCATTCAAAATTGTACCAAGAGAGGGAGGGAAATTTGAATTTTTCCTATAAAAGATCACCGTGGAAAGAAAAATTTATAACACATTATTATGCTTGCCAAATTTCTGGCAAGAAAACTAGCATTGTGTTGTCCAAGAAGAAAGGAGTGGAAGGATTCAACTGTTGTCCATCCAACACCTCAATCCAAGAGAATAAGTTCATCAATTGTACGTTATTCTACCACTTGTCGAGGAGAGAGAGAAAGGCCTGCAAGAAGCTTAAGGGAAGATCCCTCCTTACCTTGAATATTAGAGCTCCATAGCTCTAAGAATTCATTACAAGTTTTTTAGCATCCTACCTATTATTGTTCTGTAATTTAAGATATTGGAATAATAAACACAGAGGACAACATCAAACCACTTTGGAAGCTAGGATCTAGCCCTGCCAGCTTTAGAGAGGGATATCTCTTTATGATTTAACTTTGTTTTAAATATATATTAGGGTAGTTATGATTGTACTTGACTGTTGTTTGATTTTGATTGATTTGGTTGATGAAATATTTATATTCCCATTGGGCAATGGAGTCAAAACATAAAACTAGATATTTTATCAATTTTTAAAAGAGTTATAACAGGGCAAGATATGTTGCATTTACTGAATTATTTTATATTTTAAATGAATAATTGATATTGCAAAAAAGTGAATTTCAGTTGTGACTGAAAAGGAATTAAGTATTTTTCAATCTGAATTCAAGTAAAAAACATTTAAATTGTAAAAGAAACCAGAATAAGGTGTTTTAAATAACATGTACTATTGATCACACTTTCTATTTTACAATTGAGGATTTCAATAAATAGAGAAAGGAAAAAACATTGGAAAACAAAGAAACAATAGAAACACTTCACCAGTAATTATGCCACATGAATCTTGACAGAAGTCTTTGTATTATTGATTCTCCAACAAAAATTGGAATTTAAAATTGCGCAATAGGAAAAATATGTTCAGAAATCAACCTAGAATACTTCAAACAATGAAGTATATATAATAACATATCACAAAACTAATTACAATCAATGATGTCTAAAAAAAAGTGTATTATTAGCCTAAATTGAAAATTATAACCTAACTGTGATGAAAAATAGGCTCAAGGCAGGTGATCTCGCATGTTAGCACTGCTATTAAGAAATTTTTTGCTAAGTAGGCCTATTCGTAGGCTACATTGGTTGTCGTGTTGGCTGATGTGTTGTCCTGTGTGCTGACTGTAGCTTAATGTGTGCTTTTTACTTTTCACTTTTGAAGCTCACATGACTTATCCCATCGATATTCATCTGGGATAGTTAACTTAATGTCCTTTTGATAGATTTCATCCACTTAAGTGTATTTATAAAAAATTGGTTTTACCACAAATACGTGGTTTATCTCATGCTTGATGAGAATATCATCTCTAAAAATGCTTTACCTATCATCGTGCCTTTGATAATGGAGAATTTTTCGGTGTCTCTGGAAATATCATTTAGTTTCTTCCCATATTCTTGTCTGTCTATCAGCTTGTCATTTACTACAAATAGAGAGGGAAAACCCTTCTTTGTTAAGGGTTAAATCCTACTGAAGAATATATTCACAACTATTTCTAAACTGTGACATTATTCTTCTTGCTGTACAATCAGGTTTTTCTTCATAAGAACTATCTTCACTTCTAAAATTGTCTATGTCATGTCATCCACTCCAAATTCATCGAGCTCATATATATTCTTGGAGTGTAAAAACTCAGTGATGTTGTTGCGAGTAGTAGGCATGTCTCCAAGATCTTCCTTGATCGTTTTAATTGCATCATTTGCCTTCTCTTTAATTCTTTCTATTCAAATATAATCTAGATGTAGGGCTAGATTTCAGTGATGGACTCAATGATATCTATCCAACTTATCTCTTTGGCATGGCCCAATGTGTTTCCAATAGATGACTCCATCTCAGACTTCTGCAACCTTTCTATTAATTTTTGAGCTCTCTAGGCTTCAACTACATGTGAGCTATCACTCTTGGACTTTTGATCCTGCAACAATTTCACTTAATCCTAAAGCTTCTTTATCTCTTCTCTCTGGATAGATATATTTTTCACTACTTTGGTGAGATGCTCAGCTCCATCTACTGTACTTTTTGTAGAACATGTGGTTGTGGGAATAGATGTAAGGGGTACAACCTATAAAGGGACTAATGAAAGTTTGGCAACCTCCTCTTTTTCCTTTATCATATTCTCCATCTCTGACTCCATTCGTCTCAGCTGAGCATTCTACTCCATGATGAGTTTTTTCATGTTTGATTTCTAATATTTAGTCTCTTCGATTTCCCAGGCCAAAGGATCCTCTGTAGCTGGAATTTTTAGCTACTTCCTTAATGCTGCTATGCCATAATTTTTCTTCCTTATCACCTATTTTTTAGCTTTTATGTTGGAAGGATCATATCCAACTCTGATCACTAAGTATTCTAAAGACTTGATCCTTGAATCCTTGGCCATAGAAGAAATTTTCTCCATTTTGAGCTATGATTGGATATTAGCTAAGGAAACTTGCGACTTGGACAAAATCATAACAGTGTTAGTGAGTGTAGATGAAATCATTTCACATGTCTTCTTGTGCATCTCCTTTGATCAATTGGATGTATATCTTTAATATCAAATTCAAATGCAGACTTTTTATAATCTATTGCTATCTTCGGCTGTGGAATCTGTGCTTGGAGGAAAGCCATCTTCATTTTCCTTCTCAGAGTCAAATTGCCTTGATACAAATGACCAATGGAGTTACCTAAGGAAAATTGAATGGATATTATCTCGATGAAGAGGGTCAGAGGGATAAATCCTCTTCTTACAAACCTTAACATCTTCCTTAACAGGGAGATGTTAAGTCTAGGAGATGAACAAATATGAACTCTCATGAACGATTTGAGGAAAATAAATGTTCATAAAATCAGAAATCTATATTTCAAGATATATATACGAACCTTAACCATGATACACATACAACAAACTAGCTCACATTAATAGCATGTAAAATATATAAGATGAGCAAGAATTTCACAAAATAGAAGATACATGAGGAGAAGAAAAAATTTCTCAATTCTTTCTTATATTGCTTAATTATTATCATATAATTTCATCTTAACATAACGGGATCATCCAAAAATTGTGAATTAATTTTCTATTTCATCCATTTTTTGAATGAAATCATATACAAAATACGTAAAACCCTCTCAAGTTCAATGTTATTGCTCAAATATCTTCCATGACAATATGTAATAGAGGACATAATGCACAACCCTACCTTAACAAACTACTGCGCTTAAAAATTTCAAATGTTCTTCTATTAACTAATAGTGCAATCCATGGTGAACCAATACATGTCATTATTCAAAGAAAAAAATATTCATTAAAGAAAAATTCATTAAGAGCAACAAATAAAAAAATATTTTCTTATGAAATCAATTCTACTTACTGTGTAAGTCTTAAGGACAACATTTTTTTATTATTCTCCCTACTAGAATGAATGATCTCCTTTAATATTATTATTTTATCTTGTATCTACCTCTTTTGCATGAAGATAGCTTAATTGTTAAAAGTTATATTGGGTAATAGATTTTTAATGAGGGAATAACTTCCGTAGGTATAAGAGCTAAATAAGTGGAGGTTGTGCTTTCTCTCAATTTTTTATTATTTTGAACATAAAAATGCATGCACTTAAAATTGTATCTAATAATAGGCCAACATCTATAGAAAAAGTGAATGGTAAACTAGTTAAGCCTTAATTGTGTCTCTAGAGGACATTTTTCCATTCATTCAAATTTTATGATCATAATGTCGTTTTATAAAAGCCCATATATGTAATTTATCACATCCCATATATCCCTTCAAACTCTATACTTTTCACATTGGAAAGACAATGTCTAAAATATGGTACATTGCCAAGGGATACTGACAAGTATGAAAATAATTATATCTTTATGTTTTCTTTGTTTTTTCATTAAATTTGCAAAGGAATATGTGTATAATAAATGGTAATAAATTAATTTTATAGTAGAAGAATTATTTCTAAATAAAACTAATTTAATATAAATCTAATAAAATATTATATTATTATTTATAATTTTATAGATAATATAAGATAGTTTTTAAAATTTGGCTTATGCAATCTTTACTTGAATCTTAAAGATTATATTTAATTTTTAATATTTAAATAATTAAATAAAAATATATGTATATAATTATTAAAAATTTAAATTCCTCTCAAAACGAAGCTACCTATTCCATTTTTGCTTCGTAGAAAAAGCAGCCACTACATTTTTTTTCCAAAAGAAAAGCAACCACGACACCTCACTCAACGTTCGTTGATTTAAAAGAAAAGCAGCCACGCAACGTTTGAATCTCGGCAACACAATAATCCTACTCCACTTCAATTCCTTAGAAATAATGAAATGCTTGCTTTGTAGAAAAAGCAGCCACTGCTTTTTTTTCCAAAAGAAAAGCAGCCATACCACCTCACTCAACGTTCCTCGATATAAAAGAAAAGCAGCCACGCAGCGTTTGAATTTTGGCAACTCAATAATCCTACTCCACTTCAATTCCTTAGAAATAAAGAAATGTCATTTCTCTTTGAAACAGTTGTTCAAGAAAGAAATGAGATTTATCTTTGAAGAAACGATATATTCTTTGAAACAATGATTGATAGATAGATATATCCGTTGAAACCATATATCTATTGTAACATATATTATCTGTTGAAACCATATATATGTTTTTTATGACCCCGTGCAAGTGTTCCAGAATGACAAAGTCAATACAAAGGTTTTTGTACATTTTTATTTATTGAGAAGATTATGAGTAGAGGTGGACCCAATATGAAAATGGATGAAATGAAGTCCAAAATAGTTGTAAGGTTGGTTCCTTCAAGGAAATTGGTCTACCCTAGGCTAGAGTAGGCAAGGCTATTGTAGGTTAGAGTAGCTAGGCTATGGTATTTCATCAATTGTACGTACAAAAATGTTTCATTTCATAATAATTTTTTATTTCAACTTTGGTATAATGTTTTCATTTCTTTATGTATTAGGTGAGGATGTAGGTTAATTTTTGCATATTTCCATATTAATTGAACTTTTATTCTTTTAGGCATTGTGGGGAAAACATGTCACAACAGGGATTTGAACCTTGATGGAAATGGTTGCAACTTCTCAGCTTAACCACTCAATCTAGATTGAATTCACATTAAATAAGAAAAATATGTAGATTTTAATTAATTTTAGCTACTTTTCATATTTTTTCTTTATGTGGAACATGACCAAATAATCAAATGTATAATTGGATAATTTAAAATTAGTTAAACAAAAAAATAAGGAATATCATTACATAAAGGGTGAGGACATCGCACATGGGATTTGAAAATAAAGTGAGAGAGTTATTTTCTCTTCTCCACCACCCAAAACTTAACTAACTCATAGAAAGTTTATTTTAAAACATCATGTCCCACTAGTAGTTTAAAACTAACTATTTTCACTTCAACAACATCACATCACACAAAGACTAAACACATCACAAGTGGGAATTGAACCTAAATGGGTTGGGTCATTTTCCCTTCTAGGAAACTTGAATTAGAACTAATTAACATGGAAATTATTTGAAAACATCTTTTCCAACCCTTTAGCACTTTAATAAGAGTAATATGTTTTTTTCCTTACCAATTCTCGTTAAATAGGAAAGGAAAGCATGTCATAATTTGGATATGAACCTAGGTCAAGAGGATAATGACTTCTCTTCTTAGCAATGCAAGCTAAACTAAACTCATTACAACATATTATCCCACCCTCAAACACCTATGCAAATGTAAGGTTTTCGATAAATTTCTAAAATAATTGATCCACTAGGGGAAAACATGTCATGTGAGATATTTTATACTAAATAAAGATGATAACAACTTCTCTTCACCATTAAATAAAGATATGATAAATTGAATAAAATAAATTATGTAGGGCCTAGGTTGAAAAGATTTCCCCCAATCCATGTGAAAGTGGTGTTTTTCTCTCATGATTCTGCTCCTCTCCCTGAATGAAAGATTAAGAGGGAGTTTTCTAGCAACCAAGTAGTTGGCTATATCATAAAATTGTGGTGGGAGTGCTGATATGGAAAAGAGGTGTTCATCTGCCAGTTGGTCATCCACCATTCCTTCTTCACCTGCAGGGAGAACTAACAGAAAAAAAATATGCAACAACATTTTCCTTCCCAGTTTTATCAACAATAATCAAATAAAATTGTTGCAAAAGTAACAACCATCTAATTATCCTAGCATTTAAAACTATTTTTTTCATTAAATACTTGATGGCTGCATGGTCCATGTGGACAAAGGTCTGACATCCAGTGACATAATGCCTGAATTTTTTCAATGCATGGACAATGGATAACATCTCCTTCTCAGTAACAGTATAATTCAGCTCGGCCTTTGACAAATTCTTGCTGATGAAATAAATGGCATAAGGGATTTGTCCTCTAATTGTTCGAATGCTTCCCATACAGCTTTTTCGGATGCATCAGTGTGGATGTGGAAAGAGAGAGTCCAATTTGGACCTCGGAGGATGGGGGCAGTAGTCAACTATTTCTTAATGAGCTCGAAAGCCTCTTGACAAGGGTCGAACCAAATAAACTTAGAATCCTTCACTAATAATCCAAATAATGGCAAAGCCATCTTGCTGAAATCTTTGATGAACCTTCTATAGTAACTAGCTAAGCCTAAGAAACTCCTGACATCTTTCTGCTTTTGAGGAGCAGGTACCCTTTTGATGATAGTGATTTTTTCTGGTCTACTTGTATTCCTGCATGGAATATGGAGTGTCCTAATACAACCCATACTTTCTTCAGGAATTAACACTTTTTTGGGCTCAATGAACGATGCATATCAAAGCACATTCTTAGTACTTTACCAAAATTGGAGAGAGCTTCCTAGAATTCATCCCCATATGGTGTGAAATCATCCATGTAGATTTCGACAGAGTCATTAAATAACTCAAAAATATGGTTAGGATAGCCCTTTGGAAGGTGGTTGGGGCATTACATAACCCAAAGGGTAGGACTCTATAAGCAAAGGTACCCCAAGGGCAAGTGAAATTAGTATTATCCTGGTCTTCAGGGTTGATTTGAATCTGATACCCACTGAACCCATCTAAGAAGGAAAAGAACTTCTTCTCTGCAAGGCCATCCAGGACTTGGTCTATAAAGGGAAAAGGGAAATGTTCTTTCTTGGTGGCTTTATTAAGTTCTTGATAGTCAACCAAAATTGTCCACTTCCCATTCTTCTTTGGGACTGGGACAAGAGGAGATACCCACTCACTGTTAGATATAGGATATATGAACCCTGCATCCAATAGTTTCTGAAGCTCTTATTTTACTATGTCCTTCATATTCGGGTTCATCCCTCTTTGGGGTTATCTCACAGGCTTGTGTCCTTCTTTGATGTAAATGTGATGCCTGCATAATGAAGGATGCACCCCTTTCATTTCCTTGTAATCCCAAGAAAATGCTTCAATATTTTCTTTCAAAAGTTGGCATGGCTCCTTCTTTTACTCATTTGAGAGGTTTGGGTTGATTTTCAGTGATCTGAATGGGCCAAACTTAATAGCCTTGGTGGTTTCAAAGGTTGTCTCGACTAAGTGCACTTCCATCCAAGGTTGGATTTCAGACTCTTTGACTAAGGTTTCGAGAGGAGTGTTAGTGGAGGATTGGTTTTTAATGGCTTGGTCGATGATTTCATCTTCATAAGTCCCCCCCCCCCCCCTCTATGAATAGCATCTATGGTACACATAGGGGCAGTGTTATATAACTCATCTTCTCCATCCTACAACTATATAGGGATATCGTGATCAATGGAAGGCTAGGATGGACGATATAACACTAGCTGTTTAGACAAAGGCCCATTTTTGGTAGTCATGTTTCCAACCCAACAACTAATATAAGCATCTACAGTGGCTAACCAAGGTCTCCTTAAGATGAGATGATAACCATTAAACTTGGTTTTTGGTTGCAAAACTAGGAAATTTGTAGGATAATCCCAAGAGTCCATGGTAGCCATAACATCCTCAACAATTCCTTCTGGAGTTACTGTGGAATAATCTGCAAGTTGTAGAATTTTTGTGAATTTCCCCAAAGTCCCTTGGAGATTAATTTTCAACATAGTTTCCTTTGTCATGATATTGATGTCAACCCTAGATCAATTAGAGTGTTGGGGAATATGACACCATCTATATGTACATCAACAATTGGACTACCAGGGTCTAGGTATTTTGGAAATATCACCTTCCCCAACATCAAGTCAGATATTTGTCCTACAACATTGATGTGTGGGTATCTCTCTTCCTTCTTCCAAGCTTATTGAAGCACTTTTCTTTGATGAGCCTATTGTAGATAGGTACATCCTTAATGGCCTGGAGAAGTGGTATCTTTACACAACAATTTTCCAATTCTCCCAGGAGTTCAGTCTCCTCTTGGGTGTGCTAACTAGGGTGGATCAAGCGCTTGGGAAAAGGAGGTTGTTGGATTTGAGTTTTATCTTCTTCCTTTTCCTCCTCAACCTCTACAGGTGAACATGGGGGATGTTTATCTAGGAGTACTCTTCCTAACCTGAGATTAAACTCTTGTATCTCCACAACATAAGATGGATGGGATGTTTCTCCACTGGGAGCCTATTATGCCTATATGTTGTTCGAGTTTGGATTGGGCTATGTAGGTATAGGTAGCCTAGGTGGAGCAACATGATTAAGCTTAGGTTGAGGTTGGGGTGGAGACATTAGAGAAGGTAGTTTATTTTATTGAGACCTCAACCCTTGGGATTGATTTCCCCACTGAGGTTGTTGTGGAACATACTGCTGAAATGGTTGGTTTACTGGCTGAGGATGATATGAAGGGTTGGAAGTCCAAGTAGGAGGTGTAGACCACGATGGAGGAGTGGGTGTGTACCAAGGTTTCATGGGTGCACTCTGATTTTTGTAATATTAAGAGTAAGGTGCACCTTGCATATCATGTTGATATGGCCGAGAGCCTTGAGGCCTTCTCTGGTTGATGAAACATAGTTTCTCTGGCATTTTTACCTCACGTTGATATACAGCTTTAAGTCCAGGTAAGGAGGGACACTTTTCTCTACCATGATTATCTTCACAAACTAAGTAAACCTCTATGACATTTAGTGGACATTCATTTCTTGGGTGCTTTCTGATACATCTAGGACAAAATATGGCTAGAGCTCTCTCTTATTTCTCTTTCTTCCTTTTGACCTTCATTGTGTCCATTTTAAAATCAAAGGTGTGCAGCACGTCACTCTTGAAGTCCTCTAGCATGTTTACAAAATCATGTTTTACGAAGGTGGAAGAGGAAGGGGTATCAGATGTACTTTGGCTAGCTCTTCCCTTCTTCCTAAATGCCCTAGAATGGTTTCTAAAGATATTTTTGATTTTTTCATAGGGTTATTGCTAGATATCTCCTCCTCATAACATATTCAAGGTTTCTATCATCTCTTCAGTGATCCCTCGAAGCAGTAAAATTTTAAGTGAGTTGGGATCAAGAGTACAGTTGGCTCTCTTATAGTTCAATTGAAACCTCTCTTCATAAAAATCTAGGGATTCATCAGGCCCTCGAGTCATCCGAAATATCTCATCCTTAATTTCCTTGGACATACAGTAGTCTTTGTACTTGTTGCTAAAGGTATTTTCCATCTGTGCCCAGGTAGTGATGCTATCCCCAAGAAAACCCATGAACCAATGTAAGGCTACATCCTTAAGGGTGGATGGGAATAGCTTTAACTTCTGATCATGATAGGTTTAGTCACAAGTCCTACAAACAATAGAAAATTCAAACATCAATGTGTCAGGGTCCTCGTAGGTAAGTCCATGGAAGTGTGGAAGCGCTGAGGAGCTAATGTTTTTCATCTTAGTTTCCCCATCTTCCTCTCTTATGCGAAAGGCTCTCTAGGTCCCAACCATGGTTAAGATAGGTGAAGTAGGTCCCTTAGTTGAAACAAGGTATTATTCTTCTTCCCCAATGGGATCCTCAAAATATTCAAAAGGCTCTCTTATAGGGGATTCAATCT
The DNA here is from genome assembly GCA_034641835.2 of Pinus albicaulis. NCBI lineage: Eukaryota > Viridiplantae > Streptophyta > Pinopsida > Pinales > Pinaceae > Pinus > Pinus albicaulis. The sequence continues at coordinate 447,839,161 of CM076579.1, read as the reverse complement.
CACTTCCACTGAAGAAGAGTGAAGGGTAGCTAGGAGGTGATGTGGGGGTTTTAGGTAAGATTTTTCATTGGGTATTCCTAGTCCTACGAGGCATGAAAATAAGATCTTTTTGTATTTTTTCAATATTTCTAAAATGACATGAAAAGAAAGGAAAGCATAAAATAATGCTAAAAAAAAATCAAAAAAATCTACTAGACACCTCTCTGGAAATGGCGCCAAAAAGTGGTGAGCCCTCGTATTGCACCAAGAGTGCTGCAAATCCCAGGGGCTTCCCTACTTGACTTTATCAGCCTGGGGTTCCTACAAATTTTGACATGACAGTGCTATATACACAGTAGATGCATTATGTTCATGTCATCCTCTTCTGCTTTACAAAAGGGTGCTATTTGTAGGGGTTGTCAGCAAATTTTGTCACACTTCAATGAGACTAAACTAAATTGTAGAAAGTAAATGACATAAATGGAACTAATTTAATGTGCAGGAGGGAAATGAATGTAAGAAACTAAATTAAACTGCTGAAAATAAATGACAGGAAGAAAACTAATTTAATTTGCAGAAAATAAATAGCAGAAAGGAAACTAATCCTAAACCACGCTTAACTTGGCCAAATGGCTAAACGCACTATACTTATCCTATGATATATCTATTTTTCTTCTATCCATGCAACTAGGCTATCCATGGCTTAATTCTAATTAAAAAGATTTAATTTGCAGCTTAGTCGGAAGAAAAGGGCTAAAAGAGGATAACGGGGGTTTAACACATGAAACGAGGTTCAAAAGCGAAAAGAGGGGGTTGAACCCTTATGAAAATTTCTTATAGCATGATAAATGGCTTTGGAGTGGAAAGAATACAAAATTTCGATCGCGGAGTGCAATGGAGGAAAAACGTTGCAATGTGTGATGTCGCAATGGCAATATCACAAGTTTAAAGGGTTAGTTGTAAAGGTTAACGAAATGAATTAAAATGTGTGAAGTGCAATTTGTGATGTGGTAAAAGTTTCGGGTTGCACTCTACGACGTGGTAAGTTCAGTGAAGTGCGAAGTGCAACCGATGACATGGTGGAGTTATCGCATCGGCGGAATAAGTGGAAAGTGTTATGTGAAAAGGTAAATGATGCGATTTGCGATTTACGATTTCATAATAACACAATCGCAAGAACAAGAGGTAAGTGTTTAAAGGTAAAAGCTAAAATGTGCGAAGTGCAATTTGCGATGGGCGATGTGGCAGTTGGAACCGAAGAGCAAAGGTGGAGGTCGGGTTTTCGATGGTTTTGAATGGTTTTTCACATGCTTTGCATAAAAAATTTAAGGCAACCGTGAACGGAGAAAAACAAAGAAATAAGGTTTTGAAGGGCTTAAGTGCATTAGGAAAAGAAAAGGTAAGTATAAAGTTAAGATGAGAATAAAAGGAGGGGAATGGAGGTGTAAGAGTAATGCTCAGAAGTGAGACACACCTGCGGATTCATGTACGGGAAATAGAAAGAAATGCGGAATGAAACAGTGAAAGAAAGACTTGGACTTGGTAATACAAATTCTTCTCGAAACTCAAACAAAAATAAATTTTGGCCTGTGGGAAGGTTTGCCCTACTCGAACTCTATTGACAGAGATGAGAGGGTGGAGACTTGACCACAATTTTTTTTGGGGGGGTTTCCTCTATTTTACTATGCATAAGTAATTAAAACTACAGCAGCACAAAAACTAAATAGCAATGAAATTTATCAGAAGCAGATCTAACTTGAATGGCAGAAGAAAAAATAGCTAAATAACAGGAACGAAATGATATGAACAACAAAGATGTTGAGGCACATGGATTGGGCCCTAACCCACGAACCTAGACCTCTAAAACTTAATTCAGTCAAATGAAATCAATCTTCTCATTTCATAAGATAATAACTTCATACATCTCTACGAGTTTGATCACTGAATAAAACAAAAATCTCAATAGTTCACAACAATAGTTTTGAATGGAATTGATACTAGCATAGACTAACTCTTCCTAGCTCTAGCTCCGCTCTATTTATTCTATAGGGCAGCTAGCAACAACTCCCTTGAAAATTGTGATTGATTCCACTTGACTCCCAGTGAACAAGGATTGGGTGCACTCCTCTTTGAGTTTCTTAGTTGCCTCTGGAATTCAAATTGTTGAAGAGAATCCTTGGGCATCATTTGGCTTCTTTTGGAATTCGAATTGCTAGAGAGATTATTTGGGATCCTTTAGCCACCTTTGAGGGTGGACAATCCTCCTATAATTCCTCTTTGTCGTCTCCTCTGAGTCTTTATGATATAATCCTTATAAAAATGATTAATAATTCATGATTTTCTTAACTCAACCTTATATTTGGCACTCATAGTATGTTAGCCTTAATCACCACCTATACTAGCATCATAAAACCAAATAATAATAAAAATGTATGAAAAAGAGATCTAAGAAGGAAAAAAGGTGACTATTAACCCCTCCAAATATGTCTAACGATGGAGCTCATCCCTTATTCGATTCCTGAGGATTGTGGCACATCACCTATGTTTCACACACAAGACTGTGATCATATTCTAGTCTTTCCACAAGGATTTTTATGTCACAAGAATGTTTTCAGTCACAAGAATGTTTCTGGTTAGAACATCTTCATATTCTATAGATTAAGGGGCAATATTTTCCCAATCCCTTGTTCTAGTCATTCTCCTGGTACCAACCATGGATGCAAAAGATGGCTCAAACCTTACATTCTCACAAACTTCCAAGGGTTTATCACATTTGACATTCTTTTTCCCTTTCATTTTACATTTTGCATGAAACAAAAAAAAAAACAAATGTTGACATTGACCTATAAATAGGGTTATATAATGAAATAAAAGTTTGGTTTTTATTTTTATTTTCTATTTTATGCAATATCTATTAATTAGGAAATAACACATTAATAAAATTTCATTTTTAGAAACATTTCAGAGAACCATAATTTTGGAGAGAGGAGAGAGAAAATATTTATAAAAGAGAGATTGATGACCACCATCTATAAAATTGCATTTATATAAATGATCAATGGAGTTACCTAGGGAAAATTCAATAGATATTATATTGATGAAGAAGGTGAGAGGGATAAATCATCTTCTTACAAACCTTAACATCTTCGTGAAGAGGGAGAGATGAACAATTATGAACTCTCATCAAGGATTTGAGGAAAATAAATGTTCATAAAATAATAAATATACAAACCTTAACCATGCTACACATACAAGAAACTACTTCCCATTAATAGCATGTAAAATATAAAATATGAGCAAGAAATTTACAAAATACAGGAGACGAAAGAATTACACAATTGTTTCTTTATATTGCTTAATGATTATCATAGAATTTCATCTTAACATAATGAGATCATCCACAAATTGTGAATTAATTATTTATTTCGTCCCTTTTTTGAATGTAATCATATACAAAATACCTAAAACCCTCTTATGTTTAATGTTATTGCTCAAATATCTTCCATGACAATGTGTAATAGAGGATATCATGCACGGCGATACCTTAACTACCTACTACCCTTAAAAAGTTCAAATGTTCTTCCATTAACTAATAGCGCAATCCATGGTGAACCAATGCATGTCATTATTCAAAGAAAAAATTATTTACTAAGAGCGAGAAATAAAAAAGTATTTTCTTATGAAAACAATTCTACTGACCATGTCTTTCTTAAGGACAATATTTTATCAAAAATTATATTAGGTAATAATTTTTAAACTTGTTGGAGGAATGAAATAAGACACAAAAAAATTAGAAAAGGTTGAGGGAATAAGTTCCTTAGGTATAAGAGTTAAATAAGTGGAGGTTGTGCTTCCTCTCAAATTTTTATTGTTTTGAACATAAAAATGCATGCACTTAAAATTGTATCTAATAATAGGGCAACATCCATAGAAAAGGTGAATGGTAAACTAGTCAAGTTTTAACTGTGTCTCTAGAGGACATTTTTCTATTCATTGAAATGCTATGATCATAATGTTCTCTTGTAAAATAAGGACGAAATTGTTATGAAAATAAAAATAGCATCCATTTTTTTCCTAATCATGGTAACCATATTGAAATAAATTAAAGAAAAAATAATAACAATAAATGGTTTACATAATTTGTGTTGCCCATATATCTAATTTATCATATCCCATATATCCCGTCAAACTCTATACTTTGGGCATTGGAAAGACAATGTCTAAAATATAATACATTGTCAACGGATATTGACAAATTTAAGAATAATGATATCCTTATGTTTTCTTTATTTTTTCATTAAATTTACAAAGGAATATTTGTATAATTAGATGATAATGAATTAATTTTATAGTTAAAAAATGATTTCTAAATAAAACTAATTTAATATGAATCTAAAAAATTATAATAATATAATTTAAATATTATTGTTATTTATAACTTAGATAAAGCTAATTTTTAAAATTTAACTTATGCAATCTATAATTGAATGTTAAAGATTATATATATATATATATATATATATTAAAAATTTAATTTCCTATATAAACGAAGCTACCCATTCTATTTTTGCTTCGTAGAAAAAGCAGTGGCTGCATTGTTTTCCAAAAGAAAAGCAGCCAAGCCACCTCACTCGACGTTCTTTTTTGATTTAAAAGAAAAGCAGCCAGGCAACTTTTGAATCTTGGCAATACAATAATCCTACTTCACTTCAATTCCTTACAATAAAGAAATGGGATTTCTCTTTGAAACAGTTGCTCAAGAAAGAAATGAGATTTCTCTTTGAAGAAACGATATATCCGTTGAAACAATGATTGGTAGATAGATATATCCGTTGAAACCATATATCCGTTGAAACATCTATTGACAGATAGATATATATATCGATTGATAGTAGAAATGTCAAGAAATCTCCCATTTGATCTCGTGGGATATTTCTATGTGGTCTGATATGTTTGTGTATGCGTGGTGTAGGGTATGCGTGAGTCCATGTGAGAATGAGTGTCTGTGTCTATTCCTGTGAGTCTGTGCCAGAATCAAGTCGACAACCATTTTCCCAATTTCAAAGTAATGGTGACCGAATTGCTGAACAGTCACTGTTCTCCGAATGTAATCGCTTCATTTAATTCCAGGTATATATTATTATTTTATTTGCATTTTTCATTTATCTACTCTCATAGATACCATCGTTTTCTTTTAGTTCATTTCAGCGATTGCAATTTATATTTGATGTATCTCAAATCTCATGCATTCCTTTCATTTTCAGCGATTGCAATTTATATTTGATGTATCTCAATTTTTCTAGGGACCCTTTCGATAGCAACTTTCAACGGAAGAGCTGAACTGAGCCGGTAAAGAATAATCGATAACGAGCATTGATTCAATTACAGGTGCATTTTCCTAAATTCTACTCTTAAAAGCCAAAATCTAGTCATTTCATTTTAGTTTTCTTTCTTTTAATTTGTTGACCCTATGTCAAACTGAGGATTCCCAAGTCAAAAGAGGCTTCCTGAGTATTATGTTCTAATTTTTTGAGAGTATTTTTTACTCAGTTATGGATTATCCCATCTATACATTAAATTATTGTATTTCAGGTATAGATTATCCCATCCATCCTTTAGGTCTAGATTTGATTCACTACCATTAACTTCCGGGTTTGTAGGATTTGTATATATTTGTGATAATTTTGTTCAAGTTTTTTCTTCACATCACATAGACATCATCATTTTTTTCTCTGCCATAGCTTAGTCGGTGCATGCCTATTCGATGCACACACTTCATAACAAAAACTTTCATGGGGCTTCTGAGTCCACTAGCTGTAAGATCTCAGGTAGAAACAATCCTTTGCTGAATTTGGCGCTACTAGATGTGCTGCAAGAAATTCAACAGCAGCAGCGCAAACCCATCACGGCAACCAGTCCGCCTGATTTGTATTACTACCCCAGGCAATTGAAAACCCAAGACTTCTTTGCAAGGAAAAAAGGTATTGCTCTCTTGGTGCTGATTAGATTGTCTATTGAGAGAGAAAACCGGCATGAGCAAGGTAACTGAAACCCATCACGGCAACCAGTCCGCCTATGAGATATGGAACCGGCTACTAGGGCTACCACCCATAAAATCGTGTGCTGCCATCATCCCAATCCTTAGGGCTACCACCCATAATGATTTCTCGGATGCAACCCAAACTGATTCTATACATTAAATAACAGCGGCGGATTCTGCTTAGATGGCGGATTATAAATTGTATGGGGAATCCTGCTTAGATGATTGTGGGAGAGGATTCGCAGAAAAATTGAATGAAACATTACCGTTATTTGAAAATGAAACGTCACCGCAAAAACCTGTCTTTGAAGAAAGCCGTAGTAAAGAAAATTTAAAGTTCAATTAATACATGATAGATATGACTAGTTTCTAAAGCATGAACGTAGGAAAGCATGCATGCCGCTAGGAAAGCTCACAGTTGTTATGGACTTTTATATTTTTGGGTTGTCTCTTATATTTTTGGGTTGGCTCAAATCGATATAAGATTTTTACATTTTAGATCACTTGTAGGGACTCATTCCAGTGCTACGCAATCATGTGATGCATCGAAACCTCATATTAATGCGCAAACATCAAACGTGTTTTCGTTTTCCTGTAATTCTAATGTAGTTTTGTTTTATTTAAATTTGCTGTAGTTTTACTTTATTTAAATAGGGTTCTCACCTGTGCAATTGTTTTGAATGTGCAAATATCCAAGGTGTTTTCGTTTTCATGTAGATTCACTGTAATTGTAATCTAACTTTGTTTTATTTAAATTAGTTGTAATTTTATTTTACTTGAATAGGGTTCTCACCCGTGTAATTGTTTTTAATGTGAAAATATCCAACTTGTTTTCGTTTTCCCGGAGTTTCAATGTAATTGTAGTGTTGTCGTTTTTTTATTATTTAAATTAGTTGCAGTTTTATTTTATTTAAACAGGGTTTTCACCTGTGTGTAATTGCAATGTAGTTTTGTTTTTTTAACTATGTACTACATAGTTAGCTGTCTATTTGGTAAGTATTTTTCACTTATTCAAATGAGTTGGTATAAATAGTTATCCTCAAAATTATTTTTTCATGGTGTTCCATTTTTATTATTAAATTTAATTTTAAATGGCTTTTTGAAATAATATATATCAACGTGAGATATGTTTTTACATTTTATAAATGTGTTTTTACATTTATATTTTTTTATTTTGTAGTTAGATTTTGTTTTTACAGATTTTATATTTTTTTTTTGATATCAATACATATAATTTATGTTAAATGATTTTGGTTATATATATATATATATATATATATATATATATATATTTTAAAATAATTCATTTATTAATATTATTTAATTTAATTTATTTTTTAATGATTTTAAAATTTTGATGTTAAGTTCTATAATATGGTATAATCTTTAATTAAAATAATATAATGAAAAATGTTTGAATTTATATAATATAAAGTAATATTGTTTTTCTATTGAAATATATATTATAAAATTAAATAGTAATGTCAATCGTTTTAAAATTAATTTAGAATATATGTTTTATTATTGTCTCAATTACATTATTTATGTATTTTTTGACTAGGCTAGAGCAGGCTAGGTTAGGCTAGGCAAAAGTAAGCTAGGAGGCTAGAGTTGGCTAAACTAGCCTAGGATAGAGTAGAGTAGGCTAGGCTAGGCTATGCTAGAGTAGGCTAGGCTATGCTAGAGTAGGCTAGGCTCTGATACGATAGATTAGGCTAAAGTAGGCTAGGTTAGGTTAAGATAAAGTGGGCTAGAGTAGACTAGGATAGCATAGGCTAGGTTAGGCTAAGCTAGAGTAGGTTGGGCTAGGAGAAGATGTAGTAAGCTAAGACAAGCTAGGCTAAAGTAGGCTAGAGTAGAGTAGACTAGGCTAGGCTTGAGTAGGCTAGAATAGAATAGACTAGGCTAGGCTATAATAGTCTAGAGTAGAGTAAGCTAACATATCCTAGCTTAGTAAGCTAGAGTAGGCTAAGCTATCCTAGGCTAGAGTAGGCTAAGCTATCCTAGGCTAGAGTAGGCTAAGCTAGGATAGAGTAACTTAAGGTAGACTGAAATAGGCTAGAGCACTACTACATAAAGGGGGGTTTTAAGACAATATTTAAGACAATTTTTGGGTAAATTGTCTTAATTTGAGACAAAAGAAAACTTGTGTATTATCTTAAATATTGTCTTTAAGCGGGTGTCTCAAATTAAATCGTCTTAAAATTAAATTGTCTTAAAATATTGTCTCTATAAAGACAATATATAACACAAGCATTTTTGTCTCTCCAGAGACAATTTCATTTTTGTCTCTCCAGAGACAATAGTTGCACTACAACACAAAGGAGGGTTTTAAGACAATTTTTTGGTAAATTGTCTTAACTTGAGACAATTTCATTTTTGTCCCTCCAAAGACAATAGTTGGAATTAAAGACATATTGTCTTTATGGAGACAATGTCTTTAATCCTATCTATTGTCTTTCTAGAGACAATATAAAACAATGACTACAGAAAAATATCTCACCATTAAACTAAATCAATATAAAAATATTTAATTAAAAAAATCAAGAATATCATTGAATAATTCATGTTAGGGTGCAGTGGAATCGAACCACCAACCTCCTGCATGGCAGGTGCTCTTCCAATGATCTAGCACCCTTTAAAGACTTATGTGAGGAGTTATGACAGTGCTTGAAATTGTATAATAAGCATTGATTTTTAAAAAATGTTCAACACATAGTTAGAGAAAAACAAAAACAAAGAATTTTCAGAAGTGAAAAACACTGACAGCAAGCCCAAATAATCTCAATACAAAACCACAAGTATAGAAACAGAAGGCAACGAAGCCAACCAAATTATAATGAATTATAATAAAGGTGATTGGGATTATATGACAAACCCAAGTCAAATGTTCCAAGACAAGCTTGTGATCAGATGATTCTTCTAGAAATCGTGTTTTCTCTACAACAGTTGCCAGCTAATCATGTGTCATACCAGTTGACTCCTTTCCTCTTTTCCGCATAACTGAATAAGATGGTTATCTAACAATTGTAGAGTAATGTTTAAATCCTCATGAATGTCACGAACTGATCACAATAAAAATCAACTTTTCATAAAATGAAAACAAGTCTAGATTCATAACTTCATAACTTTCTCTATTTCCATGAGTATTTGATTGTAATACCACAAGTAGGATCAAAATGTTATAAGTTCTGCACACCAACCAGAGAAATGCTCTCTCTGGGTGCTGCAAGTTTCATCTGTCAACATGATGCTAGAATTAATGATGAACATATCCCAGACTTGATGTAAACAAAGATTGTAGATATGTTTAGTTGTTATGTAGACAAATGACAAAAGCAGGCATGATAAAGCAAAGGGAAATGATAATAAAATGTTTATTTTTCTTCCATTATCTATACCTTAAACTGCCGAGGAAGTCAATTACAACATTATACCCTGAGTGACACAAAAGATCAAAAAAATTGATTGATGCTTATAACCAACATTGTGAAATTATACCAGCTAGACACACTTTTAAAATATGCTGTTTGAATAAAAAAATGTTGTTCAAACTTCAAATAAAAAACTAGCAGATGATTGCTTCACAAAGATTAAAGGTTGTTCTGTGGGAGTCACAATCTGGAGGTGGACAGAGCCTCATGAATCAAATCTTTTCTTAAGATTTTTCCGGTGGGGGACTTGGGAATTGAATTGACAAATGATACTCAACGTATCCTCTTGTATGGCGAAACCTGCACACAAAAGATATTTTCGCTTGGAAATTAGAAGATCTCCAACAAAAGAAACCAAAGTTTTATGTTGAGAGCAGGCAAGTTCACAAACTAAATATCTCAGTGTTTCATTTACCTGATTTGCAATAAAAAAATTTACATCTTCTTCGGAGAGATTGCTGTCAGACTTCCTCACAATAAATTCCATTGGTATTTCACCTGCTTCATCATCAGGATACCTACCATACAAACCCAAAAGACAGAGAGTTGCATGCTTCAATAAGTAACATGTATGCAATTATCTTTGAATCAATGCGTAAAGGAATAGGGGCATCAACTAATGTTGCAGAGAAACTGTGTTATAAGCTAGATAAAACTTCAAAAATATTTATTAGCTCAATAAGTGGTAAATCCAGCTAATCAAACCAGTTAGTGGTAAATCCAACTATATGTAGAACTTTGAAGGTTTATCAAAACAAGAAATAGAAAATTCTACTCACGGAATAACACCAGCATCATTAATCTCTAGGTTTGAGAGGAGCAACTTCTCTAACTCTGTCGGTGCAACCTAAAAAGAAAATCTGTAGAAGATTATTATTGTGGGTTTCAAATTGAAATTTAAATGGTACTTGAAATGTTTTGTACCTGAAATGCTTTGTACTTGGATCAACTCCTAGAAAATTTCCTAGAAGATTAATATTGTGGTTTCGAATTAAACTTTAAATGATCCTCGAAAGATTAATATTGTGGGTTTCGAATTGAACTTTAAATGATCCTCGAAGTGTTTAGTATCTGAAATGCTTTGTACTTGATCAACTCCTTTATTCTGTCCACAATGAAAAGGAATCCCTCCTCAGCAATGTAACATAGATCCCCAGTTTTTAGCCATCCTTTTGAGTCTAAAGTTGATGCAGTTGCTTCATCATTACGAAAATAACCTGCATGAAACAACCAAATACTTAATATATTTTCTAGTCAAAAGCTGGGAAAATCAATATATGGATGAGAGTGCTATGGCATCATACTGAGAACCTGTGGTTCGGGAGGAAGGGATGAGATTCATTTGGCAGGGAATACTATTTTTGTTCATAAGATGGTTCTGGGTACAGAACATACACCCTTAAAATTTCACAAGAGCACCTAATGGAATTGTTGTAGATTGTTTGATGTGATTTTGATCTTGGGGTACCGCACTATGTTACCAGAAACGGGAAGCGGGAAAAAAAACGAGAAATGAAAATGATACGAGAAATGGAGTTTGTAGGGTTCGCCTATAAGAAACGAGGAGAGAGAGAAAATAAGATTAAAAATTAACAATATAAAACACAACATTGATCATAAAAATTCGATGTTTCCATATATTTTGGATCAGGGAAAAATTTATTAGGTATCATTCTTTCTTTTGCAAATCCATGAGGAGGCTTGAGCATTACATCATGAAGGACTAGGAACTTTTTTGTCTATGATTTGTTTGCCTTTAATTCTCGAAACTACCCAGAAATGAATCTCATTATGACTTGAATACTATAGAGAACATCCAAGGTCATAATTTTTTTCCAAAATCTCTATGATGAAATGGAACTGTGCCAAATATAGCAATGCTGTGCATTTTTCAGTGACATAATGTGTAAGGGGAGCTACTGCTACCTATGATTTTTTCAGAACTTCATAATCAAACATAAATAAATAAATACAAAATTAACATGGATTTTACACTCTACCTTAAAAGTGAGAGCGAAGCATCTTTAGAAAAGAACGTTAAAATGTAAATTATAACAACTTCATAAAAATTTCTCCATTTTGAATCCACTGCCATTTTGTCAAAATGTTATGCTATTTATTTTATTTATTTCTGCTTTAGCAAGAAAAATCCCTAACCACTCCTTATCTTGTTCTTTTATTTGTCATATTTTTTAATGCCTTCGACTTATTTTGGTCATCAAACGTGATCCATAAACAAGGGACTATATAGCCAAAAATCTTTACCAGCATGAATACTTTGTGAAATTCCCTTTCTATTATGTTCCCAATATTGGAAAAAGATATCAGTATTCATAATGGCTATAAGGCTTATGTTCTTGTTGCAATTCTGAGTTCAAATACTCTGCAACACTACTCAGGACTGGTAAGATGGGTTGATCTTTGGTGGAACCTGGACACAAGTAACCACCAGCTGAAAAATACAATAATAATCACAGATCTGCAATTATCCTATCACTGAGAACTATCTTCTGTGTAACCCCTTTGCACATTATATAAAACTAAATTAAATCTCTCAAGTTGCTTGAAGCTGAGACACCATCATGGTTTTAAGTGTGTGTATTCAATTCTGGTTCTAGTGGCTTGATCGATGATTGGTTCATAGGTCATGATGGTTTCTTGATTGAAACAACTCCAACATCATCCCAAGAATGGCATGCACCAACAAAAGACTCCTATATCTAAGCTTGGACAGGACTAACGTAAACATCATCATGGCTGAAATCATCACAAGTCAATCCCACACTAACCCCTACAACATCATTATCACTCCCCTCAAGCACTTAAGAGGCTCTAGAAACCTGCTCAAAATTCCCTGTTATCCTCCAAGAAAGATCTACATGAGAAATAAAATAATATTTCAGCTGTAGAAATTTTTTTAGCCCAAATCTAGTGCTTGGAGCTCTCCCTTTGTTGGCTGGAAACTTCTAAAATATAAATCAACATGAAATGTTTACTGTCCCATCTAATTTCCAGCATTACATATGTGATTTCAGACTGGGAATATGCAAAAGATGAGAAACATTTGAGGAAATAGATGGCTGGAAATTTTAAAATTCAAAAATGATCAAATTCCAACCAAAAAAATAAAATATATATATATATATATATATATATATATATATTTCAAGTGAAATCAAGATAAGATCAGCACTTACCCCCATGCAAATCACTCCAAAAGCAACACTCAAATGTTGATAAGAAGGGCATAACAACAGGTCTAAATCAAATACGGATCAACACCCATCACATGCAAAAGTTAGAACAAGGCCACAAAGGTGGTGCCTCCACATAAAATTTCTCAAAATTAAAGTAATAACAGCAGGAGAACCCTCATCTAGGGCTGATGTATCTCTCATCAAATCTTGAAAAGGGCACTAAGAATAGATCATATACATGCTTGTCCTCCAAGCAAAGTCCGAACTGATCTCTAGGTAGGTGTTTGATTTAGCATGTTTGAAAATGTAGCCAGAACTTAGTTTACCACATAACATATTTCATCACACACAAGAAAACACTCTGATTTGACTTTGCAATGTATCAAATAGAAGACAATAACTCTCCTTAGAAGATATGCCCACTATGCCCTCATGAAAGCACCCTCCTCCAAAAAGATGCAAAGGTGGGATCTGCCTGAAAATGGCTGAATTTTCCTACTGATTCTGAATGCAGGTGCAAGAGTTAACCTTGGCTCCAAGGTGATGGCAGTGTCCCCTTGCAGGATGCTGAGAATCCTGGAACTCCATCTGTAGCAATAGAAAATGAGCAATCTGCAAAATAAGAAATCAGACATTGACTCTGACCTCTTTGACTCAATTAACAAGTAATAATAAAAGATTCCAGAGTCTCATATTAAACTCAGAAACCCTAAGAATTGTTTAGGACCAAATTTCCATGCCCATTTGATAATTCAAGAGTATCCTAAATACAATTTTCCACCTTACAAACATTTTTAATCAAGAAACCAGAGTCTAATTTCTCAGTGCATGTACAAAACAGTATAAGATTCCTATGGACATGAATCAACAGATTTAATTAAAATGAGTGTGTCATTATGATACTTATTTTAACTCAAGAATAAACATAAATACTCACAAAATAAACCAAAACAAACCTGAAAACTAACCTAGTGTTAATCGAAAACCACACCACTTTGCTAAATCCTTAAAACTTGATGAGCCCCTACAACTAGAATTCCTGATTATAAATATTTCGATAGAAAATTCTTAATTTTTGAACCTCATCTATCTGATGTTATGGAAACTGACCATGATTTCGTAATTTTTGAACTTCACCTATTTGATATTTTGGAAACTGAGCACCATTCCATTTCTTAGGGAACAAGATTTTCACTAAAACTTGTTAATGTGAAACAAAACTTATTGCCTTTATGCCTATTTGTTTGTGTTTTCTGGTCCTTATAGTGCTTATGGAACAACCAAATACACAAATCTTGATGGCCCTATGTAATTCTGAAATAAAAAGCTCCCAGTGCCTCTCTAGATTACCATTGAGTCCTAGATCAGCATAACTCAACCAACAGAAAGGGGCATTGACATGGTCAGGGATATAAGAAGTATGAGGAACATAAACAGTTGCCATGGAGGAGGACATTTATAGCACATATTAATTCGAGACAGCAGAAAGAGTGGGAATAACAGAGGAGGAGGGAGATATGAGTATGAATAAAGAGCTAAATGAACTTGATTCAAGCATCCTTGTGAAGATGTCCATGTTCCACATATCCTTCATTATTGCTTTTGGTTCCAATTCGAGATAATTTATCTGCAGCATCAACTACAATTCTAGTCTAGTTCAACCATTTCAAAAGCATTTGTTTTTAACACTGCTTCTTCTTAATGTTATGCTTCATATCATGTGCAATTTACTCATAACAATTAACAAGTTAATCATCAATATATACCAGTACTGCTGTGATCCAAATGCTTCGGTACTGCAGTACTGGTAGATGGTAAATTTAATGAACATCATATATACCAGTACCGCTGTGATCCAAATGTCAAACTGATGGAATATTTTAAAAATGCCAGTGGCCCAACATGTGATTTCCATAGACTGGCTATAAATTTTCACATAGAAATAACAGATTATTCTGGAATCTTGTTGGTGGAATGGAGCTTCTGGCTTCCTAGATAGTTAAGCAATCAATGTCCAGCAAACATTCAAATGTATAAACTATATGCAAGTCTCCGGAGTAAAATTGTACAACGCTCCAAATGCTCCTTTCAGAGGAGAGCCCTTGGACATCTGTATTTTGTATAGCCAAAGGATTGAAGAATTTTTTGATTTTCTAATTCCTTCACATTACTTTTGTAGCAATAACTTTTTATATATGACATATACACCTGAAATCCTCTGCTAGTCTTCCATTGTCATAAAATACAGCCTCAGAAAATTGCAACCAAACAACAAACTTGCAATATCTATCACTGGACTCCCAATATGTGATTTACATGCTTCTGTAGTCTTCTACATTAGAATGCCAGCAAATTTGCAAATGCTTCTGTACTTGGGAAAACTGGGTTTTATGCACTTTAATTATTTTTTAAAATGGAAATGGATAGAGATTGTATTAAAATAGGTTCGGCCATTTATGCACTTTAATTTCGGAAAAGGAGTTAGATCAGCATTATTGTCTTCTCTACTATTCTTTCTTTGTCTACAACTTGATAAACAATGGCAAAGAAAGATCAAATAATACAGGAGTATAGAAAGGGGCATAGGTCATTCTCCCAATCTCTCATAAATGATGTAGAAGTACCTTGAGAAGGAAAATATTCCCATTACAGCCCATTATAGCATCAACCCCAATCCTCACTTGTGTCCTATCACCCACACACCAAACAAAATAAGATCATGTTACAGGATAAGCCAGTGACAGAGCCTTCCACTGATTAGAGTCTAGACACATTATGGATCGATTTATGCTCTTTTGTAATTTAGTCAACCAAAGAATAAGGGGCTATATAATTTTGAACTAAGATCCTACTCTAGAGACTATCCTTTGTGAGTATAGTCATGTTAACCCTTTTTCTAGCAGGGGTACTTGGAGCAAATCTTTTCACTGGCATTTGGTGAACAGAGCTGGATATGAACAACTTACAATTTCGCAAAAGATATGAGGATCCTATCCGCTGAGGACTATCTGAGTTTGGTAGGCTTGTTACTATCTGATATCTTTTAACAATACTAAACTTTAAGAAAGGGTGAACTTGCCAGGAGACAGAGCTCCAACAATATTTAGATTTTGCAGATGAGACAGGTAATGAGAGCACACATGCTCTCTGGCATTCAACCCCAAGCTTTCAACTCATCACCTAAAATCCCTGTAATAACTATGTCTGATAATTGATTTGTTACCTTTAAGCTGGAAAACAGAGAACATGAATCACATTTGCTTCTCTAAACTGGACAGATTTCTATATAATAATAACAGAAGATCCAAGTTCCATGTTCATTGAGCTAGTTAGAAAGTTGTTATATATTGATTCCTTTTATTTTATTTTTGGTGGTATGCCAAACACTTGTTACTACACGCAGTTCATGTATATTAATAGAAATGTTATTTCCATTAGCATAATCATGCCAATGTACAGGAAGAAAGTTTTAAAGTAAGGGTGGAGTAGAGGAACAATTTCTGTAGTCAGGGCTTTTGATCTGTATAGCCTAGGGGAGACTTTTGAAAACTGAACAAAATAAGAATCAAATCCAAGATCTTCCCCTGGCAGGCATGTTGCTTCACCACTGAGCTACATCATCCATTCTATGACAGGCGTAAATAAAGTTGCAGATTGCAAGTTCCAACAGAGACATATATGAAAGAACATGCCATGAGTCAATGAAACAACAGAAACCGTGGATTTAAGAAAAAGGTCCTAAGCAATATTATAATGCATCAACTATATTCTTTGGGCATTGATGGCGTCAAATGATGAAGAAGAATGTCTGTCTTGAATCTTGACTTTGATATATGCTATTTTCTCCTAATATTGCACAGGAATTCAGTCTCAAGAATTTAGAATCATATAGATCATCCCAACATTTTTACAACATATATGCTCGAAATCAACCATTGTATTTTCCATGAAAGTACTATAATAAGAAAATAAGGCATACTGATGGACACATTCATGAAATTGATCATACTTCTTGAAAAATCATATAGTTAGTAAACAAACCAAATACTAAATAGCATGTTAGATGACCAAAAAAAATCATATACTGATCCATGGATGTCAACCAGATATATAGCCATGGATATGCTCTTATGGTCCTATGAATACCCAAAAAATGACTAAAAAGAATGATTTAGCAATAGTAAATACCCACATAGCTTGTGGAGGAGAAGATGCATCAGGCCATCAACAAACCCTATGCAAGCCAAATCTCTTTTCTACCATCATGGGGATGTCTCAGCTGATGAGCTCTTCTTACCTTATTAACACATATATACACCTAAGCATCCAACTCTGTAAACTCAAATACAGAGCAAATCTCTGAGCCCTGAGGCTAACAATGCATCATGGATGTCTCAGAAAGGGTCTTCCATTAAGAGCCAGTGCTACCTCATATTTTCCACTGTAGTCATGAAGACATTGCTCTACATGGTGGAGCGCTCGTTTGAAGACACCGAAACCAAACAAGAGACCTATCAAAATAGCCAGAAAAATAAGGCATGAATACACCTTACAGATAGTGCCACAACACATTTTTGCAGAGCCCTGGTAACTCTCACTGAATGTACTTTATCACAATATCTGAGTAGATCCTTTCACCCACAAAGCTCTGGTCAATGCAAACTCCCTGTTTATACTTTGCACAACAATTCTATAATCATTTATAAAGGCTCTCCACCCTACTGTAATTAATGTCTGGTCTGAGATATGCTTCATGTAACCGTTGCATTAGGAATAACCAGCCTTCCATAGGGCATTTAATGGGCCTATGGCAGGCCTCTTCACATCATGTTGGGTTCTCTGCTTAACCAGGAGGAAGCACAGAGATTCATGATGTTTAGTGGTGGAGTTTTTCGAGCTTCGGCCCTCCTGGTTCTGATCTAGCAGGTGAAACTGCAGCTTCCATGGCATCTGCATTGATGTCATTTCGAGAATCTAATCCTGCCTATGCCCATTTACTTCTACAACATGCAATAGAGGTATAAACTAATATTTAATCAAATCCTGGATCTATATAGTGCCGAGAGAGTATTAAAACTGCCCGGTTCACATTTGTCTTGGTGCAGTCAGTTCTTCACATGCACCAATTTGTTAGCTCCCCTAATTCAAGCCCTACTATAGTTATTCCTTTACATACAAACAACTTGTTCCATTTATAGTTATTTTCATTTGTTGATAAATACAGTGGAAAATATGATAGAGGAAAATTTGCAGAATAAGCAGCTTGCCATAACCCGACGAAAATTTTGGAGGAGAAGGCGGTGATTTCTACCTGTAGATCCCCGCGCGCATTGATGGATGGCTGTTAGAGAATCCTGCGCAGGATGGCAGAGCAGAGAATCCAGCATGCAAGCGATGCAAAGAGAATAACTGGGAAACCCAAATCGTATTAGGAATTTAGGAATTATGGCGCGCTCCTCCATAACCTGCGGTTTGAGGCATAGTTGTTTGCGGTTTATGTTTGCAGTTTGAGTCGCGCGGTTTATGTTAGCAGTTTGGAGAAGTTGCAGTTTGGCAAGCCAGCATAGCAACGGATATGCTCAGCCAGTTGTATTTTGGCAAGCTAGCGTAGCAACAGATGCGCTCAGCCATCTTAAAAACTATTCCCTTCTGACAATGAAGAAGCATTAGGCACTAATGTCAACCCAACATCTACTTCATTTATGTTGCTTTCTTGAGAAGGTAAAGAAGGAGGTACAGTGGTACAATGGTCTCAACCTCTTCCATATCCTTTTCTATCAGAGATATTTCATGTTTAGTTGAAGGAGCAGTACTCATGTCTTGAATGCAAGATCTTTCAGACATCTGATATAACCCATTATCAAGGTGTATTGAGTGTTCTACCAAAGCACCTTCTGGAATATTTTGCAACTCTTTCGGCTAAGATTGGATCTGGCTACGGTCTTCTACAGAAGGCCCCCCAATGATAGGCGTTAACTACTTGCTACTGGGATGTGCTGGGATAAGACTAGAAGACAGGCACTTGATTGGTTGTTCAGAGCTTTTGGCACCTATCTGTTCAATTTTGGTCTCCCTTACTCGATTTATGCGGGCACTCTGTGCACTCCTTTCCCAATGGGGAAACTAATTCCTGCTGGCTAGAAAGAGATCCAACTCTGATCCCACTCTGTACACAGTTTTACTTAGAAAATGTTAGTTGCTTCTCCAGCAAACCTTGAACCAGCATATGCTTCCCCAAATAGTCCTTCGTTGCGCCAAGCCAGACCTCATGAGGGTTTTTTGCCACAGTTTCCACCTCAAATAGGCCAGCTGACCTCAAAATAACTTCGAGAATGATTTTGTGTCCTCAGAATTGACGTTATGGATCAGTTGCTGCCATAAATAACCCTTCTGGGGTTTTCCGCAGCCTCAGCAAGGTTTGATCAAGCCCTCACTGTCACAGAGGGTTCCTTTGGAGATCTGCTGTCAAAATTTAGACTTCTTGTGCTAGCATTTGAAGATGAGCCACTGCCTAAGATTTGGCCTCGGGGCTACTTTGTTGCCCTAAAGATTTACTCTTTAAAAAAATTTGCTGCCACGTAAGGATTCTTCAAGGTGGGCCGCATGCCACAGATAGGGTTTCAAGGTTGTTTGATTCACAGACCTCACTCGCTGACCCTCGCTGTCCATGGAAATGCCTTGAACATGCCTATGATGTCACAGAGTAGCCCTTTGCTACCCAAACAAGGCCACAAAACCTTGATGCCACATAATTTCTCCCTCAGAAAACCCTTATTGCCACAAATAGGTGAATTTTGCCTCTGGAATTATGTTTAAACAGAGTAAAGAGAAGGGATTGGCTAGGGTGGCATCTTTTACCATTGAAACTAGTTAGAGAAAAGGGGTCAGAAAACCCTCTGAGAGCCTCAGCTCAAAAATCAGAAAGATCCACATTCCATGACGATTAAAATGATTCCTCTCTCTCCTTTTTATAAATTTATAGATATCAATAGGTAGCTTCATGATCTTCATGATCTTATTTATAACTTGAATATTATCTTTTGCACTCATATCTTTTTGTGGCCATGATATTTTTCCTTGAGAGACGTGAGGCCTTTTGAACAACATATATTTAATGTTTTGGAATCTGGATTAATCTATCTAAGGTTTCGACCCTGGTACTAGGGCATCTCCCAAAACAGCTTGATATCACCACTATAAATATTGACACTGTTGCCTGACCTCTTTTTTTATGGCAGGTGAAATAAAAGCACAGAACATGTAGGCATGAATTCTGATGGAATGGACCACATGCCATGACTCTGTACTTGCCGACATAAAAGAATACCTCCATGAATGCCCATGCCTATCGAATGGACCACTAACGAGATGCCATGATTCTTTACTTAGCGACACAAGACAGCTTATATTGGCCACTGAGCTGAGCTCCATTGTATATACCAATATATGTGGTCACAACGCCACCAATTTTCATTACAGTAAGCAAAGACTCCAACAGGTTTCAGCTTTCTCATTTTTGCATTGATCTCATTAAGCATCCAAATCTGGAGAGCATATTTACTCGCATGCAGTACTCACTTGATCTCATATGGCTCTGCTGGAATAACACTCCCCACTCCATCCTCCCTCACTGTCTTCCAATAAATAAGTTAAGGGTTTTGCAAGTGACAACGGAACAACCATTACAAAAATTTTGGCAAATTGAAAGTGAGGTACATCTACATTTTAAAGCAAAGTTTGTGTTTATTTTTCAATGTTCCAAATTAAATTCTCTGCTTGTACCAGCAAGCACACAATTAGTGGGGAGGTAGCCAAGTTTTCTAAATGAAAATAATCATATCTAAGAGTTAAGATTAATATCCTTGTACGCACCAACGCAGTTGAGGGAGTTGATTGTTAATGTTCCCATTTGACAGTTTCCCAAGTCTTTGTGGAAGTTGCAACACCTAGAAAAGATTTAATCGAGAGATCAAAGAAACATTATATTTCTGCCAGACTCGTTTGGAAATATTACAAACCTCCAATATCTTGACTTGTCTGGGAGCTACAGTTTTCAAAAGCTGCCACATTCATTTGGGAATTTAATTAGAGTTGAGCATCTCTGTCTAGGAGATTTCTCCAAGTTGCAAAAGCTGCCACATTCATTTTGAATTTTAATTATCCTTAAGCATCTGTCTGGCAGATTGCTCCAAATTGCAAGAGCTGCCACATTCACTTGGGAATTTTATTCGACTTCAGCATCTCTGTTTGGAAAGCTCCTCTGAGTTGAGCATCTCTCAAGGAACGCCTAGAAATATCACCACACTTGTATCATTAGACCTTTCATTTTGTCTGAAAATGAAGGTATTTCCTCCCCAAGTATCAAGCCAACGATCCTTAGAAGACCTAAATTTGCTAGGCACAAGCTTAGAAGAGCTACCAAGAGATCATATCAGAGAGCTAGGCCATTTGAAAACATTAAAATTGGGAAGCCCTTTTTTGAAAGAGCTACTTCCTCAGGTTCAAATGACTCGAAAGTCTCTACAAGGAAATCAAAATCACAAACATCTCTCACAAAGAGGTCAAGCTGTTTGCTAGAGACATACTTCCATCTCTTCTAAATTGAGACAATGGAAGTTAGAGAGTCGATCCCAAGCTACTGGTCAAACAACAATGGAAGTTAGAGAGTCGATCCCAAGCTACTGGTCAAACAACCTGCAGACAAGGATATCAACAACGGCAACCTAGTATCCTCTATTTTCAAGAGGCAAAGTTGTCACCCATCCACAGTAACCATCCCCTCCTACAATCATTACTTTAATCCCTTTACTGTAGGGGGTGTTGTTTTCACTTATTTCTCCTTCACGGCAACAACCCTTGGAGAAAATATGGCAACATTTCTTCTATTTAAACAAATATAAAGAACATTCACTCTGGAAAGTTGAAGATTTTAAAGAACTTCCATGCAGTAAAAATTAGCAATCTCAGGAATAGCAAGAAGAATAAGAGGAAAGAAGAGACTAACATACTTGATTTTCAGGCTGTGTCTAATTCTGAAATTATACAGTCAGATAAAAATACTTCTTCAAAAATACTGAATCGAAGGCCGACCTACAGCGGTATGTTAAAGGCTTCTCCATGATCTCGACATTGCTTTAGTGATGTTAAAAAGTCTACTAAGAAAACGTGTCCTATAACTACAAATTTCTTCTCTTCAGGGTTTAATGTTCGAAAAATAAAAGCACCTTAACTATGCTTAAGTTGTTCTGTTTGTATATTACCATTTTTTTTAACCATATAGTCTTCGCAGTTCAGTTGGACAATATTAAGTATTCATTTAACTCCCATAGTCTAGAAACAAGAAAGCATGAAAAATCCATTGTAAGCCATGTAACTACATTTTTATAACCTATTCCTGCACAAAATAACAAAAGCCAGCTAAGAATCTTACCGGTGAAGAAAACCCGAAGAAGATGTTGCCTTATTGAAGGAAAATGAGGTCCACCCACAATCAGCTACGAGCAGGAATCCATGTTAACATTAAATGAATAGGTTTTCTCACCGTATTGAAGGAAAATGAGGTCTTCCCATTGCCCACAATCACCTATGACCAGGAATCCATGCTAACAGAAGAATATGATTTTTCTCAGGGGCTGAAACTGTGATGCAAGATGAGGGAGTCGCAGGAAAAGGTTTTGGAAGATGAGAAAATTTTCATTGTAGCGCAAAGAAAGAGGAAAGAAACTTTCGTTACCAGCACAGCACAAAAGTAAAGCAAATTTTGGGAGGGAAAATTAAAAATAATAAATAAATTAAATTAATAAATTTAATGTGTAAGTTAACTATGTATGATTTGTAAATAAAAATTTGGTCAACATAAAATAAAAAATTGAATGACATATAAATAGAATATTTTCACTTTACAACCATTATTCATTAAAAAAAATTGGGCATTTTAGCATTGTAACCATCCACAATGCATGAACTAAAGGAATCTTCATGTGAAAAGTTTTAATTGTTATCATAATTTAGTCATGAAGAGTTGGCAATGGAAGATTTTTTTTTTTTGGTGGATTCTAGTTCCATGGTAAAAGAGTTGGAGACAACTTCACAATACATATGGATCTTCATAAGTATTAATACAAAGGTATTTGGATTATCTAGTGGTCTAGAGCTAGAGTCACTTTTTCACAAGATATGGGGTTGGTACTTTTAAAAATATCACAAGACCCAATTAAGCACTTCCCATTGTTATAAGATGGAGTAACTTTGGCACAAGAAACTCATTTATTCATGTCAATAGTCATTGCCTTTAATGAGCTTGGATGTTTATAGGTAGGATGGTAAAAAACTAAACCTACTACTACTCAAAGAGAATAAGGTTCATTTCAAAAAGAAAATTTCACATGAAGAAAGGTCCATCCTCACTTATAACCCACATCTACAACCCAAATCCATTACATAATGAATGAAGCTACCACCTATATAAACGAAGAGACAACATGTATGATACCCTAAAGCACATAGAAATCAAAGCCAGGGCTTTAAAGGAGCCCTCTCATCTCAAAAAAGGAAGTAATGAAGATCGTCTCCTAGAACTGTAGAGGGATGGGTAGCAACCTAAAAGAAGAAGCAATGAAAAGTCTAGTAAGGTTGGAAAGGCCCGACATTCTTCTAATCCAATAGACCAAAATGGAGGAAACGGAATTTCTCCATAAAAGAAAACAATTTTGGGGAAAAGGGGGAGGTGTCGCAGTCTCCTCTAGAGGCACCTCAAGAGAGCTGGGAATGTTATGGGACAAGACATGCTTTGAGAAAATCCAGGTTAAACTTAACTCAAACTTGATTTTTGCTCAGCTTTTTCATCTTCACACCAAAGAAACTATGAATCTCTTCAACATTTATGCTCTGGTCTTCTTGAGAGATAAAAAATTCTCCTGGGAATCCATTAGGAAGTTAGCAAATGAGATTCAGATGGATAATGTCATTCTTGTTGGAGACATGAACATCACTTTAAGTCAAGAGGATAAGAAAGGGGGAATCATTTTAAGGGATCTAGCCAGGGGATGGGTGGAAGAGCTCATTCAGGATTGGGATCTGTTGGACGTCAAGCCACCCAAGGGAAAATATACTTGGACCCATAGAAGATCGGGTCCAGGCTACATTGCTAGAAGGTTAGATCGTTTTCTCATCCAAAGCTTCTTCTTGCTCTTATTTCTTGATGTCAGTTATGTTATTCTTTCTTCGTCGGTCTCTGATCATAAGCCCATCTTACTTGAGCTGAAGCTGCAAATGAATCTGGGACCTATTCCCTTCCGTTTTAGTGCCCTCTGGGTGCAACATTCCGACTTTTTGGACAAAGTTGAGGATGTCTGGAAACAAACTGTCAGTGGATCCCCCTTCTTTGTATGGGAAGAAAATATGAGTAGAGTGAAGAGGGCCCTCAAAATTTGGGCTAAAGGCCTCCCCTCACCAATGAGTCAAGGCGGATAACCTGAGCCTGTTTGGAAAGTCACTAGAAACAATTGGAAGAGATGGACATCTCGAAGGACATATTAATCCTGGAAGAGGAGCTCTAGGCTAATCTCCATAAGGCTTGTTTTCGGGAGGAGGAATATTAGAGGCTTAAATCTCAGAGTCTGTGGCTACAAGTTGGGGACAGGAAAACCTCCTTCTTTCACAAGAACACTCAGGCCATGAGAAGTTTTAACTAGATAGTGGAGATAACCTCAGGAGATCAAACCTTCTCCGACCCCACCAGCATCAAACATGCTTCCCATAAGCACTTCAAATATCTGTACATAGAGGACAAGCAAGCAAGTCTCAGCTCCAATCTACTCGAGTTGGTCCCTCTAAAGGTCAATACCCAAATGAACGTTATGCTGAATGCTCCTGTCACATTCAATGAAATCAAGCAAGCTCTTGATGAAATGGATCCGAACGAGGCTCCTTGGCCAATGATTTCGCTTCCAGAGAGTGCTCCATTTTTTGTTTGTGGGGATGTGAGTGGAGTTAGATAAGAGGCCATAGGTTTATTTTATGTTGAAGTGGCCAGCCGCATTAGAGCCCCATCTTAGCTTGTCTGACTCATCGTCCCTTTGAATCTTCCTTTTCATTAGCTCATCAACTAGGTTAGTCCAATCGTGAGAGTGATTTTGTTGGACCCATTCCAGGGCCTTCAGTCATTCCCTCCATTCAGTGTTTTATTTGTTTTTCCATAAATATTTGACAACCCTTTTGTTGTGGTTGTCCATATGAGTTCATATTTGTTGGAATTGGTCTTGATTGAGATGAGGGCATTGCTTCCATGCATCATCCCAAAATAGTGTTGTCCCGCCATTTTGAACTTCCTAAAAGAAATGGTTTTGGACCATTCCTTTTTTCTCCCAAGCTTGGTTCCAGACTGAGGAACCTTTGAGGTTGCCAGAGAGCCTGATTAGAGACGTTGGGTTGTGAGATGGGGCATATTTTTCCTTCCAGAGTGCTACCCAAGAGGTGTTGGGGCTAGTGATCCATCTCCACCAGGTTTTGGCACCCAAAACTTTTCGCAACAATTTTGGGTCTCCAAGACCAAGCCCCCCATCTTTTTTAGGTCTTCGGATTTTTCCCCAAGCTACTAGGGCCCTTTTTCCCTTGTTCTCTTTGTCTTCCCATAAGAAGTTTCTTTGAATGGCTTTGATTTGGTTTGAAATAGATTTGGGAGCAGCAATGATCGAGTATTGTTATTGAGGAATGACTTGCAAGACTGAGCGGACCAAGACTAATCTTCCCGAGATATTTAAGGACCTGAAAGTCCAATTGGAAATCTTTTTTGTTTTAAATTTGGTGATCAGAGATTCCTAGTTGGCTTTGGCCAGCGGTTTATCAGTCAAGGGAACTCTGAGGTACTTGGAAGGGAAGGAGTTGAGCTCAAAGCCTATAATGCGAGCTATGTTGAGTTGAATGGTCTAGGAGGTATTTAGGAAGAATATTTTTTATTTGGAATTATTGATGGAGGTGCCAAAGGCCTGGGCAAAATCAACAAGAATATTCTGGAAGGAAAGGGCTTCTTTGACCGAGGGAGAGCCCATAAGAAGAGTGTCATCCACATATTGTTGGTGGGTTGAAGGGGTGTTAGAGGGGTAGATATTTAAACCAAAGATGCTTCCATAATAAGGTGTTTTCCTATAATGGATTTAATAAATTACAAGTAAAGCTTATGCTAGTTGGAAGATCCATTTACAATTACAAGCATACATAACTTAACTAGTTGATTGAGAGGCAATGAGTAAACTTCTCAGCCCAATATGTCAAACAAGTATGGATTTATTATGAAGTGATCATCTGCCACAGTTTAGGTTGTTGTTTGTATGGAAGAAATACAATTATTTCCTAGAATGATCCTCCTTGAGCACATCCTCTCCAAGGGCTTAGGGCTTAGAGGATTTAGCAGTTAAGGATTTTAGGTGTTAGGGGTGAGGTATTAATGGGTTATGGGTTAAGCATTAATGGTTTAGGGGTTTATAGGTTAAGGGGTTATGGGTTTAAGTGTTAGTGGTTTAGTGGTTTAGGGGTTTAGAGGTTTAGGGTTTTAGGGGGTTAAATGGGTTAGGGGTTGGGAATTAGGGGTTAAGGGATTATGGGTTAAATAGGTTCAGGGTTTTAGAGGTTTAGGGGGTTGGGGGATTTAGCAGTTAAGGATTTTAGGGGTTAGGGGTTAGGGGTTAAGGGATTAAGGGGTTAGAGGTTTAGGGAGTTAAATGGGTTAGGCTTTTAGAGGTTTAGGGGGTTAAGGGATTTAGCAGTTAAGGATTTTAGGGGTTAGGGTTTTCGGGGTTAAATGGGTTAGGGTTTTAGGGGTTTAGGGGGTTAAATGGGTAAGGGGTTGGGACTTAGGGTTTAAGGGTTTAGAGGTTTAGGGTTTAGGAGGTTAAATTGGTTAGGGTTTTAGGGGGTTAATTGGGTTAGGGATTATAGTCATTTCTTAGGTGAACAAGGCACAATCTAGTTGTAGTAACTGTAACTTGGTCAAGTTTTTCTGGTCAAGGCAAGACTTGGTTGGGTTCCCAAGTCCCAAAAAAAGTAAGGGTAATTGTGAGGGCATGATAACTAAGGAGTGTCGGAGCGTGCCAAGGATTGAAAAGGCATGCTAACACATGCTAGAAAGTGTTAATGGATGTTGAGGATTATTAGGGAGTGCCAAGACATCGCAAGGTAGAACTAGGTCAAAATGCATGGAAATGAATGAATAAGAGTGTGTGCCAAGTAGTGTTAACAAATTCCATGTGTCTCAAGGATAAAGTGTGTTAGGAGAAGGCCAAAATAAGACTTGTAGGAGGTAAGCCTAAGGTTACATAAAGGGTTGGAAAAAGTAGTTTCAGACAAAGGGAAACTTTGGGTTGGGCACAACATTGATTTTCCAATGACTTAGTTGGGTTCTCAAGTCGCAAAAAAAGTATCTATGACGGCATGAAAGCTAAGGAATACCAAGGTGTGGCAGGGAATGCCTAGAAGTACTAACACATGCTAGGCAGTTCCAAGGCATGATAGGCATTCCAAGATGTGTCAGGTGCCAAGGTGTGCCATGAACACGTGCTAGGGAGTGTGAGGGTCGAGTGTCAGGGAAACAAAAGGGAGAACTAGTTTAAAATGCATGGAAATGAAGTATCATCTAGTTCCAGGAGTGCTAAGAAGGGAGTGACATGGTATTATAGGAAGTGGAAAGGAATTTTAGAGTGCTAGGGAAGCATACAAAGATGTTCCAAGTGCCAAGGTGTGCCAATGTGTGCTAAGGAGTGTTAGGGAGTGCCAGGAAAACAAAACAGAGCACTGGGTCAAAATTCATAAATGAATGAATAAGAGTGTGTGACAGGGAGTGTTAGCAAGTTCTGGGTGTCTCGTGGACGGAGTAACATGGTATGATAGGCAATGCTAAGTCATGTTATAGTGTCAGGGCGACATGGATCCAAGATGTGCCAGGTGCCAGGGTGTGCCAACATGTGCTAGGAAGTGTTAGGGACTGTCAAGGAAACACAAGGGAGCATTTACGTTGTAGCCATTGCAGGACCCCGAGAATTTTTTTCCACGGAGAATTATTTACGTTGTATCCATTGCATTAAAGCAAGAGGTCTATATTCAATTCTTTCTTGTTTGTGTTTATAAATTGGAAGAGAGAAATCATAAACAAGAAGGGCCTGAAAGAACTGAAAAAAGAAATGGAGGTCACTGGGATAAATTTAATGGCATTGAAGTTGGTAGTTTTAGACTGTCACAAGGGAATCCAAGACAGCCATGACCTGACTGAAGAAGTGGAAAACAAGCTGGCAGTCCACATTGAGGAAGATATCAATCCATTTTTGACTAAACCAGATATATAGTCGTGGCTCTCTCTACTCACAATATTTCATTGAGATTGTGTTAGGTATCTGTTATTAACCTATGCATGTGTCTATTTAAATGGATACTATATTGATAGCCCAAAAATGAGGCATTTTGGATTGTCTATAGTTTGTACTAGTTCTGAAAAAGAACTAGAAACAATTAATCTCTTTGGCTGCAAAAAGTATTATACTTGTTGTGTTGGGGAGTTTCTCTTAGGAAATTTATGGATAACCCGACATATTTTTTATATACGTACTGTGCAGAACATTTATAAATTTACTTGTCAAATCAGGGTCAATCCGATGCAACAACTTTTTCCCCAAAACAAGCACAAGATCAAGCCAACATGTGTGCTATGTGCATTTAAAGAGATGGATAGGTAGGTTTACCCTTACGAGAACATGGTACCTTAAAATCTAACCACAATTGGTGAGTGAAATCATTTGCGAAATGGAATCATGAGTGGAGCCTTTTCCAGAAGAGATTATTCATTTACATTACAATATATACAACATAGTTAGTGTTCCATCCATGTTAGCGCATACACCTGATGGTATCAGTCCTTAAACTGGTACAAAAAAAATGATTTTATATATTCACATACATGACAGTCACAAGATGTCAACAAAATCACATACTTATCGAAATCCTCAACCATGAATATGATAAATTGCTTCCAAATGTGCTTGCAACTAGGTAGGCATCAAAGACAATCATTGCAATGGGTTAAGGGGATATAAGAGAGAATTATGTAAGGAGTTCCTTCTAGGTAAATGACATTGGTATTACTATTGTTAAAGGGAGTGGCCTACAAGGATACATTGGTAGCTATTGATGCAAGAGCATAATTTCAATAATTTTTTTCAAAATTTGTATTTGTCCTCCAGAAGTTCTTAGAGATTTATAGAAGAGGAAGTTGGTTTCCTTATTGCACTATAATTTTGTAGAATTTCTAATTTCATATTTGGGATATGAAATTTTAGTAATTTTATGCATAAGTTAAGATGTTGTTTGATTTTTAAGGTCTCCTAGTCATTAGGAAAGTTGAGTCTTATGATTAGGATTACTTGTGGCATCCTATGTATTGTTCAAACTCCAATACACCAAGGCAAATATGTGGAGGACATTTGGGGGAAGTGTGATTGTCCATAAAATGTAGATTGGATTTGGGGAACTTGTAGCTCTTTTCCTTGGACCCTAATAGTTCTTAGAGGTTGTATTTGGAGCGGTTAGCAGGAAAAAGCATAATATGCCCAAGAATATTAGTGTTGGAGCACCTGTGGTTTGGGAGAAAGGATAAGGGGTTTTAGGATTTAAGGGGTTTAAGGGTTTAGGAGCAAGGGGTTAAGGGTAAAGGGTAAAGGGTTAGGCCTTATGAAATTTAGAGGTTAGGGGGTTTAAGGGTTAGAGGTTAATGGCTTGGTGGTTAAGGGATTTAGGGGTTAATATTAACCATCAAGGGCTTACATGTCAGGGGATTTAGGGGTTAAGTGCCTAAGGGTTATGTTATTTAGGTGTCAGAAGGTTAAGGGGTTAGGGGTTAATGAGTTTAGGGGTTAGGGGTTATGGGTTAATGAGTTTAGGGGTTAGGGGTTATGGGTTAAGGGTCAAGGTTTAAGAGGATATGGGATTAGGGTTTATGGGGTTCAAGGATTATAAGATAGTGGTTAGGGGTTAAGGGGTTAATGGCTTTGGGTTTAAGGGATCAAGGGGTTAATTTGTTATGAGTTATGGGTGTAGGGATTAAGGGATTGTGGCTTTGGGGTTAAATGGATAGGGACTTTAGTGTTTATGGGTTAAGTGTGTATGGGTTGTGATAATGTGGCCCCTAATACCCTTGTCACAAGTATTGGTGGTTCCCCTATCAATTTCTCTCATTTCCTTACCTATAGGTCCCCTAGCCCCTATGCCATAAGGCCCTAAGGCTCCTTCTCATTCTCTAATGTTAGGGTTATATATCTCAGTAAAACATTCTCGAACCTCTCACTTCTACCCATACATGTCACCGTTATGTCCCCTTGCCCCGCTCAATACACCAAAAGACCCCCCTCCCCCAAAATTCACGAGAATTGAACATTTGGAGGCAATCATTTAACAACAACTTCACAACTACTCCATTTATAATGGTGTCTTGGAGCTATTAGATGTCATTTCATTGAGCTACAGTGATAGGTGAGAGCTATGCATAGCCCACTGAAGGTGTATCAAGAGACTATTAGTCTATTAGCTATAGAATTTGACTCTTTTTTTGTAACTTAGCGAAATGGAAAAGATGTGGAGACAATCTCCATTCTTCTTCTTTCACCGGGCCATGTAAAATAAATGAAGCAAATAGTCTCAACCCCTTGGAGAAGGAAAGTTGAGAACAATAATTAGCATGAACAAACAAAGAATCCAATGGGTTAAGCTTAGAGGGGTCTCCCTTTGTAAAAAAGCATCCATAAGCTTGTTAGAGTTAGTATGAATCTTTACTAGAGGTTGAGTAGTCTTCACATCACCAACCACATCCAATAGAAAGGTACCAACCCCTACAATAAAAATGATGTCTCCAAATAAGGTGTAGTTAATACCAATAATATCATCTTATGAATCTATTACAATATGATTTGGAAAGTAAGTTTCCATACATGTGTGAAAGAAAAAATCCATTTGGTTAGCAAAAGGAAGTCTTTTTTAAGACCTCCAGAAACCCCCTTGAAGGAGATAAGAAGGGTTTGAAACCATATAATACAAGTCGATCTATGAACCCTATTTCTGATGTTTTCTATGCATGTGTTTGTTCACTCGGTTTGACATGTGATAGACAATATATGAAGCCTTTTTTTCCACATATCATCTTCATTAGATATCATGTTGTTAAGAATGAAGTGTCTGGATTAGAGTTAAAGTTCCTATTTTAGTTTGTTGTCTTTTTTTGTCTTTTAGAGTACAAGTCTTTCTGGTATATTGTGCTAAGGTAGTTTGGCTTTCAAATATTCAAGGAATATGTGAGCTAATAT
Organism: Pinus albicaulis; assembly: GCA_034641835.2. NCBI lineage: Eukaryota > Viridiplantae > Streptophyta > Pinopsida > Pinales > Pinaceae > Pinus > Pinus albicaulis. Next base: position 447,808,173 of record CM076579.1, on the reverse strand, counting down.
AAGAAAATATTGTAATATTTGAAATAACATGATGAACTAATTAGCACAGTTTATGGTGTTAGATTGATTGAGATGTTTATTTTTGGATGGATGGATGTACATCTCTTTAGCCAATAGACAAAACTCATTAAGCATTGTTGCAAATATGTTATTGACATGTTGAAGTGCCATTGAGACTTAGAGGTAGAAGATTTAGACTTGTATGTTTTCACCTATCCGGGTGTGATAATACCTTGTGGAGGTAAGCAAAAATTCCATTTTTTTTAACTTTTGGATATATTCTATAAACCCTTGAGAGAATTTCAACCTTTTAAATAAAACTACAAACAAATGTACATTCATGCAATAATTTCTAATTGATTTGGGGTGACTCAACAAATTGTAGCATGTTGGCTTGTTGAATTTGTTAGTAAGTTAATTAGGGCTTGATAAATTTGTAAGCTTCAGTGGGATTTAATGCAGTTGTATGTGTTTTAGAGAAGCGAGTTTGGAGTGGTGGCTGTGCTTCCTTTATTGAATTTGATTTCTTTGGTTCTTCTTCTTGTGCATGCCCACTGTGGTATATTCTCGTTAGTGGTTAAGGGGTTAGGGATTGGGGGCTTAAGGGTTAGGGGCATAATGAATTAGTATTTAAGGGATTATGGATTGGGGTTAGGGGAATAATGAGTTAGTGGTTAAGGGGTTATGGATTGGGGGGCTAGGGGTTAGGGGAATAATGAGTTATTGGTTAAGGGATTAGGTATTGGGGGCTTAGTTGTTAGGGGATTTAGACACAGTTAGGTGTTAGGTGAATAATGAGCTAGTGGTTAAAGGATTAGGGATTAGGGGCTTAGGGCTTAGCGGATTTAGCAATTAAGGATTTTACGGGTTAGGGTTGAGGGGTTAATGGGTTAATGGTTAAGCGTTAACGGTTTAGGGGTTAAGGGATTAGGGGTTTAGGTGTTAGTGGTTTAGGGGTTTAAGGGTTTAGAGGTTTAGGGTTTAGGGGTTAAATGGGTTAGGGTTTTAGGGGTTTAGGGGGATAAATGGGTTAGGGGTTGGGAATTAGGGCTTAAGGGGTTAGGGGTTAAGGGTTAGACGTTTAGGGTTTACAGGGTTAAATGGGTTTAGGGTTTTAGAGGTTTAGGGGGTTAGGGGATTTAGTAGTTAAGGATTTTAGGGGTTAGGGGTTAAGGGGTTAAGGGTTTAGAGGTTAAGGGGTTAGATGTTTAGGGGGTTAAATGGGTTAGGGGTTTAGAGGTTTAGGGGGTTAGGGGATTTAGTAGTTAAGTATTTTAGTGGTTAGGGGTTAGGGGTTAAATGGGTTAGGGTTTTAGGGGTTTAGGGGGTTAAATGGGTTAGGGGTCGGGAATTATGGTTTAAGGGGTTAGGGGTTAAGGTTTTAGGGGGTTGAATGGGTTAGGGGTTTAGCATTTAGAGGGTTAAATGGGTGAGGGTTTATAGTCATTTCTTAGGTGAACAAGGCACAATCTAGTTATAGTAACCATAACTTGGTCAAGTTGTTATATTCAAGGCAAGACTTGGTTGGGTTCCCAAGTTCCAAAAAAGTAAGGGTAATTGTGAGGGCGTGATAGCTAAGGAGTGTCAATGCGTGCCAAGGAATTAAAAGGCATGCTAACACATGCCAGAAAGTGTCAATGGATGTTGAGGACTGTTAGGGAGTGCCAGGACATTACAAGGGAGAACTAGGTCAAAATGCATGGAAATGAATGAATAAGAGTGTGTGCCAAGTAGTGTCAACGAATTCCAAGTGTCTCAAGGATAAACTGTGTTAGGGGAAGGTCAAAATAAGACTTGTAGGAGGTAAGCCTATGGTTACATAAAGGGTTGGACAAAGTAGTTTTAGACAAAGGGAAACTTTGGGCTAGGCACAACATCGATTTTCTAATGAATTGGTTGGGTTCCTAAGTCACAAAAAAAGCAAGGTTATCTATGACGACATGAAAGCTAAGGAATACCAAGGTGTGTCAGGGAATTACTAGAAGTACTAAGACATGTTAGGTAGTTCCAAGGCATGATAGGCATGCCAAGATGTGGCAGGTGCCAGGGTATGGCATGAACACATGCTAGGGAGTGTGAGGGCCAAGTGTCAGGGAAACACAAGGGGGCACTAGTTTAAAATGCATGGAAATGAAGTATAAGCCAGTTATAGGTGTGTTAAGAAGGGAGTGACACGGTATTCTAGGAAGTGCCAAGGCATGTTAGAGTGCTAGGGAAGCATACAAAGTTGTTCCAAGTGCCTAGGTGTGCCAATGTTTGCTAAGGAGTGTTAGGGAGTGCCAGGAAAACATAACAGAGGCGCAATAGGTCAAAATTCATAAATGAATGAATAAGAGTGTGTGATAGGGAGTGTAAGCGAATTCTAGGTGTCTCGAGGAGGGAGTGACACAATATGATAGGTAATACTAAGTCATGTTATAGTGTCAGGGCAACATGGATCCAAGATTTTATATATTCACATACGGGACAGTCACAAGATGTCAACAAAATCACATACTTATCGAAATCCTCAACCAACAATATGCTACATTGCTTCTTAATGTGCTTGTAACTAGGTAGGGATCAAAGACAATCATTGCAATGGGTTAAGGGGATCTAAGAGAGAATTATGTAAGGAGTTCCTTCTAGTTGGTAAAGGACATTGGTATTACTATTGTTAAAGGGGGTGGCCTACAAGGATACATTGGTAGCTATTGATGCAAGAGCATAATTTCAACAATTTATTTCAAAATTTGTATTTGTCCTCCATAAGGTCTTAGAGATTTTTGGAAGAGGAAGTTGGTTTCCTTGTTGCCCTATAATTTTGTAGAATTTCTAATTTCATATTTGGGATAGGAAATTTTTGTAATTTTAGGCATAAGTTAAGATGTTTTTATTTTTATTTTTAAGGCCTCCTAATCAATAGGAAAGTTGAGTCTTATGATTAGTATTACTTGTGGCATCCTATGTATTTTTCAAACTCCAATACACCAAGGAAAATATGTGGAGGACATTTGGGGGAAATGTGATTGTCCATGAAATGTAGATCGGATTTGGGGAACTTGTAGCTCTTTTCCTTGGACCCTACTAGTTCTTAGAGGTTGTATTTGGAGGGGTTAGCAGGAAAAAACATAATATGCCCAAGAATATTAGTGTTGGAGTAGCTATGGTTAAAACACAAGATTCAAAGTTCAAATCCCCTTGAGTTGCCAACCAAAAAATAATAATTGTTTTATCTATTTATTTATTAAATTTTTAGAATGTGGTTTAATGAAATATATATATATATATATATATATATATATAGATATAATATAAAAGAAATAAATATGACATGATTAAATTTCATGTGGTTTGAATATCGATTTTCAAAAATAAAAAAATATATAATTTTATCCACTATCCACTCATGGATATTTCAATGCAAACTTCCCAATGCTAATGATTTTGTCTTAATTTCTAACTATCTTAAATGGGTTTCGTCTTAATTGTCATTGTCTTAAGTCGCCATTGTCTTAAATATAAAGTTCTGTCTTAAATATTTTTGTCTCAAAGTGCTTTTGTCTTAAATCTAAAATTTTGTCTTAAAATATTTTTGTCTCAAATTGCTTTTGTATTAAAATATATTTGTCTCAAATTGCTTTTGTCTTAAATATAAAGTTTTGTCTTAAAATAATTTTGTCTCAAACTAGTTTTGTCTTAAATATAAAATTTTGTCTTAAAATACTTTTGTCTTAAATATTTTTGTCTCAAATATTTTTGTCTCAAATTGTTTTTGTCTTAAATATAAAATTTTGTCTCAAATTATTTTTGTCTCACACTATTTTTGTCTTAAATTTTATATTTAAGACAATTCAATTGATATTAAATTTTAATATAAAATAACTAAAATAAAAAGCGACTTTTTAAGACAAAAGATTTCTTTTGTCTTAAACAAATGTCTTAAAATGCCCTTGGTGTAGTAGTGGAGTATGTTAAGGTAGACTAAAATAGGCTAGGCTAGAATAAGATACAATAGAATAGGCTAAAGTAAGCTAGGCTAGAATAAGGTATAGTAAAGTAAATTAGGCTATACTAACCTAGAGTAAATTAGATTTTGTTTTTCCAAATTTTATATTTTTTCATTATTAAATTAAATATCAATACAGATAATTTATCTTAAATAATTTTGGTTATATATATATATATATATATATATATATATATATATATATATATATTTTAATTCAAGTGCTACGCATCGATGTGATGCATTGAAACCTCATTTTAATGTGCAAATATCCAACATGTCTTCGTTTTCATGTAGTTTCAGTTTAATTGTAATCTAATTTTGTTTTATTTAAATGAGTTGTATTTTTATTTTATTTAAATTAAATTCTCACCTGTGTAATTGTTTTTAAAGTGAAAATATCCACGTGTTTTCCTTTTCCGGTAGTTTCAGTGTAATTGTAATGTAGTTTTGTTTTATTTAAATTAGTCGTAGTTTTATTTTATTTAAATAGCCTTCACACCTGTGTAATTGTTTTTATTCTGAAAATATCCAACGTGTTTTCATTTTCCAATAGTTTCAATGTAATTGTAGTGCAGTTTTGTTGTTTTGTTGTTTTTTTTAATTTAAATTAGTTGTAGTTTTATTTTATTTAAATAGGTTTTTCACCTGTGTAAGTGTAATTGCAATGTAGTTTTGTTTTTTTTTAAATTAGTTTTCGGGTTCTTACGTATGTAGTGTAGCTGTGTAGTTTCGTAAGTATTTTTCAATTATTCAAATGAGTTGGTATAAATAGTTATGTTCAAAATTATTTTTTCATCGTGGTTTAATTTTATTATTGAATTTAATTTTCCAACCAAACAATTTAGATTAAATGGCTTTCTGAAATAATATATGTCAGATAAAATGTGTTTTCATTTACATCTTTTTATCACATTTATATATTTTTATTTTGTCTCTTAGATTTTGTTTTTACATAATTATATTATTAAATTTTATATTTTTTCATTATTAAATTGGATATCAAAACATATAATTTATATATATATATATATATATATATATATATATATATATATTAATAATTATTATTGATACTATATATTTTAATTTATTTTAAAATAATTCATTTATTAATATTATTTAGTTTAATTTATTTTTTTAATGATTTTAAAATTTTGATAATTAATATGTTATTTAGTTCTATAATGTAGTATAATTTTTAATTAAAATAATATAATGAAAAATGTTTGAATTTATATAATATAAAGTAATATCATTTTTCTATTGAAATATATATTATAAAATTAAATAGTAATGTAAATGGTTTTTAAAATTAATTTAGAATATATGTTTCATTAATGTCTCAATTATATTATTTATGTATTTCTTGAGTAGGTTAAGTTAGGCTAGGCAAAAGCAAGCTAGCAAGCTAGAGTTGGCTAAACTAGCCTAGGCTAGGCTATGATAACATAGATTAGGCTAATTTAGGCTAGGCTCGGTTAAGCTAAAGTGGGCTAGAATAGACTAGGATAGAGTAGGCTAGGCTAGGTTAAGCGAAAGTGGACTAGAGTAGACTAGGATAGAGTAGGCTAGGCTAGGATAGGATGGAGTAAGCTAAGGTAAGTTAGGCTAGCGTAGGCTAGAGTAGAGTAGACTAGGCTAGGCTTGAGTACGCTAGAGTAGAGTAGACTAGGCTACGCTATAGTAGTATAGAGTAAAGTAAGCTAGCCTATCCTAGCTTAGTAGGCTTAGCTAGGCTAGCCTAGAGTAGGCTAGGATAGGATAGGATAGAGTAGGTTAAGGTAGACTAAAATCGGCTAGCCTAGGCTAGGAGAGGCTAGAGTATGTTAAGGTAGACTAAAATAGGCTCGGCTAGAGTAGCCTAGGCTAGGATAGGATACGATAGAGTGGGCTAAGGTAGGCTAGGCTAGAGTAGGCTAGGTATAGTAGGTCGTAGGATAGAGTATACTAGCCTAGAGAAGGCTAGGCTAGGCTAGGCTATAGTATGCTAGTAGGCTAGGCTAGGCAAGGATAGGGTATAATAGGCTAAGGTATGCTAGGCTAGGATAGGCTAGAATAAGTTAGGCTAGGTTAGAGTGGACTAGGCAAGGATATAATTAGAGTAGGCTAAGGTAGGCTAGGCTAAAATAGGTTAGGCTAGGCTAAAATAGGTTAGGCTAGGCTAGAGTAAGCTAATAGGCTAGTAGGGTAGAGTAGGTTAGGCTAGACTACCGTAGTTGGCTCGAGTAGGTTACACTAGGCTAGACTAGGAGAGAGTTGGCTAGACTATGCTAGGCCAAGCTAAAACAGGCTAGGTTAGGCAAGCCTAAGCTAAAGAAGGCTAGAGTAGGATACGCTAGCATAGACTAGGCTAGAGTAGGCTAGGCTAGGCTAGACAAGGCCATAATAGTCTAGAATATACTAGGAAAGTGTAGGCTGGGGTAGGCTAGGGTAGGCTAGATTAGGCAAGGATAGGCTAGGCTAGGCTAGCCTATAGTAGGATAGAGTTGGGTAGACTAGTCTACAATGTGACATAGTAGGGTATGTTAATGTAGGTTATAGTAGGGTATGTTAAGTTGTTTTAGGCCAAGCTAGAGTAGGCTAGGATAGGTTAGGCTAGAGTAGAATGCTAGGCTAGTCTAGAGTAGGCTAGTAAGCTAGTGTATGTTAGGTTAGGCTAGTTGAAGTAGGCTAGTAGGCTAGAGTATGCTAGGCTAGGCTAGGCTAGATTATGTTAGAGTAGGCTAGGCTAGGCTAGGTTAGAGTAGGTTAAGTGAGGCTAGGCTAGAGTAGAATAGGCTAAAGTAGGCTTGGTTAGGCTAAGCTAGAGTAGGCTAGGCTTGGATAGAGTAGACTAGGCTATGATAGAGTAGACTAGGCTAGGCTACAGTACACAAGGCTAGGCTAAGATAGGCTAAGATAGAGGAGGGTACAGTAGGCTAGAGTAGGTTGAGCTAAGATAATGCTAGAATGGTCTAGGGTAGCCAACGCTAGGATAAGCTACAGTAGGCTACCCTAGGCTAGAATAGGCCACAGTAGGTTAGGCTATGATAGACAAGGTTCAGCTAGGCTAGGACAAAGTAGGCTATGCTAGGCTAGACCAGGTTAGAGTAGGTTAGGCCAAGCTATACAAGTCTAGAATAGCCTAGGCTATGCTAGGAAAGAGTAGACTAGGTAGGCTAGCATACGCTGGGCTAGGCCTGAGTAGGTTAAGCTAAGCTAGGCTAGAGTAGGCTAGGCTAGGATAGACTAGGCTACAATAGGTTAAGCTAGGATATACAATGCTAGAATAGTCCAGAATATGTAAGCCTAGGCTAGGTTGATAGAGTAGGCTACGCTAGGCTAGAGTAGGTTAGGCTAGGGTAGCCAAGGCTAGAATAGTCTAGAATAGACTAGGAAAGAGTAGGCTAGGGTAGGCTAGTGTAGGCTAGAGTAGGTTTGGGTAGCCTAGGTTAGGAAAGTTTAGGGTAGGTTATTCTAGGATAAGATAATATAGTCTATGATAATATAGGCTAGGCTAGGGTAGGATAGAGTTGGGTACGCTAGTCCAGGATATGATAGAGTAAGCTAGGCTAATGCAGGTTACAGTAGGCTAGGTTAGGGTAGGATAAAGTAGGTTAAGGTAGACTGAAATTAGGTAGCCTAGGCTAGGATAGGCTAGAGTATGTTAAGGTAGACTAAAATAGGCTAGGCTAGAGTAGTCTAGCCTAGGATAGGATACAATAGAGTAGGCTAAGGTAGGCTAGGCTAGAGTAGGCTAGAGTATAGTAGGCTAGGCTATACTAGTCTAGAGTAGGATTGAGTAGACTAGCCTAGATAAGGCTAGACTAGACTATCCTATAGTAGGCTAGTAGGCTAGAGTAAGCAAGGCTAGGTAAGGATAGGGTATAGTAGGCTAAGGTAGGCTAGGCTAGAATATGCTAAAATGAGTTAGGCTAGGTTAGAGTGGGCTAGGAAAGGATAGGATAGAGTAGGCTAAGGTAGGCTATGGTAAAATAGGTTAGGCTAGGCTAGAATAATCTAATAGGCCAGTAGGATAGAGTAGGTTAAACTAGACTACCCTAGTGGGCTAGAGTAGGTTACACTAGGCTAAAGTATGAGAGAGTAGGCTAGAGTAGAGTAGTCTAGGCTAGGCTAGGCTAGAGTAGGCTAGACTATGTTAGGCCAAGCTAAAGTAGGCTAGGTTAAGTAAGGCTAAGCTAAAGTAGGCTAGTAGGTTAGAGCACACTAAGATATGCTAGGCTGGAGTAGGCTTCACTAGACAAAGCTAGAGTAGGCTAGGTTAGGATATAGTATGCTAGGCTACGTTAGAGTAGATAGGGCTAGGCTAGGCTAGAGTAGGCTAAGCTAGGTTAGGATAGAGTAGGCTAGGTTAGGCTAGACTAGGCTAGAGTAGGCTAAGCTAGGATAGACAAGTCTAGAATAGTCTAGGCTATGCAAGGCTATCCTACGATAGTCTAGGCTATAGTAGGCTAGGATAGTGTTAGGTCCTTATATTACTAGTATAGTCCCTTATTGTTGTTAGTGTAAACCCCTTATTGTTATTATTGTACCCTTGCAACCCCCATTTTCTTATTATTGTGCCCTTAAATTATTATTGTTAGGTCGGCTAGGATTACATTGTGGCCCACTAGGATTACATTATGGCCCCATGGACTCCTATATATAGAAAGAAGGTTTTGTAAATTGTATCATCCAAGAATTGTTCATTTATGTAATGTATTAGAGGTTTCCCCCTCGAAGTGGCTCATTTATAAGGTTTTGATATCTCTTTTCTTCTCTTTTTAGAGTTGTTTACACAACATTTAGTATCAAAGCTTTGGATTCTAGGGTTTCGCTGCTCCAAATAGGTCATCGTAGTATTTTCGCTATAAATGTTTTTCTACGATGTTTCAGAAGCTGAAATTTTTAGGGTGCAAAGTCGAAATCCTGAGGAAGATTGTCTAAAAATTTTAGAGCTTGGTTCACAACATTTTTGGAGATATTATCTGTGGAAGTCAGGTCTTTTTTTAGGCTCCTAAACAGGTCATCGTGGCATTTGCGCTATAACTTTTTTTATACGAAGGTTCAGAATCTGAAATTCCTATGGTGTGAAGTTGAAATCCTGAGGAAATTCGTCAAAAAAATTCATAGCTTGGTTCGCAATATTTTTGGAGATATGATATGTGGAAGGTAGTGTTTTTTCAAGCTCCTGAATTTCATTTCAAAGAGGTGATTGTGGGAAAATTTCAATAACTATCTCTCTGGGCATCGGATTGGAGTGCCGTAAAAATTGGTCGCAAGTAAACAGACTTTAGTCTCTTGGCTATCAATTTCAGAAATTAAGGATGAAATATTTACACGTGGAAAATCGTACAAGTTCGCTCTACTGAACCAGTCCATAATTACGTCATTGTGGGAGATTGGACACAACTTTGTCTTGGAGAATCCAAATCAGGTCAGACCTGTGGCATTCGAAATATAATTCAAAGGGCTACGTTGTTACCAAAAATAAAATATTCAAGTGCTACAATCACAAATATAATCCAATTTCAATATCGAGCTCCTCAAAAGCAAGAAAAAGGTGTGTATTTCTTTTTCCGATTGCATAAGTCTTGTTAGAAGAATCAATTTGAATTGATTCCAATGGCATATTGTAGAATAGATATCAGTATTGGGTTCTAAAATACGCCCCGTAAAAATAATTCAACACCCATTAAGCCTTCAGAAGGCTCTACTATGACTCATGAAAATGAAGAATTGCAACATGATCTATCAAAATTACAAGAGCAAGTGCAACAAATTTCACTCTCGCAAAGAGCAACAAAAAATGAAATGGAAGTTTTGAAGAAAGGTGTGGAAGCTAATATGGATGGCGTGCAAGCTAATATGGATGGCGTGGAAACTAAGATGGATGGCGTGGAAGCTAATATGGATGGCATGGAAGCTGGCATGGAAGCTAAGATGGAAAACATGAAGAATGATCTAAAAAAAGACATCGAAGGTTTGACAAAGTTGATACAATAAATGTTTCCTAATGGTGAAAAGATAGTAGAAGAACCTCATGATGATAACAAAATCAATGTTAATCGTGATTTGATAAACTCTAATGTTGGCGGGAAGAACCACCATATTCCAAAAATGGATATGAGGAAGTTTGATGGAAAGGATCCTGTAACATGGATACTACAGATGGAGCAATATTTTGATCTCCATAACGTGAAAAATACACAAAAGGTACGCATTGCAACTTTACATTTATAAAAAAATACATTTGTATGGTATCGATGGCTTTGCTCCCGTAAAAAAATTGTCACTTGGTCAATTTTTATGGAAGAAATGATAGCACATTATGAGGATACAACGAGCAACACCTTATTTAGCCAATTGATAAATCTCAAACAAAAGGGTTTAGTGGGGCAGCACATTAAGGAATTCCAAAAATTAAATATAAGGGTAACTTATATTCCAGAGGAACACATGATCGATCTCTTCATAGGCACTTTAAAGGATAATATCCAACATGAAGTTCGTGTTTTGGAACCAAATTCATTAGAGAAGGCATTCAGATTGGCAAGAAAAGTTGAATGTAAAGTAATGGCGACAAGGAAGCCTACCACTCAATTCTATAAAGAAGGAAGTGTTGCTACGCCTAGATTTCCACAACCTACAAGGTTGACACCACAACAATTGGAAGAAAAAAGAGCAAAAGGGCTTTGCTACAGTTGTGATAGCAAATACACTAAAGGTCATAAGTGTGTCGAGAAGAAATTATTTTACATAGATTGTGAAGAGGAAGAAGAAAATGAACAAGAATATTCAAAAGAAGAGGGTATACACCACAAACCAACCCTAGAAGAGGAAGAAATGAGTCCGACCATATTGTGTAATGCATTGGCAGGAATTACCACTCCTCAAACTCTCAAGATAGAAGGACATATCAAGAAGAAAAAGGTAATAGTGTTGATTGATTCAGGTAGTACCCATAATTTTATGCATTGTAAGGTAGCCAAGGAATTGAATTGTTTCCTATACCTAGCACCAGAATGTCAAGTGATGATTGAAAATGGAGGAACTATAAATTTCTCTAGAAAATGCCATAATATCAAGCTAACCATGGTGGAATATGTATTGAATAGTCCAATGCTTTCCATTCCTATGGGAGGTGCTGATGTTGTACTAGGAGTACAATGGTTACAATCTTTGGGGACGGTAGCTTTTAATTTTCAAGAACTTTTCTTGAAATTTTTTTCAGAAGGAAAGGTAGTCGAATTACGGGGTATTGAAGGGAAGCCAGGAAGGATAATAAGCTCTAATGTCATGACAAAGCTTCTAAAGAAAGAACAACGAGGCGTAATTGCACAATTATGCTCACTAGAAGTTCCGACATCAAAATCATCTATTTCTGCAGACCTCCAACAAGTCTTGGACAATCATTCCAAGGTGTTTGAAACTCCCGAAGGACTCCCACCTATTCGTGATCATGATCATGCTATTCATTTGATTCCAGGAAGTGTTCCTCCAAACATCAGGCCTTATAGATATCCTTACTTCCAAAAGAGCAAAATTGAACGTATGATTGCAGAAATGTTAGAGGCAGGTATAATTCAACCTAGTCAAAGTTCTTTCTCTACTCCTGTAGTATTGGTACACAAGAAGGATGGATGATGGTGAATGTGTCCAGATTATAGGGAGCTCAATAAGCTCACCATTAAAGATAAATTTCCCATTCCTGTGATTGATGAATTATTGGATGAATTACATGGAGCAATTTATTTTACCAAGTTGGATCTTCGTTCAGGATATCATCAAATTAGAATGAACACTGAAGATATTCTAAAAACAGCATTTCGAACTCATGAGGGTCATTATGAATTTTTGGTCATGCCTTTTGGCCTTACCAATGCACCTTCTACATTTGAAGGGTTGATGAATTCCATTTTCAAACCCTTCCTTAGAAAATTTGTGCTAGTATTTTTTGATGATATACTAATCTACAACAGGTCTTGGAATGATCATGTTGAACATGTTGACAGGGTGCTCAAACTATTGCAGGAGAAACAATTATATGCAAAAAAATCCAAATGTTTCTTTGGAGTACAAGAGGTGGAATATCTGGGTCATATTGTATCTCACGAGGGTGTTAAAGTAGACCCTAACAAAATTAAAGCCATTAAGGAATGGAAAGTCCTCACAACCATAAAGCAGTTGCGAGGATTTCTCGGGTTAACAGGGTATTATCGCAAGTTTGTTAAGAATTATGGGAGAATAGCAGCACCTCTAACAACATTATTGAAGAAAGATGTATTTTCATGGACTCCTGAAGCAACTAAGGCGTTTTAACATCTTAAAGAGGCAATGTGCCTAGCACCGGTCTTAGCTACACCAGACTTCACAAAAACCTTTATTGTGGAATGTGATGCCTCAGGAAATGGAATTGGTGTTGTTTTAATGCAGGAAGGAAGACCCATTGCTTTTGAAAGTCGTCCAATCAAAGGAAAGTATTTACAGAAACCTATTTATGAGAAGGAAATGTTAGTAATACTGCATGCACTAAAGAAATGGCGAACTTACCTAATGGGAAGACACTTCAAGGTAAAAAATGATCATGATAGTCTTAAACACTTTTTGGAACAAAGACTATCTTCAGAAGAGCAGCAAAAATGGGTCACAAAGATGTTGGGTTATGACTTTGATATAATCTACAAAAAAGGAAGGCTTAATGCTGTTGCAGATGCACTCTTAAGAAAGAATGAAGAGGTGGAAGCATTGCTTTGTGCCATTTCTATTATCCAACCAAATTGGATAACTGAAGCAAGAGATGAATGGAAGAAGGACAAAGATGTATGGACACTCATTCAAAAGTTGCAGCAAGATCCTAGTACATCTGATACATTTAGTTGGAAAATGATTCCTTATGGTACAAAGATCGCTTATATCTTTGCAAGAATTCCCAACTAAAACAAAAGATTCTTCTGGAATTGCACACTTCTCCTTTAGGAGGACACTCAGGATTTTTAAAAACTTACCACAGGGTGAAGAAAGATTTTTTTTGGGATGGCCTTAAATCTGACATTCAAAAGTTTGTGGCTGAATGTTTGGTTTGCCAGCAGAATAAAGTGGAAACAATTAAGACCCCGGGACTTCTACAACCTTTATCCATTCCAAGTCAACGTTGGGAGGAGATTTCAACGGATTTTATCATAGGTTTACCTAAGTCCGAAGGAAAGAGTGTCATCATGGTGGTAGTTGATAGACTTACCAAGTATGCACACTTTTGTGCATTATCTCATCCATTTAAAGCAAGTACGGTTGCTACTACATTTATGGACAAAATTCAAAAGCTACATGGAAGCCCAAGGGTTATTGTGAGCGACAGAGATCCCATTTTTACTGGAAATTTTTGGACGGAGTTATTTTCTTGTTTGGGTACCCAATTAGCTCATAGCTCATCTTATCATCCTCAATCTGATGGTCAAACTGAGATAGTAAATAAATGTTTGGAAGGATATCTTCGTTGTTTTGTATATGATAAACAAGCATAATGGGTTAAGTGGTTACCTCTCGCTGAATGGTGGTATAACACTTCCTTCCATACTACAGCAAAAATGACCCCATTTATGGCACTTTATGGATATCATCCACCATCGATCACATCATCTTTAAGGGAAAATTCGAGAGTTCAAGCGAGTGGAAGATCACACTCGAGCATCTCGCAAGTTCTCCAACTCTTAAAGGATAACCTGAATTTGGCACAAAATCGAATGAAACAATAGGCAAATCAACATCGTAGTGAGAGAAGTTTTGATGTAGGACATTGGGTATTTTTACGGCTACAACCATACAAACAAATGTCCCTCAAGCAAGCTAAGAAGGATAATAAATTATCGCCAAAGTACTATGGTCCTTAGAAGGTGTTGCAAAAGATTGGTACTATGGCATACAAATTGGAGCTTCCTGCTTCTTCGCGAGTACATCCAGTTTTCCATGTTTCATGCTTAAAGAAGGTTATAGGTGATGATCTTCCAGTTCAAACAGTATTGCCAGAACTTGATGGGGAAGGGAAAATCATATTGGAACCTGAAGCAGTCATGGAAAAAAGAACTCGACAACTACGGAATCGATCAATTTCAGAGTATCTCATCAAGTGGAAGAACTTACCCACCGAAGATTCTACATGGGAGGATGAGAATTTTATACAGAAGCACCCAGAGCTACTCAAGCGTTGAGGACAACACTTTTTTGAAGGAGAGGGGCATGTTAGGTCCCTATATTACTAGTATAGTCCCTTATTGTTGTTAGTGTAACCCCCTTATTGTTATTATTGTACCCTTATAACCCCCATTTTGTTATTATTCTTCCCTTAAATTATTATTTTTAGGTCGGCTAGGATTACATTGTGGCCCACTACGATTACATTATGGCCCCATGGAATCCTATATATAGAAAGGAGGTTTTGTAAATTGTATCATCCAAGAATTGTTCATTTATGTAATGTATTGGAGGTTGCCCCCTCGAAGTGGCTAATTTCTAAGGCGTTGATATCTCTTTTCTTCTCTTCTTCTCTTAGTCTAGGCTAGGTTAGGCTAGACTAGGCTAGAGTAGGCTAAGCTAGGATAGACAAGTTTAGAATAGTCTAGGCTATGCAAGGCTATCCTACTATATTCTAGGCTATAGTAGGCTAGGATAGGTTAGACAAGGCTAGGCTAGACTAGACAACATTAGGCTAGCATTGAGTAGGCTAGGCTAGGCTAGACTAGGCTAGAGTAAGCTAGGCTAGGATAAAGTATGCTAGAGTAGAGTAGGCTAGCCTAGGATAGACTAGGCTTGAGTATGCTAAGCTAGGATAGACAAGGATAAAGTAGTCTAGAGAGGCAACATTAGTCTAGGCTAGAGTAGGATATGCTAGGTTAGACTAGGCTAGAGTAGACTAGGTTAGGATAGAGTATGCTAGGCTATGCTAGAGGATATAGGGCTAGGCTAGGCTAGAGTAGGCTAAACTAGGCTAGGATAGAGTAGGCTAGGTTAGGCTAGAGTAGGTTAGAGTAGGCTAAGCTAGGATAGACAAGGCTAGAATAGTCTAGGCTATGTAAGGCTAAGCTAGGATATTATAGGCTTGAGTAGGTTAGGATAGGCTAGACAAGGCTAGGCTAGACTAGACAATAGTAAGCTAGCATGGAGGAGGCTAGGCTAGGCTAGAGTAGGCTAAGCTACACTATGCTAGAATAATCTAGGCTAGGATAGACTAGGCTAGAGTAGGCTAAGTTATGATAGAGAAGGCTAGAGTATTCTAGAGAGGCAAGATTAGTCTAGGCTAGAGTAGGATACGGTAGGCTATACTAGGCTAGAGTAGGCTAGGCTAGGCTAGACAAGGCCAAAATGGTGTACACTATACTAGGAAAGTGTAGGCTATGGTAGGCTAGGGTAGGGTAGAGTAGGCAAGGATAAAGTATGTTAGAGTAGACTAGGTTAGGCAAGGTTAGGCTTGTTTAGTCTACGCCATGATATTGTAATCTAGGATAAGATAGGCTAGCCTAGGCTAGGCTATAGTAGGATAGAGTTGTGTAGGCTATTCTACGATGTGCCAGAGTAGGCTAGGTTAATGTAGGTTATAGTAGGCTACGTTAAGTTGTTTTAGGATAGGCTAGAGTAGGCTAGGTTAATGTAGGTTATAGTAGGCTAGTTGTTTTAGGCTGGGATAGAATGCTAGGCTAGTCTAGAGTAGGCTAGGAAAGAGTAGGTTAGGTTAGGCTAGAGTATGCTAGGCTAGGCTAGATTACGTTAGAGTAGGCTAGGCTAGGCTAGGTTAGACTAGGTTAGACTAGGTTAAGCTAGGATAGGTTAGAGTAGACTAGGCTAAAGTAGGCTTGATTAGGCTAGGGTAGGATAGAGTAGACTAGGCTAGGATAGAGTAGACTAGGCTAGGCTACAATACACAAGGCTAGGCTAAGCTAGAGCAGGCTAAGCTAGGCTAAGATAGAGGAGGGTAGGGTAGGCAAGACTAGGCTAGAGTAGGTTGAGCTAAGATAATGCTAGAATAGTCTAGGCTAGGCTGGGCTAGGATAGGCTAAAGTAGGATACCCTAGGCTAGAATAGTCCACAATAAGTTAGGCTATGATAGACAAGGTTAGGATAGGCTAGGATAGAGTAGGCTATGCTAGGCTAGACCAGGTTAGAGTAGGTTAGACCAGGATATACAAGTCTACAATAGCCTAGGCTAGCCTAGGAAAGAGAAGACTAGGTAGGCTAGAGTACGCTAGGCTAGGCTATAATAGGTTAAGCTAAGCTAGGGTAGAGTAGGCTAGGCCAGGATATACTAGGCTAGAGTAGGTTAAGATAGGATATACAAGGCTAGAATAGTCCAGGCTAGGTAAGCATAGCCTAGGATAGAGTAGGCTACACTAGGCTAGACTAGAAAAGGCTATAATAGTCTAGACTAGACTAGGAAAGAGTAGGCTAGGGTAGGCTAGTGTAGGCTAGAGTAGGCAAGGCTAGAGTAGGTTTGAGTAGCCTAGGTTAGGAAAGGTTATGCTAGGTTATTCTAGGATAGGATAGTATAGTCTATGATAAGATGGGCTAGGCTAGGCTATAATAGAGTTGGGTAGGCTAGTCTAGGATAGGATAGAGTAAGCTAGGTTAAGGTAGGTTAGAGTAGGCTTGGTTAGGATAGGATAAAGTAGGCTAAGGTAGACTAAAATTGGCTAGCCTAGGCTAGGATAGGTTAGAGTATGTTAAGGTAGACTAAAATAGGATAGGCTAGAGTAAGCTAGGCTAGGATAGGATACAATAAAGTAGGCTAAGGTAGGCTAGGCTAAAGTAGGCTAGAGTATAGTAGGCTAGGCTATACTAGCCTAGAGTAGGATAGTGTAGACTAGCCTAGAGAAGGCTATGCTAGACTAGGCTATAGTAGGCTAGTAGGCTAGAGCAGGCTAGGCTAGGCAAGGATAGGGTATAGTAGGCTAAAGTAGGTTAGGCTAAGATAGGCTAACATAAGTTAGGCTAGGTTAGAGTGGGCTAGGAAAGGATAGGATAGAATAGGCTAAGGTAGGCTAGGGTAAAATAGGTTAGGCTAGGCTAGAATAATCTAGTAGGCTAGTAGGATAGAGTAGGTTATGCTAGACAACCGTAGTGGGCTGGAATAGGTTACACTAAGCTAGAGTGTGAGAAAGTAGGCTAGAGTAGAGTAGCCTAGGCTAGGCTAGGCTAGAGTAGGCTAGACTATGTTAGGCCAAGCTAAAGTAGGCTACGTTAGGCAAGGCTAAGCTAAAGTAGGCTAGTAAGTTAGAGCACACTAAGTTATGCTAGGTTGGAGTAGGCTTCACTAGGCTAAGCTAGAGTAGGCTAGGTTAGGATAGAGTATGTTAGGCTATGCTAGAGTAGATAGGGCTAGGCTAGGCTAGAGTAGGCTAGGTTAGAGTAAGGTAGGTTAGGCTAGACTAGGCTAGAGTAGGCTAAGCTAGGATATACAAGTCTAGAATAGTCTAGGCTATGCAAGGCTAGCCTAGGATAGTCTAAGTTGTAGTAGGTTAGGATAGGTTAGACAAGGTTAGGCTAGACTAGACAACACTAGGCTAGCATGGAGTAGGCTAGGCTAGGCTAGAGTAGGCTAGGATAGACTAGGCTAGAGTACGCTAGGCTAGGATAAAGTAGGCTAGTGTAGAGTGGGCTGGGCTAGGATAGACTAGGCTAGAGTATGCTAAGCTAGGACAGACAAGGCTAGAGTAGTCTACAGAGGCAAGATTAGTCTAGGCTAGCGTAGGATATGCTAGGTTAGACTAGGGTAGAGTAGGCTAGGTTAGGATAGAGTATGCTAGGATATGTTAGAGTATATAGGGCTAGGCTAGGCTATAGTAGGCTAAGCTAGGCTAGGATAGAGTAGGCTAGGTTAGGCTAGACTAGGCTAGAGTAGGCTAAGCTAGGATAAACAAGGCTAGAATAGTCTAGGCTATGTAAGGCTAAGCTAGGATAGTCTAGGCTAGAGTAGGTTAGGATAGGCTAGACAAGGCTAGGCTAGGCTAGACAACAATAGGCTAGCATGTAGTAGGCTAGGCTACGCTAGAGTAGGCTAGGCTACGCTAGAGTAGGCTAAGCTAAGCTAGGCTAGAATAGACTAGGCTAGGATAGACAAGGCTAAAGTAGGCTAAGTTATGATAGACAAGGCTAGAGTAGTCTAGAGAGGCAATATTAGTCTAGGCTAGAGTAGGATACAGTAGGTTAGACTAGGCTGAAGTAGGCTAGGCTAGGGTAGACAAGGCCAGAATAATCTAGACTATACTAGGAAAGTTTAGGCTAAGGTAGGCTAGGGTAGGCTAGAGTAGGCAAGGATAGAGTATGTTAGAGTAGCCTAGGTTAGGGAAGGTTAGACTTGTCTAGTCTACACCATGATAGTGTAGTATAGGATAAGATAGGTTAGCCTAGGCTAGGCTATAGTAGGATAGAGTTGGGTAGGCTAGTCTATGATGTGACAAAGTAGGATAGGTTAATGTAGGTTATAGTAGGCCATGTTAAGTTGTTTTAGGCTAGGCTAGAGTAGACTAGGATAGGCTAGGCTAGAGTAGAACTCTAGGCTAGTCTAGAGTAGGCTAGTAGGCTAGAGTAGGTTAGGTTAGGCTAGATGGAGTAGGCTAGTAGGCTAGAGTATGCTAGGCTAGGCTAGGCTAGGTTAGAGTAGGTTAAGCTAGGCTAGGCTAGAGTAGACTAGGCTAAAGTAGGCTTGGTTAGGCTAACCTAGAGTAGGCTAGGTTCAGATAGATTAGACTAGATTAGGATAGAGTAGACTAGGCTAGGTTACAATACGTAAGGCTAGGCTAAGCTAGGCTAAGGTAAAGGAGGGTAGGGTAAGCTAGAGTAGGCTAGAGTAGGCTAAGCTAAGATAATGCTAGAATAGTCTAGGCTAGGTAAGGCTAGGATAGGCTAGAGTACACTACCCTAGGCTAGAATAGGCCACAGTAGGCTAGGCTATGATAGACAAGGTTAGGCTAGGCTATGATAGTGTAGGCTATGCTAGGCTAGACTAGGTTAAGTAGGTTCGGCTAGGCTATACAATTATAGAATAGCCTAGGGTAGCCTAGGAAAGAGTAGATTAGGTAGGATAAACTAGAGTAGGCTAGGCTATAGTAGGTTAAGCTAAGCTAGGCTAGAGTAGGCTAGGCCAGGATAGACTAGGCTAGAGTAGGTTAAGATAGGATATACAAGGCTAGAATAGTCCAGGCTAGGTAATCCTAGGCTAGGATAGAGTAGGCTACGCTAGGCTAGAGTAGGCTAGAGTAGGTTATGCTAGGCTAGACAAGGCTAGAATATTCTAGACTAGACTAGGAAAGAGTAGGCTAGTGTAGGCTAGAGTAAGTTTGAGTAGCCTAGGTTAGGAAAGGTTAGGCTAGGTTATTATAGGGTAGGATAGTATAGTCTATGATAAGATGGGCTAGGCTAGGTTACGCAAGGCTAGGATAGAGTTGGGTAGGCTAGTCTAGGATATGATAGAGTAAGCTATGTTAATGTAGGTTAGAGTAGGCTAGATTAGGATAGGATAAAGTAGGTTAAGTTACACTAAAATTGGCTAGCCTAGGCTAGAATAAGCTAGAGTATGTTAAGGTAGATTAAAATGGGCTAGGCAGGAGTAGGCTAGTCTAGGATAGCATATAATAGAGTAGGCTAAGGTAGGCTATGCTAGAGTAGGCTAGAGTATAGTAGGCTAGGCTATACTAACCTAGAGTAGGATAGAGTAGACTCGCCTAGAGAAGGCTAAGCTAGACTAGGCTATAGTAGGCTAGTAGGCTAGAGCAAGCTAAAGTAGGCAAGGATAGGGAATAGTAGGCTATGGTAGGCTAGCCTAGGATAGGCTAAAATATGTTAGGCTAGGTTAGAGTGGGCTAGGAAAGGATAGGATAGAGTAGATAAGGTAGGCTAGGGTAAAATAGGTTAGGCTAGGCTAGAATAATCTAGTAGGCTAGTAGGATAGAATAGGTTGAGCTAGACAACCCTAGTGGGCTGCAGTATGTTACACTAAGCTGGAGTACAAGAGAGTAGGCTAGAGTAGAGTAGTCTAGGCTAGGCTTGGCTAGAGTAGGCTATCCTTGAGTAGGATAGGCTATGTTAGGCCAAGCTAAAGTAGGTTATGTTAGGAAAGGCTAAGCTAAAGTAGGCTAGTAGGTTAGAGCACACTAAGCTATTCTAGGCTAGACTAGGCTTCGCTAGGCTAAGCTATAGTAGGCTAGGTTAGGATAGAGTATCCTAGGCTATGCTAGAGTAGATAGGGCTAGGCTACGCTAGAGTAGGGTAAGCTAGGCTAGGCAAGAGTACGCTAGGTTAGGCTAAACTAGGCTAGAGTAGGGTAAGCTAGGATAGAAAAGTCTAAAATAGTCTAGGCCATGCAAGTCTAGGCTAGAGTAGGCTAGGATAGGTTAGACACAGGGATAATTTTAAGGATAAAATATTTCCTTAAAGTTTAGAAACCTTGGCAAATCTTACTAGTCCCCAAATTGCAAATTATAAATTGTTTGTTTATATATTTGTAAAAAAATGAAAATTTATAATAGTGTTATATATAGGATTTATACACTTTTGACGATTCTTAAGGTAAAATAATTTTATACTATAAAATTTGGGCAAATCATGTTTAGAAAAAAATGGAAATTAGCGAGTAATTTTTTTGGAAAAACCATGGAAAATTAGCCCACTTGTGAATATTAGCCCCTAAAATTTTCCATGGTTAGACAAGCTAGGCTAGGATAGCATGGAGTAGGCTAAGCTAGGCTAGAGTAGGCTAGGATAGACTAGGCTAGAGTACGCTAGGATAGGATAAATTAGGCTAGAGTAGAGTAAAGTAGGCTAGAGTAGGGTAGGTTGGGATAGACTAAGCTAGAGTATGCTACGCTAGGATAGACAAGGCTAGAGTAGTCTAGAGAGGCAAGATTAGTCTAGGCTAGAGTAGGATATGCTAGGCTAGACTAGGCTAGACTAGGCTAGTTTAGGCTAGAGAAGGCTAGAATAGTCTAGACTATACTAGGAAAGTGTAGGCTAGGGTAGGCTAGAGTAGGCAGGGATCAAGCATGTTCGAGTAGCCTAGGTTAGGAAAGGTTAGGCTTCGCTATTCTAGGCTAGGATAGTGTAGTCTAAGATAATATAGGCTACGCTAGGCTAGGTTATGCTATAGTAGGATAGAGTTGTGAAGGTTAGTCTAGGATATGAGATAGTAGGGTAAGTTAATGTAGGTTATAGTAGGCTATGTTAGGTTGTGTTAGGTTAGGCTAGGATATACTAGGCTAGAGTAGAATGCTAGGCTAGTCTAGAGTAGCCTAGTAGTCTAGAGTAGGTTAGGTTTGGCTAGCTAGAGTAGACTAGTAGGTTAGAGTAGGCTATGCTAGGCTAGGCTAGATTATATTAGAGTAGGATAGGCTAGGCTAGGTTAGATTAGGTTAAGCTAAGCTAGGCTAGAGTAGGCTTGGTTAGGCTAAGATAGAGTAGGCTAGGTTCGTATAGAGTAGACTAGGCTATGCTACAGTACACAAGGCTAGGCTAAGCTAGTGTAGGCTAAGGTAGGCTAAGATAGAGGAGGGTAGGGTAGGCTAGAGTAGGATAGAGTAGGCTGAGCTAGGAAAATGCTAGAATATTTTAGGCTAGGCATGGCTAGGATAGGCTACAATAGCCTACCCTAGGCTATAATATGCTACATTAGGTTAGACTATGATAGACAAGTCTAGGCTAGGCTAGGACATAGTAGGGTATGCTAGGCTAGACTAGGTTAGAGTAGGTTAAGCCGAGCTATAAAAGTCTAGAATAACCTAGGCTAGGCTAGGAAAGAGTAGGCTAGAGTACGCTAGGCTAGGCCAGAGTAGGTTAAGCTAAGCTAGGCTAGAGTAGGCTAGGCTAGGATAGACTAGGCTAGAGTAGGCTAAGCTAGGATAAACAAGGATAGAATAGTCGAGGCAAGGTAAGCCTAAGCTAGGATAGAGTAGGCTACATTAGGCTAGACTAGGCTAGAGTAGGTTAGGCTAGGCTAGAAAAGGCTAGAATAGTCTAGACTAGACTAGGAAAGAGTAGGCTAGGGTAGGCTAGTGTAGGCTAGTGTAGGAAAGGATAGACTAGGTTTGAGTAGCCTAGATTAGGAAATGTTAGGATAGGTTATTCTAGGATATTATAGTGTATTGTATGATAACATAGGCTAGTCTAGGCTAGGCTTGGGTAGGAAAGAGTTGGGTGGGCTAATCCAAGATAGGATAGAGTAGGCTAGGTTAATGTAGGTTAGAGTAGGCTAGGTTAGGTTGTGTTAGGCTAAGCTAGGCTAGAGTAGAGGGCTAAGATAGTTTGGATTAGACTACATTATACTAGCTAGAGTAGGGTAGTACGCTAGAGTAAGCTAGGTTAGGCTATGATACAGTAGGTTAGAGTAGGCTAGACTAGGCTAGACTAGAGTAGGTTATATTAGGTTAAGTTATGCCAGGCTAGAGTAGACTAGGCTAGAGTAGGCTTGCTTAGGATAAGCTAAAGTAGGCTAGGTTACGATAGAGTAGGCTAGGCTAGGCTAGAGTACAGAAGGCTAGGCTAAGATAGAGTAGGCTAAGCTAGGCTAAGCTAGGCTAAGTAAGAGTAGGGTAGGCTAGGCTAGACTAAGCTAGATTAGGCAAAGCTAGGATAGACAAGGCTAGAATAGTCTAGGTTAGGCAAGGCAAGGCTAGGCTAGTCTAGACTAGGCTATGCTAGGATAGACTAGGCTAGAGTAGGTTATGTCAGGGTAGACGTGGCTATACTAGGCTAGGCTAGGCTAAACTATGTTAGAGCAGGTTAGGCTAGTCTATAAAAGTTGAGAATAGTTTAGCCTAGGGTAGGAAAGAGTAGGCTAAGGTAGGCCAAAGTTGGCTAAGCTAAATTAAGTTAGATTAACCTATGTTAGGTAAGGTTAGGTTAGGCTAATCTAGGCTAGGATAGTGTAGGTTAGGATAAGGGAGGCTAGGCTAGGATAGGCTAGAATAGGATAGAATTCGGTAGGGTAGGCTAATGTAGGATAGAGCAGGGTAGGTTAGGATTTGTTAGCCTAGGATAGAGTAGGCTAGGCTAGATTATGCTAAAGTAGAAGGGTAGGCTAGGCTAGAGTAGACTAGTAGGATATAGTAGGCTAGTAGGATACTGTAGGCTAGGATCGGCCAAAGTGTGTTACAGTAGGCTATGATAGCTAGGATAGAGTATATTAGGCTAGAGTAGGCTTGGCTAGGCTTAGATAGAGTAGGATAGGCTAAGATAGAGTAAGCTAGGATAGGCTAGTGTAGGTAAAGGTAGGATAGGCTAGAGTAGGCTAAGATAGGCTTGACCATGTTAGAGTAGGGTGTGATAGGATAGACAAGGCTACACTAGACTACACTTTGCAAGGCTAGGCTAGGCTAGGATAGACAAGGCTAGAGTAGGTTAGGCTAGTGTAGAAAAGGAAAGAATAGTCCAAGCTATGTTGGGAAAGAGTAGGGTAGGGTAGGATAGAATAGGCTAGAATAAATTAGGTTAGGGTAGCCAAGGTTAGGCAAGGTTATGCTAGGGTAGTCTCTGTTAGGAAAGTGTAGGTTAGGATAAGATATGATAGGCTACTCTAGTCTAGTGTTGCATAGAGTTGGGTAGGCTAGTATAGGATGGGCTAGAGTAGGCTAGGATAATTTAGGTTAGAGTAACTAGGTGAGGTTGTGTTAGGCTAGGCTAGGCTAAAGTAAAAGGCTAGGC
Organism: Pinus albicaulis; assembly: GCA_034641835.2. Lineage (NCBI taxonomy): Eukaryota > Viridiplantae > Streptophyta > Pinopsida > Pinales > Pinaceae > Pinus > Pinus albicaulis. The sequence continues at coordinate 447,784,523 of CM076579.1, read as the reverse complement.
TAAGCTATAGTAGATTAGTAGGCTAGAGTAGGTTAGGCTAGGCTAGTAGGCTAGACTAGGCTAGGTTAGGATAGGCTCCAGTAGGCCAGGCTAGCCAAGGATAGGATAGAGTAGGTTAGGTTAGGCTAGGCTAAGGTGGGCTAGAGTAGCCTAGTCTAAACAAGGATATAGTAGGCTAGGTTAGGCTAGGCTAGCATAGTCTACACAAATTTGGGATAGTGTAGGCTAGGCTAGGTTAAGCTAGTCTAGGCTACGATAGGTTAGGCTAGGCTAAGCTAGTTTAGGCTAGTGTAGGCTAGGATAGGTTAAGCTAGGCTACTGTAGGCAAGGATAGGCTATGCTAGGCTAGCCTAAGCGAGGAGAGGCTATCCTAGGCTAGGCAAGGCTAAGCTAGTCTAGGATAGGCTAAAGTAGTCTAAGATAGGTTAGGCTAGTCTAGGCTAAGCTAGAGTAGGATAGAGTGGGCTAGGCTCGTATAGGCTAAATTAGGTTAAAGTAGGTTAGGTTAGGTTAGGATAGGATAGAGTAGGCTAGGATACGATAGGATATGCTAGGCTAAAGTAGAATAGAGTTGTCTAGGCTAGTCTATGTTAGATTAGTGTAGGCTAGGCTAAAGCAGGTTAGAGTAGGCTAGGCTAGGTTAGGATAGGCTAGGCTAGTGTAAGCTAGGATAGGCTAGATTAGGTAAGAGTAGTCTAGGCTAGGGTAGGCTACCTTAGGCTAGGCTAGATTTGGCTAAAGTGGAGTAGGCTAGGATAGGTTGGTTAGGCTAGGCTAATATAATCTAGCATAGGATAGGATAGGCCAAGCTAGTCTAGGCTAGCATAGGCTAGACTAGGACATGCTTAAGTAGAATAGAGTTGGCTAGGCTAGTCTAAGCTAACTTAGAGTAGGCTAGGATATAGGTTAAAGTGGGTTAGGTCAATCAAGGTTAGGTTAGGTTATGATATGATAGGATATATTAGGCTATCATACGATAGGATAGGCTAGGCTAGAGTAGGATAGAGTTAGCTAGGCTAGTCTATGCAAGGCTAGGATAGGCTAGGCTAAAGTAGGTTAGATTAGGCTAGGTTAGGTTAGGTTAGGCTAGGCTAAGCTAGTGTAGGCTAGTCTAGGCTAGAGTAGGTTAAAATAAGCTAGGCTAGGGTAGGCTATAGTAGGCTAGGCTAGACATGGCTAGATTAGAGTAGGCTAGTATAGTTTGGATAGGGTGGGCTACAGTAGGATGGAGTAGGTTGGGTTAGAGTAGGCTATTCTAGCATAGGCTAGAGTAGGCTAGGCTAATGTAGGTTAGAGTAGGCTAGGATAAGCTAAGATTCACTAGGATAGGCTAGGCTAGAGTAGGTTAGAGTAGATTAGGGTAGACTTGGTTAGAGTAGGTTAGAGTAATCTAGGCTAAGATAAGCTAGAGTATGATAGGCTAGAGTTGGCTAGAGTAGAGTATGCTAGACTAGGCTAGGCTATGGTAGATTAGGCTATTCTATGTTAGGCTAGAGTAGGCTAGGCTAGGCTAGGCTAGAGTAGGATAGGCTAGGCTAGGCTAGAGTATGCTATGCTAGGCTAGAGAAGGTGAGGCTATGCTAGGGTAGAGAAGTTTAGGTTAGAATAGGCTAAGCCATAGTAGCTCCTCTACCACATGAATTTTTTCTCGCATATCATGAGGGTTATGCTAATCAAGACCATAAATTAAGGACTCATCCAAAAACTCATCCCATATCCACTCTTTATTCGCCTTCCCGTCCCTCCCCTATAATAATATACACAATGATGCTTCATGGAAACTGGTGGAAATAATAAATAACTAATGTTAAATTCTTATGAGGAAGAGAGTTGTAGGAGGAGCTAATATAAAAAGGTGAATAAGAAATTATTCTATGAGGGTATAATATTTTTTGATATATGGTATCTCTTATCACCCTGTGAAAAACCTACAAAAGGAATAGATAAAACCAAAAGAGAAGGAGAAGTCGCCTAAGCTCAAGAAATTATGTTGAAGTTGAAAGCCATGGTTAGTGATGGAAGGAGCAGGAGGTCTTAATGAAAGAGCGCGATCATAGTATTAAAAATTTTAAGAACGAAAATGATCACATAGGTCTATAATAACATCAACTTATTTATAGTTATGGCTTTCTCGAGTCTCTTACACCCTCATTGCAAGGCATGGTCCCATTAAACTTGAAAATAGTTTCAATGAATAGCTTGGATAATAGGTTTCGCCAAGTTGTTTCCTTCCCCCTACAAGTTCAATGTGCATGGTCCTTCCTTCATTTTTGTTTCCTTTTTCATGCAAGTTTAATTTTCATTTAGATGTTAGATTCTTTCAGCACAAGTGTTATGATGGTTCTAGTTTTAACAACACCATTTTTCTAGTATCTGTTTCCTCATTGGAATTATCTACTAGTATTTCCTTGCAGAAGATGCTTTACTAGAACTCTCCTCACAATACTTGCCTTTATTTGGAGCATAAGCACACTCTCTCTAGTTTGTTCCCTTATTCCATCATCTTTACTTTGGTAGTATTTTTTGTTGGCCTAGTGTCTCTCTCCATACTCCCTCATGAGTTGCCTTACCTATTTCTAGGGATACTTTTTGTACTCTTCCTTACTAGATCATGCCCTCATGTATTGCTCAATAATTTTGATCTAATCCTTTTACATGTGGTTCTTTTCTTTATCCCTAATACTTGTACCCCACTTCCGAAATTTTACTCTTCTATCTTTATTAGGCCTTCTATCATGCACCATCAGTGTGTACATGTTCATAAAGGAGTAGCTTGCTACTAAGAATGGGATTCTTGGGGAGACCTGTTTATGCACCCACTCTTGGGGGGAACAACTACTTGGTTTCATGAGCTCACCCTAGGCCCTGTCCAATATGATATCACATGTATGGAAAGAGAAGGAACCTCTTAGATGCATCATTTGTTAGAAATAGAGGTTATTGTAAACAAGTATATTGGTTTCTATATATTGGACACAAACGCAAATATTTCAAGCAATACATGTGCATTATCGACATATATTGACACTTGAAACTCCTCCTTGGTAGAACATTGATGGAATAGTTTGGAAATCAAGTATGACTTATACATTTTATGGAGATCTTAAATCACCATATGAATCACTTGGACCAACAACTAGAATAGACAGAGAAACACCTTTGTATCCCACCCTCGACAACAAGGACCCCATTCAGGTGAAAATATGTATTTTGATCCCTATACTTACTGTTATGTTATGTTTAGTCCGGTATTATTTTATGGAGTTACTATATAATCTCATGGACAACCTCGCCTTCTTTTTAGTTTATGTAAAATATTTTTTTTATTTCTTGAACATTGTGCTATGTTATGATTGTTAAAAAAAATTTGGGAAACTAAGTTAGGACATATTTAAATTTTATTTCTCTTATCTCGAAAATTTCTTATGATTTGTTAGTATTTATTATTCTTTATTATTATTCATTCATCATGAAGGAAACTTCCAAAACTATAAAGATCACAAAAAAAAAACACACACACACACAAGACATATGCACTCAGGCAGGGGAAAACCCCTTTCCTATGCGAAATCCAAACACAACTCTCATCTTCTTTAATATTTAATTCAAGTGGGACAACCAAGATCCCTAGACCAACATTAGACTCTCTTCCATCCACCAAGTGAGCCCTTCAATAAATATTATTCAAGCAGGACAAGAACACCAAAGTGTATACCATCCAAGGATTTCCTAAACAATATATTGATCTCCTTACTTCAATCTCTAATTTTACCCTCCAATAGCTCAGACCTATAGCAACCTTAATTTACACACTGCAGTTTTCATGTGTGACAGAAATAGAGAAATTTTGGCTTCATATTCTAGACAAATATCTCTTCTTTCTTCTTGACGATATTACATCCTTCTTCTAACCTTTGCATAAGTTCATTTTATTTCAAATTTGTAGATATAACTATTGGCAGTCGTATTTTTCATAAGGTAAAATTTATCCTATATATACAGTGGTTGTATCTCTATTATAAGAGTGACTTGATAGAGACTTTGAGGCTGACTTGACAGATTTGAGGAAGCAGACTTGGTGGAGGAGGGACAAGACACATGAAATATTTTTTCTTTCTTGACTTAAATATCCCAAGAAGGTTCTAATACATAATGATATGGACAAGGACTGAAGAAAAAAACCATTTCAACCTTGAATGGAGGCTTTGACATAGAAATAAAATAAATAAAGACCATGCTCATAAATAATTTCTCTTTTACAATAGATTTTATTTTTTTTCTTTTTGAAAAGGCATTACATCATGACTTAAATACAATTGTGAATACCAACAATAGTTACATTTCTCAACACTCCCTCTTAACAAGGGAAGTATTCATAACTGTTTAATTGCTACATGGTTGACATCAAATAGAAATGTTCTTAAGAAGAGTAAAACAACATACACAATGCTAGAGATAACCTAACTACTAAGGTATCCTCCCAACAGGGACTAAGGTGTCATCTAGGAAATTTCCTCTATATTTACTATCATGTTACAACCCTGGTATACATCCAACTTGGATACAAATAATTTTTAGGCCTCCATGCATTGACACCAAATGTTACATGGATCCACATATCAACACTAAACCAAATCTCCACACAAAACCCTCCCTTTAGGATGTATACATCAACTGAGATCCCAATACTAACTAGGGCATGACTTCCTTCCAAGTACCATCACACAAGAAGATCATTCCCTATAAACTTAAATAAAAACATTAAATGCTAGATATACAACATCACGACCAAGCTATGGTTTCATTCAAACATAAACCTATACAGCTAGGGTTTCATTCCTATGATTTTATATTGAATATTGCAAAGGTTTTTTCATAAACCCTAATTCATGAAACCCTAAAAATCTACAGTTTTATCATATATTAAAGACATTAACAACAAGCCCTATAAGTTTAGGGTTTCATCAAATCCCATATTAAACTATATTAAACTAAAAAAAAATTTCTATATTAAACTATATATTATAAGATTAAATAGTAATGTAAATGGATTTTAAGATTAATTTTGAATATGTGTTTTATTAATGTCTCAACTACACCATGTATGTATTCCCTAGAGTAGGCTAAGCTAAGCTAGGATAAAGTAAGCTAGGATAGAGTAGCCTAAGGTAGGTTAATGTAGGATAGAGTATTCTAGGCTAGGCTAGGCTAGGATAAAGTAGGATAGATTAGGTAGGCTAGTCTAGACTAGAGTAGGAAAGAGTAGGTTATGTAGAGTAGGCTAGGCTATGATAGGCTAGGCTAGGCTAGGTTGGGCTAAAGTAGGCTAGTAGGATAGAGTAGACTAAAATAGGCTAGGATATAGTAGGCTTGGCTAGGTTAAGATAGAGTAGGCTAGGTTAGGATAGAGTAGGCTAGTCTAGGCCAGAGTAGACAAGTATAGGCTAGGATAAAGTAGGCTAAGCTAGGTTAGTGTAGGCTAGGCTATGCTAGAGTAGGCTATATTAGGCTAGGCTAGGCTAAATTAGGTTAGGAAAGGCTAGACAAGGCTAGAATAGTCTAGGCTAGGATAGGAAAGAGTAGGCTTCACTAGGCTAGGAAAGATTAGGCTAGGGTAGACTAAGGCATGCTAGAGTAGGCTAGGCTAAAGTAGGTTAGATTAGCCTTGGTTAGGCAAGGCTAGGTTAGGCTAGAATAGGCTAGGACAGTGTAGGCTAGGATAAGATAGGCTAGGCTAACCTAGAGTAGGATAGAGTTGGTAGGCTAGCTTAGGATAGGGTAGAGTAGGCTAGGCTAATGTAGGTTAGAGTATACTAGTTTAATTTGTGTTAGGCTAGGTTAAAGTACTCTAGGTTAGGCTAGGTTAGGCTAGAATAGAAGGTTAGGCTCGGATAGAGTAGGCTAGTAGGGTACAAGATGTTAGGCTAGGCTAGAGGATGTTAGGCTAGGCTAGAGTATGCTAGAGTATGATACAGTAGAGTAGGGTAGGCTAAAGTATGCTAGGCTAGGCTAGGCTAGGTTAGGCTAGTGTAGGCTAGGCTAGGTTTAGCTAGTCTAGGAAAGGCTAGAGTAGGCTAATCTAGGCTAGGCTAGTCTAGGTTAGGCTAGAGTAGGCTAGGAAATATTGTACTAGGCTAGGTTAGGCTAGGATGGAATAGGCTAGAGTAGGTTAGGCTATGATAGATTAGGCTAGGTTAGGCTAGGAAAGAGTAGGCTAGGCTAGAGTAGGATAGAGTTTGCTAGGCTAGTCTAGGCTAACTTGGAGTAGGATATGCTAAATTAGGTTAAATTAGGCTAGGTTAGGCAAGGTTAGGTTAGTCTAGGCTAGGCTAGGCTAGAGTAGGGCAGATATGTCTCGGCTAGTGTCGTCTAGGCTAAAATAGGTTAGAGTAGGTATGGCTAAGCTTTTTTAGGTTAGGCTAGGCTAGTGTAGGCTAGGGTAAGATAGAGTAGGTTAGAATAGGCAAGGATATGCTAGTCTAAAATAGGTTAGGATATATTTGGATACAGTAGAGTGGGCTAGGCTATATTTGGCTAGAGTAGGGGAGGGTAGGCTAGGATTTATAGGAGAGGCTAGAGTGGTATAGAGTTCGCTAGGCTAGTCTAAGCTAGGATAAAGTAGGCTAGTCTAGGCTAGGCTATAGTAGGCTAGGCTATTGTAGGTTAGAGTAGGCTAGGTTAGCTAGAATAGGCTACAATAGGCTAGGCTAGAGTAGGTTAGAGTAGGCTAGGCTAGGCTAGGTTATAGTAGTTCAAAGTAAGCTAGGTTAGGCTAAAATAGAGTAGGCTAGGCTAGAGTTGGCTAGAGTAGACTAGGCTAGGTTAGGTTGGCTAGCCTAAGATATAGGAGCTCCTCCACCATATGAATTTCCTCCTCCATATCAAGAGGGTTGTGCTAATAAAACCCTTACATCAAGGAATCATCCTGAAACCTAATCCCATATCCACCCTTTATTACCTTTCCTCTCCCTCACCTATAACAATGTACACAATGACACTTCATGGCAATTGGAGGCAACAATAAAAAACTATTATTAAACTCTTATAAGACAAAGAGTTGTAGGAGGAGATGTTAGAAGAAGGTGAATAGGAAATAATTCTACAAGGGTATAATATATTTTGATATATGGTGCCTCCCATCACCCTATGAACAACCTACAATAGTCATATAGAGAACCAAAGGAGAAGGATGATTCCCCTAAGCTCAAGACATTATGTGGTAGTTGAAATTCAAGGCTAGTGGTGGAAGGAGCATGAGGGCTTAATGAAACATGAGGATACTAGTATTCATATTTTCAAAAAGGAAAGGGTCACATAAGTTCGTAATAAGATCACCTTATTCCTAGTTATGCCATTCTCGAGTCTCTTACACCCTCATTGGAAGGCATGGTCCCATTAAACTTGAAAAAAAATTGCAATGAAAAGCTTGGAGAATAGGTTTCGCTATGTTTTTTACTTCCCCATATAAGTTCAATGTCTATGTTGCTTCTTTCAATTTTGTTTCCTTCTACATGAAATTTTAATTCTCATTTTCATGTTTTATTCTTTCAGTGCAAGTTCTATGATGGGTTCCAATTTGATCAACACCACATTTCTAGTATTTTTTTCCTCATTGGAGTTATCTACTAGTATTTTTTTGCATAACATTATTAACTTGATTCCCCTATGTTATCATATTTACTTTTCTGGTATTTTTAGTTGGCCTAGTGTCTCTCTCCTTAATCTCTCCTATGTCGGCTTACCCATTTCCTGGGATAGTTTTTGTACTCTTCCTTACTAGATCCTAACCTCCTATATTGCTCAACCATTTGGATCTAATCCTTCTACATGTGGTTCTTCTCTTTATCCATGCTCCTTTCACCCCACTTCTAAAATTTTACTCTTCTATATTTATTAAGCCTTCCATCATGCCCCATTTGTGTTTACGTGTTCGTAAAGGAGTGAGATACTACTAGGAATTGGATTCTTTGGGGAACCCACTTATCCACCAAATCTTGGTGAAAAATACTTTCTGATTTCATGAGCTCACCCTAGGCCCCATCCAAGTTGAGCTCACCATAATGGAGAGGGAAGGAACCTCTTATATGCATCATATGTTAGAAAAATAGGTTATTGGGAACACACACAAATGTATCAAGAAATGGGATATTGCTTGGTATATATTGGGAACACACACAAATGTATCAAGAAATGCATGTACATTATCAACATATGTTGATACTTTAAATTCCTCCTTGCTAGAATCTTCATGGACTAGTTTGAGAATCTAACATACGTCATACACTCTATGGATCTCTTACAACACCATATGAAGTACTTGGACCAACAAATAGAATACATAGAGAAACACCTTGGTATCCCACCCTAGGAAACAAGAAGGACCCCATTGAAGTGAAAATTATGGATTATGACCCCCCTACTTAGTGTTATGTTCTCTTTAGTCTTGTATTTTTTCTGACATTACTATCTATTCCCATGGCCAACCTTTCCTACTTTTTATTTTATGTATAATATTTTTTTGTTTCTTGAACATTGTGCTATGTTATGCCTGTTGAGAAATTCTTAAAGAAAATAAGTTAGGATATATTTAAATTTGATTTCTCTTATCTTGGCAACGTTTTGTGATTTGTTATTGTTTCTTTATCTTTATTATTATACATTCATCATGAAGAAAAATTCCAACTATGAAGGTCAAAAAAAAAAAAAAAAGAACATGATATGTATGCACTTAGTGAGGAAAAAACCCATTTCCTAGGGCGAAAACCAACAAAATACACTTCCTCTTTAAGATTCAATGTTGGTTGTAGTAGTGGTTCTATATTTAAATCAAAATTTGTTTTTCAATAAATAATCATAAAATTCAAGGCGTAATACTATATGTACCACAAATAATATTTAAACCTTATCTAACCTCACTATATCAAATCAAATCATGAATGGTTTCTTCACCCTACAAACTTAAAACAAGATCTCTACTTGAAATTTCACAAACCTTATCACTATTGTCTATAGAAAGGGCTTATTTAAAATAGCTAAACTACCAATGTCATTGAATCTGGACAAAACTCTCAAAACCACAACCCCACCAAATGAACAAAATATATTAGCTATAATTCTTTCAAACATAAAACTATGTAGTTCAATTCATCACATGCAATGATTAAAATTTTCCCTACAAATAAATCTAATCAATCTTCAAACCATGCACACCCTATGTATGCAAATTTCTGTCTGGAAAGCTCAACAAATAGATATTAAAATTATTGTTTTGATTTATGATTAAACACCAACCAATCAAACTTCTATGACACTTTCATAAAATAATTCACACTTACAAAATGTTCTCACAACTCTGAATATATTAAATCAAAACCACAATGATGTTCTCTTAACAAATTAATTTTAGATAATTCTCTATTCTGCTTTGGATACGCATACTTAGTATCATTCCCCTAATTAGTATGATTCATGTACTAAGAAAAATAACCCTATCCCTAAAATTAACTAAAATTAACAAAATAAAGAGTTATAGGAACAAATATCGAACGAGAAAACCTTTATTTTCTCAGACAGTGAGACAGTCAATGTTTTGACTTGTCGTATGGATCATAATCACCCCAGACAGAGTCAAGACAAGTCACAATGAAATACATGAAACAAATAACAAGAGATTTAAAGGTTGAGTAGATAACATATATCAATGATATTAGAAAATCACCAAGACTCTAAGAAGTTCACCCACAACTGTTCATACAACAAAATCAAGCTTGTCACAACCAACCAACCTCGGCCCAAGGTAACCAAAGTTGTACATAATGGGTTGTCTTGACTAATAAAAATGGAGCTATGACATTTAAAAATATTGAGTCTTTAGCTCAAATCACAACCTTCGAAATGTTCAAAAATAAACCCAGAAAGATAGTCAATTCATGAACATTAATAAAAACAAATGTACGAGAAAAACCACCTAGATCGATGAATAACCAATCGAGATAGAACAATATCTAACATATTTAAGTCAAAATAAAAAAGCTCATGAAAAAATATGGTAGATCCAGACCGTCTGTAATATTTTAAAATAAAATAACTATGTGTCTCATTGATAAGGTAAATATTAAAGTCCAACTCCTATATTCGCAAGACCAATGAAAACATGAAATAGAAATATTTAGTATGATATCAATACGATACCAAAATATCAATAAAAAAATCCACGTTTAAAATCAAAACTATAAAAATGCTTTAATAACAATGCACGCACACATTAAATCTATATATTTTATATATCCATTTGTGGAGTTGGGATGGTGGGCCCTTATCAAACTAGAACTCACACCCGAATTAAAGTGATAACTTACAGAAACAAGAAATTAATCATGCATAACAATATCACTCACAAATTTAAAGAAATTCCTAGCTCAAAGGTTGTATGGATTCAAATAGTCTCCACATCATATTATCCAGTTGACAAGCAAGAACTTCCAGCAATATCTCTCTATTCTCACTAGTTGGTCCAAAGGTCGAGTTATAAAATTTATATATACTTATGAATATCAAGGAGGCACTATTGGTCTACTACTATTAGAAACAATTGGGTATGAGATCTAGCATTTTTTAACCATGAAACCAAATAATCTATAATCAGACAACAAAAACTGGATTTTTTTGTAGAAGTTGACCATTTGAACCTTCATCCCTTCTTCCTCAAACACTTACCATAAATGGAAGGAAACAAGTGTTCTTTCAAAATATATTTGAACAACTTGAGTTCATACTTTGAAAGGATGACTAAAACTAGTGGTATAGGAAACCACCTAGGTACGGGTATTGCATAGATTAGGGTTAGTCGCTTATATTGATCACAAAAGTTTATAAAACCATGCATATTGAAAAATTATGAAACTAAAAAAAAATATGCCTACCTAGCTTTGTAAAATATTATATTTTCAAGGTTTTGATCTCACTCACTTCATTCTACAAAACTCAATTCTTTTTGCATCTTGATTTTGTTTAAGCATGGTTTTGAGAGTAACCAGATCTTCTAGATCTTCAATTAGCACATTCTCATGATCACGAACTAGTTCTTAGATGGCTTCTTCAACAATCACTTCAGGCTTGTCGTCCACCCACACCTTCTTATTATAAATTTTCATTTTCTTCCCTTTCTTCTTAGTACTCGCTCCAACCTTAGTGTATTTTCTACTTCCATAGTAGATTCCATAGATGTTTCACCATCCATATTTTATTCTCGAGGATTGTGGCTTACCACCTATGTTTCACACACAAGACCGTGATCATATTCTAGTTCTTCCATAAGGATGTTTTCTATCCCAAGAACGTTTTCAGTCACAAGAATGTTTCTGGTTAGAACATAGTCACAAGGGGCAAGCTTTTCTCGATCCCTTACTCTATTCATTCTCTTGGTACCAACCATGGATGAAAAATATGGCTCGAACCTTACATTCTCATAAACTTCCAAGGGTTAATCATGATTTACATTATTTTTCCCCTCCATAGGTTTACTCAATTTCATAGTCTCACACCCCTCCACAGGTTTTCTTTGTTTTTCATTATCGGACCCATCCAAGGGTTTAACTTGTTTCCTTTTTCAGAATGTTTATGCACCTGCATAAAAAATACTCTTGCAAAGTTTTATTCTAAGTGAACATAATGTCTTAAGCCACCGGTCTTAAATTTCACTAAAAATTTCTTTGAGTCAGACCCTTGTCGACTCAATTCTTTAGAAACTAATATCTTTATTAACCCAACATGATATAATCACGTCTCCTTATTATTATCAATAATCCTAATTCCATGGGACATTCTTGTCAAGCTTCTAAGAATAAAATGAGGAAAGTTCAAAGTCTGAAATGATTCAAAATGCAGAATGAGGTGGATAGGATAAAGGAATACCATTGAGAATTGACCCTCATAGGTTAGGAATTTTTAATAGATCAACAATAATATTCTCCACTTCTCAATCAAGAATTTAACATGGATCACGTGCCTCCACTGAAATATTGGATTAGGATTTGTCATGAATCAATGCCATGAATTTGTATCAAATTATCCCTTTTTAAACAAATGATCCAATTCCTAGGGAAGATCGTTTACCTCAGACATAAAATTCTCAGAAAAAATAAACACTAAAAACTGAATTATTGCCTTGCTACCATCAAAATTCTTAGCTAATAATTGTACGACTTTCAAATCATACCCATCAAACTTCTTGAGAAACAGTAACCATCATGTCGCCTTCAATACATGGAAGCTAATTTTATTCTCATTTAGCCTCTTAACTTCTCCAATCGAACCTAGATTGAATCTTACTGGTTCCATACCATCTTCTACAAACTCCCACTCGAAATATGTCATGCTGAATTTCCTTGACCTTACAATCCAATTCTTTCAACCCATCTCAGTACCAAAAACACAATTACCCATGCAAACCTTCATGAATATATATATATATATATATATATATATATATATATATTCCCCTGATCGACACCTTTTTTTTTAAATTCACATAGTTTTTCCAACTCCATCA